>OY728143.1:1996772648-1997393440 GCA_963277665.1 Viscum album | reverse complement strand
ACACAAGTTCCATTTAACTACGAAAATATCATTCACATAACTCTCATATGAAACATAAAGATATTAAGAATCATTTTTTTAGGGATCACACTCTTTAAGAAGATATAATTCTTTAATTTAATAGAACCCAAGATAAACTTGCTGATATTTTTAAAAAATATCTACCCTCTGATAGATTTTAACACATTAAAAAAATTATTACTTATAAATATAAGGTAATCTTAGAAATTAATTTTTTTTTGAAAAATATATCCTTATTTTTAGAAACTCCTTTTCATAGGGGTGTACATTTTCTTGGAAACCAAATTATTTTCCCTTAATTTTTTTAACAAAATTGTTTTTTTCTTAATTAAATTTTTCAGAACAATTTTTTGTTCTTAATAAATTTTTTTTGTAACCAATTTTTTTCCCTTAATAAAATATTTCGTTACCAAAATGTTGAATCAAAAATTATGAAACCAAATTTTTTTCACTTAATAAAATATTATAGAAACTAATGTTATTCTAGAAGAATATTTTTCAACACTGTCATTTTTCATCTCTACAATTCGAAAGGTATGTTTCCTTATATAAATTTTCATAATCGATTTTTTTTCTTTTTCCATTATTTTTGTTATTTTAAAAAAATTCTATCAGATTCACTTTCTTTAAATCAAATTTTTCCTTAAAACATAAATATATCATAACCTACCAAATCCTTCTTTGGAATTCATCTCAATAGTCAAATTAGATTCAGCATTTTTCAAATGATAGATCTTTTTGGGAATTAAAACTGTTGCTTCAAAACCTATAGAAATGACACCTTATTCCATGTCCCACATTAGTTTTTATTTATTTTCATGATGAAGCTCTTATCCTCTTCAAATTGATCTTTTTATTTTTCTATGGAATCTTAGACTCCGGATGTCATTGGAAGCCTCCCCACAAAAACAGATGTCTTAATAAAGGAAAACATTGAATAGAAAATCTAGAGGGAAAGTTTGGTTGATCCAAAATTATTTTCTATGTAAAACTCCTTAATTTTGAAAAATATCAAGTTTAATGAATGTGAGAATTTTAGCATAGCCTAACCAAAGAATCACGATCCAATTTACCCTGACTTGGTTATCGAATTTTATGATAATGTATTTTTTTTAACAAAGGTGGAAGGTAAGAAATTTCATTCAAGATATTTGGGAAAAAAATCTTTATCTTTTGTTATAAAAGCAAATATTCATGGAGTTTTGTATGAAAGTGAGGCAATATTTTGTACTCCCATGTTTCCAGATCTGTCAGGATGTTTTTAGCAGGAGAATGAAATAGAGCGCCTTGGACTCAATGAGTTAAAATCACCAAAGATCAACAGTTTTTCAACAGTTTTCTAGATTCAAGATTTATTGTTATAGGGTATCCTCATTTTGAGAAAATGAGATAAGGACTTCTGAAAGAAAAATGATATCTTAATTCTGAATTTTTTGGTTAACCTTATAATAGTAAACCTTGTGTAGTATATCCTCCTAACCATCCCCAACATCAAGAATGGAAATATAAAATAACATATTATCATGTATATGGTGATTATTTCTAAGATCATAGTGTTATTCTCATTATTTTTTAAAATTTATTTCTATTTTAAACCATGAAATTTCACGATCTTGTTTCCAAGTGTTGATTCCTTCAGGATAATGAAATTCAATTTCAATACCAAGTCCGTATAATTTTATGATCTCAATAAAATTGAGATTTAATCTTTAGATAAGAAAGGGGAATTAGGATAGACTTCCAAGAAAGCACAGAAGAAAAGAAAGGTGAAGGAAATAGAATCCCAAGAAAACCTATAGTTCTGAAAAGTCAGTCAGTAACACCAAAGTCGAAAAAAGGAAAACAAAATCCAGGTGAATTGGTAGAAAAGTGGAGGGAGAAGATGAATAAGTAGAAGAAAGGAGATTCAAGTTTTTTCATAGATCTTAATGAGGAAAAGGAATTGAAAATTCAAGTTGCTGAATAGAATGAAAAAAAAGATAATAAACAAAAGAAGAAAATTTCTGAAGCTGAGATTGTTCAAGCTCTTCTCAAGGACACTTAGAAATCCTCTAAATAGATTCAGGTACCAGAATCCTTTCTTAAATAACCAATACAAGTAGAGACTATGGGAAATAAATTTTCATTTCTGAAACCTAATGTGAAAGAAGAGATAGTTTATAAAGAAGAAGTTTAAAAATAAAAAGAGGATGAATAATATGATAGTGACAATGTGATAAATAATGCAAAAGAATACCATGAGAAGGAAAGGCCCTCTGACAAGATTTCAATATGAACATCATTGGTTGAGTCCACAAAAATTTTTTCTCAATAAAAAAGAGGATAATGGATTTAAAGAGGTTAACATACGTACTGATGATGAGAGTAGATACCACGATTTCATTCAAACTGATGATGTTAAGAAAAACTATATTAAATAAGAGGTTGATGAAGATAAAATAGTAAACTTTCAGATAGTGAACATGATTCTATGAGGGATAATAAGGTTGTTTCCAGTTCCTATAAAGGAAAATAGGTGGTTGATGATACACCAAAAAAGGATGTGGTTATAAAAGAGAAGAAATATGTTCATCGTTCATCTAAGAGGAAAGCTAAAGAGATAGATAAAGAATCTTCTCCTGTAAGGGAATTAGATTCTGAATCATCTTCGAGGGGTCATGATTTTGTTTTGTAGTCATTGAAAATGTTAGTGAACACCATTACTCTAATTCCTATCATTGATTCTAGGTGTAAGTTGCTTCAATACTCTTTTAACTAGAAATCAGATTCTGTAAGCATGCTCATGGAGAAACTCATCAAGCATGAGGTAGATTTCCAATCATTATTTATTGGTTATGATTCTCACAGAAGATCATGTATGGAAATAATAAATTAGTCTAAATGAACTATTGATGTCTTAATAGTTCTTGATGATTTCCAAAATTTAGTGAAATATTATTTTGATATGTCAAATGATAGGATCAAAAATCTTACAACAAGTTTTACAAAGAAGCTAAATCTTGAGAAAATAGCCCTGATGCAAGAAGATAATGATCTGAATTTGAAGTTAAAATTAGCTTCATTAAATTTTAAAAGAGAAATGGAGCTCAGGGACGATTTATAATGAAAGTTCAATTATGAATATGAAGTAGTGAAGTCTTAGGATGAAATCCTTAAGTCTCAAGGAAAAAAAATCAAGGCTCCGAAAAGGAAAAATCAAGATCATGAATAGTTACTCAAGCTGTATGAGGAAGATCATAAGGAGCTCATGATGTTGAAGGCCACCTTGATGAATATCATACCAAAGGAAAATAAGGATGAGCGATTTGATTTCCATTCAGATCTTTTGTTGTATTTTTTCCCTATAACAATTTTTCCAATCATAATGAAAATTATGTTATCCTATAGTTGTTTTATTTTTTAATGTTCTAATATTTTAGGTATTATGTTTTTTCATTCTCTCTATTCCTTTTTGAAAATCACAAAGGGGGAGAAAATAATGATAAAAAAAATGCTAATAATAACTAAGAGAATGTCTTAAGTAAGGGGGAGTTTACTAGAAGAATACATTCTTATGAAAGAAAAAGTAAAATCTCTCTAAGGAATTCAAGAACATGATTCATAGGAATTTCAAAACTGATGGGGGACTTAGTCATATTCATTATGGTTTATATGTAAAGGTAGATAAGTTTTTCTTTTATATGTTTATAAAGAAAATAATTACACCTTATATTCATTGTTTGAAAGGATGTTTGTGCTTTCCAAAGGGGGGATATTGTATATTAAATAAGGTTTCCTTATGAATTTCCCATTTCTCTATGACTTGAAAATCACAAAAACATTATCTTAATCAAAATTACCTTTTATCTAGAATTATTTTTTTAAGGAAAATTTCCTTTGTCTAAAGAAAATTTTATTTTTACCATGGTTTTCATTGTCTAATTTTATGACCTCTCAAAACCAAACTCATGTTATTAATATGTAAAAAATTTATATCCTTATATAAAACCTCGTAATCCTATCGTCCCATGCATATGGAGTCTTCGGTTTTTTCATTCTATGAATCCCTTAGAATTTAGACTTTGAATTTTCTGAAATTCAGACTCGGAATTCTCTGAAATTCAGACTCCAAATTCTCAAAAATTCAGATTCTGAATTCTATGAAATTCATATCCATAATTCTCTGAAAATAAGATTCTGAATTCTCTAAAATTCAGACTCCGAATTCTCTGAAATTTTGATTCCAACATACCAAAAATTAAAACACTAGATTTTCTTAAATTCTAATTCTGAATTCTCCGAAATTCAGACTCAAAATTACATAGAATTCAGACTTTGAATTTCTTAGATTTCAGACTCTGAATTCTTCAAAATTTAGACTCAGAATTTCTCATAATTCAGACCCTAAATTCCTAAAAATCCAGACTACAAAATATATAGAATTTAAATTCCAAATTCCATTAAAACAAGAATTTGAATATCAATGATTAAAGAATCTGATTGTTTAAAATTTTCGATTCCATATTCTATTTTTCCATAGATTTCGGTTATTCAAATTTGGTTAAGTTTATTTATTTTCCTAACACATGTTTTTCCTATATGAAAAGATATCATACAATTTGTTTCTTACTAACTATTGGTTGAGTGACACCTGATTAAGATCCTACAAAATTCATGGAAAATATGACTGTTGGGGGAGAGAGTTGACCATTTAATTTTTTTCTATAAATAGGATCTCATTTGAACAAACTCAGTGTCGTTGATCATTCCATCAATCTATATATTTCATGATGTGATGCTGTGAAATTATTTCTAGATAAAGAAGGACTCTCATGAGTTGTGTGTTTCATTAACACCTTATTCAGTTATGAGCATCTTGTTCAGCCTTATTTTTGTATCTACTATTGATGTTGTATACAATCGAAGGATCTGGGGATAAGAATACATAAGTTCTAACTACCTAAATGATTGAGGGATTGTGGGGATAAAAAATTCATATTTTGATATTCCTATCAAGGTCTTACCCTGGTGTGATAAAGACAAACTTTCTTGAGAGTATAAATCAAGGGACCTTTATCCAAAGGTTGTTGGATACCCTAATCTTTGGGTTAAAATATTTCATACTTTTTACTTGTTTATGTTTAATGTTTTTATTTTCTCTATATTTTGATAAATAAAGATATTATAAATTTCTTATACTTTCTTAAAATTTTACTTACTCTGATAATTAAGATTCTATATTCTTTAAGGTAGAATCTTTCTCTAAGAAAACATTTCTTTTTTTTTTCTTTTCTAGATTCTTATTTTTGAAACCTAAGAAAGTTTGTTTCATAGAACTAAAAGAGTATTTGTGAATTTAACTTGTTTAACTTACTTAAACATAGTTTTCCTTAAGGTTAAAATAGAAAATTTTTAAACCAAAAATTCACCCCTCCCCCTCTTGTAATTGAACATCTATTTATACGATTTCGATCCTACAGAAGGCAGAGTATGTTCATGATCTGAGGAGTTTTAGTAAAGATAAATGGGAGATTGTGTGGTTTTATATATGAAAATAGGGATATTTATTTAGTATTTTGGTTTTCAACTCTTCATATTAATATTTCAAAAAAGAAATCCCATGCCATGGTTTTTTACCATGGTTTCATCCAAATCAAAATTTTTTGTTTCATTTTTTAAGTCCATCGTCTGAACATATAATAATAATTCACCATCTTATATGGAGGTGAGTGGCACAACCAAATATAGTATTTTAAAACATATAAACATGTTATATGGTTTGGTGGATTCATAATGGTTTAAAAAATAAATCTAATTAACATAAAATCACATTATTTTTAATTTTAAAAATATATATTGTCACGGATTCCATTTATTTCAAATATACTATCACTTTTAGGTCATTATTAAGTCTTAATACACAAGGAATGTTTATAAAATATTTAACTTTTACCCAAAAATTTCATTGAACTAGAAAATTATGAAAAACTAAAAATTGAATAATTTCAATAATCTGATTCCAGAAATAGTATTCATTTTTTCTATATAATTTCTTAAAAATATGAATTTTCAATTTTAAAATAAATTCCACATTTATGATAAAATGATTGATTCTTTTATAATAATTGTTTTTAAACCCATATAAAAAAATTACATTTTACTTGATAAAAATAATATGATCATTAATATTTGATAAAAAAATATTTAATAATTATATTTTATTAAAATATTATATATTTTGAAAATCCATTTCATCATAAATTAATTTATTGAATTTTAATATTAACAGAAAATCAATTTGTGTTTTATTATATCCAAAATTAAAATCATTTAAAATGAAATGCTAATAGGATGAAAATATATTCATTATTATATAAAAATATACATATTCATATTTATAGGTTTCTGATATATATTTCTTTAATACACTAGAAAACATCATAAGAGTAAGGTTTGTGATGGTGGGACTTTCATGGGGCGGTTTGTAAAACATGGTTTGGGTCATAGACTTCAGGAGTTTGAACTTATCTTGTAAATAGTTTCACTCATGATTAAGATAATAGATCTCATATTGGTCTTAGTCAGAGGAAAATCCCAAAATGCTCTCTCCATCAGAATCTATAAAAAATAGGCTTCATAGGGTATGTTCCCACTGATTGAGGCCATCACTTTGTTTGTGTCTATTGGATCTGTTAAAAACCTATTTCTCTACCAATCACGTGATCATTATTCAATAAAAATAATATAAATGTTAATGATACTTAATGGTATTTTATGTCCAATAAGATAGAGTAATCCAAAAATAATTTTGTGTTTTATATAACTATATTTCCTTATGAGACATTTAAATAAATCAAAATGATTAATTCTATTTATAACTATTTGGTATGTTACAATCCCCCCCCTTAAGAAATTTATCCCTTGAAATTTTCGTTTACCACACTAAAATAGATGAAGGTAACTATGCTTCATCACCTACTATAGTTCCCATATTTCTTCTTCAAACTTTTGGTTTCTCCACAACACTTAAGTAATGTTCATTACCTTATTTCATTGAACTTTTTCTAAGTGATCTAACATCTTCACTAACTTCTAAGGTCATTCTACAATTTTTCCACATTTGGAATGAATATATTTGAGGTGTCTCATATGTACTAACTCAAGAGGGATACATGGAATACATATTTTACTTCATAGTGGTTCAGTGAGAGTTCTAGTTCATAGGCCATAGATCTCTAATGCAATCAAGAATATCAAATGGTTTGATGTATATTAAAATAATATTTCCCTTCTTCCAAAATATCATCACATTATTCCATGTAGATATGTGGAGAAATACCACATCTCTAACATCAAAATATTGGTCTCATCAATGATTATCAGTATAGGTCTTCAATCAACTCTGAGTAGCCTTGATGTGATACTAAATGTTCTTCACATTTTGCACAACTTCCTCAACCATTTCATGAACTAGTAGTTTTATTTCCTCAACATCATCGCATCATGTATGTGTTCTCCACCACTTTTCATACAGGGCTTCATAAGGAGATATTTTCATGCTTGATTGAAAACTGTTATCATTTGAGAACATAGTAAGAAGAATATATTGTCCCCATCCTAATATAAAGTCTATATTACATGCTCAAAACATGTCTTATATTTTCTGAATAGCCAGATCATATTGGTCATCAATTTGATGATGATGGGCCATACTGAAGTTCGACTGAATGATTAGATTATGTTGTATATTTTACAGAAATTTGAGTTGAATCTTAGATCTTAATCAGATATAATAGATATTGGTACTCCATAAATCCATACCACTACACTAATGTACATCATTATAACTTGATCTCGTGGGAAGTCCTATCAAAATTTAAGAAATTGTTATTTCGTTGTAAGATAATCCACAAACAAACCATATTGAATTATTTCCCTTTGATATCTTTGATGGTCTCTTGATGAGATCCATAGAAATTTCTCTCATTTCCATGTTGGTATGGGTAATTTTTGTATCATCCCCTTAGACTTCAGCCTTTCTACTTTCACTTTCTGGCATACCATACACTTTGATGTATATTCAGAAATCTACTTGTTCATATTTTACTACCAATTGTGATCATGGATATATTGATACATCTTTATGCCTTATGGGTTAGTTGAGAAAGTTTAAATATGTGCATTATCCAACAGTTCCTTCCTTAACAAAGGATATTATGGAACACATCGTATCGACCCAAATCCCACAATTCCTTCTTCTTCAATTATAAAATATGTGGATTTTCACTTTCTTATGGATTCCACCTTCATCAAAAATTCCACATCATTTATTTTAGAATCCTTTAACATTTCCAAAAGAGATGGTTGAGAAATAATTTATGAAAGGATTGATGATTTCCTTTTATTATGAGTCCCATTATATCCTTTGTAGGTGTAATATGATTGGATCCTTCTCAATTATCATCATTGATTAATATGAAAGATCCTTTATTTTTATTGAATCATACAGTTTATTCTCTTTACTAGGATTACAGTGGATGGAGTATTCATAGTAATTGATCATCTCTAACCATCTTCATTTTCACATATTTATCTATTTTCGTGTGAATATATACTTGAGTATTTTATGATTTGTATATATTTGAAACTTACTAGAAAAAGATATATTTCTACCACATTTTCAAATCATTTATCACTACATCCTACTCAATATTATAAATTTGGTTGTTCTGTTCATTAAATTTCAACTTTCATGAAGCATAGGCCATGAATTTTTCCTTATGCATTAACACACAACCCAATCCCTTATTTGAAGCATCACTGAATACTACAAACAGTTCTCCACATTGGGTAGTGTGGGATTATGAAGACTGGTGAACCTCATTTTCAACTCAATGAAGATATCTTTACATTCATCATTAGTGGGAAAATGACTCCTTTCTGAGTTATATTGGTAAGAGAAGTTGTCAATCATGAGAAATTTCTCACAACTACATGATAATACCCAACTAACCTAATGAAAATAAGGATATTTTTTATAGAAGTTGTCATCATACAACATTTAATTTCATCCATCATTGAAGGGTATACATATATCCTATTTGTTATGATGACAAGCCAAAAGAATGATACATTATTCAAGAAAAACTGACATTTATTATACGTGGAAAAAAGCTTATCCTTTCATACGGTCTTTAGCACAGTGATTAGATGATCCTCATTCCCCGTCTTGTTTTTTGAGTATATTATAATATCATCTATAAAGACTACAAAAAATTCTTCAAGGTAGTCTCTAGAGACTCTATTAATCATGTCTATGAATATATTTTGAGAATTAATGATACCTAAAGGCCTCACAATGAACTAATAGTTCTCGTATCTCATATAAAATTATTCTTGGGAATATCCACCGTATTCACCATAACATTGTAATACCACAACCACATATCCACCAGGGATAAGTATTGTGCCCCACATAGCTGATAAAAAAAGTCATCAATATGAGGCAGTGTATAATTTTTATTTATCATGATCGTGTTGAGATCACGATCATCAATGAAATGATGCATCAACCCATCATTATTCTGGAAAAGGAGGACTAGTGCACCCCATGGTGAAGCACGTGGGAATATGAAACCATTATCTAGATTGTCCTATAGTTTTTTATTTAGATCCTAATGTTACACAATAGAAATTCTATACGGAGACTTAGATAATTGAAAATCCAAGAGAATACGTTTGGTTAAAAATTAAACCTCTCAGTTAAGTGGAAGACCAGAAAATTACTAGGGAAGCATATTAGTGTATTCCCTCACAATAGGAATTTCATAAATGATGGTTCTTACCTTATACTCAATCATTTGAGATATATAAAATTTCTAATGGGAAATAATAACTATTCTTGAAATGATTGTTATTAAGAATAATCATCCTCCTCCCAGCACTTGTACATAATTGGTGTTGATCCATAATACAGAGGGTGATTTCCTTCAGGCAGAATCTTATGATGGACCTATATAGAGAAAGACCATAAATAAACACAATTTCATCAAATTCCACCAAATGATGTATGAAAAGGTTTTCTGGGAAGTTTATCCCACAAAATTTGAAATATCAGGAGTTATATAATTAGGATGTTATAATTAACCCATTTATCTATTGCACTGATATATCAACTTCCATGATTTTGTGTTATTGGTTTAATAGTTCTACTAAACATTCATTATATGAAGGAAGGCATAGAAATATAATAAAAAACAATGTTCGATCTTCATGAATAAATAACTAGCGTACCTATCACCAATTCATTGTCAAAATATACCTCAATGGTTTTAATGGAAAAATACCTCCCTTGATTCCTTGGAAGTTGTTTTTTGTCACAAAAAACCCTTTGATTAGGAGATTTGTTGGAAAAGTTCCCATGTCCCTTATAGTTGAAGAAATGAACAAAGTGTTGAGGTTTGACTTGAAAATTATATTCCTATAATGCATCCATGGGTTTTTCATGTCTGTAATTTGTAGATTGTTTACCCTCTTCCTACACCTAAATCATTTATTCGTTCCCCATAGGTAGTTTAATGGGTGATTCCTCCCGCACAATTGAAAAGTGAGATGTTAAAATTTCATGGAACCATTCAATTTCTCCATTTAACAGCAATAATTAAATTCCATTTTACTCTTCTTATCATGTGATACCCTTGAGATTTGTTGATCTCTATTTTGACTTTGTGGGAACATCATAAAATTTACTCATATCGATCAAATACATGGATTTTGCGGGATTTTTATAAACTAGGTTTTACCCTAGAAAACAAATATTCAACCTTTAATGTGTTGGTAACGACATAGACAAAAGATTATCGTGAAATTATTTTTATGTTTTAATGATACATCAAGATATATTTAGAATATTTTTTCTTGAGGTTAAGGAAATCCATTTCCATTTTATGTCAGAGTGTGTGAGGAAAATATTTATCAAAAATAATTTTATGGAATTCCTTCCACTCCATCACTTCAATATCTTCCTCAATGTTTGTATTCTTTATCAAGGACCTACACTGATAATCTTCTCAATCCAATTGATAAGTAGTCAATATAAAATTCTCATAGAAAATTGATGCATGGATAAGAAAATCACAATGGGGTTGATCTATTTTTCAATAATTAAGGGATTAGAAGATCCATTGAAAGAATGATTCCTTTGTCACATGACGCTCTCAATTTTGGGTTGTTCTCTCTTAGGGGGGTCTGGGCACTCCACTTTATCAAGGTTTTTTCTTCATAACCTGATTAATCTGATAGAGTATTTTCATAAAGATCAAAATTCATGATCCCATCGGGTTTTTCATCTCATTGGGTCGGTCATCACATTGCTCATCGCATCGATTATTTACATGATTCCTCTAATTTTTGTCCATTTTCTAGAATAAAATAAAAATTAGGGATGGTATCTTTGGAAATATTAAACATATAAAGTGGAATCCATTGATATTAAAGTGAAAAATAATAAATTTCATTTATTTCCTTATCTTTTTAATTTCTTAGCTTCAATATATGTTATCCATAATCTATTTCCAATCATACATTATTATGGTATTTTTTTCATTTCATTAATAATGGGATGTAATGAGATTATGAATTTACCAAATAATATCACTATGGATTATTAAACCAGGTGTGTATTAAGGCTCATTTTTGTATACCAGGTTACCTCGAGTCAAGGCCTTGGACACCTTAGATGAGTTATTAAAACTAAGTACATATGTTCCCAAACCATGTACACATGTAGTATCCAAAAATGTATTTACTTTCATTATAAATTAATTACTGTATAATAACCATACTTTATGGGTATTTTTTTTATAATTAATCTTATACCTAAGGCTTTTTTAAAGTTTTATAATCCTAATCCAAAAAATAACTAATCGTTTTCTCTGATACCACCAATAGCAAAAACACTATTTATTTCACATTAATTCCTGATTTGTTACATAATACTAGACTTAGTAAAACTTGGATTATTTATAAGTATAGTGGATTTTATAAATCAACATATTACATAACAACATAAAACATGGAATAAAATATCTTTATTGAGAACTTCTTTAACCTACTCAAAATACTCCATCGAACATAAAACTACATGGGATGGGGGAATACATATGAATTGGGGGATCTATATTTCCTAGTAAGTGAATAAAAGTGGAATGAGTAATAGATGTATGAAAATAGTAATATTAATGAGGAATAAAAGGAACATGAATAATAATACATGATATAGCTTGTTAATCATAACATGGGAAATGTGGAAACAATATAAAACATCGAATCATAAACATAAGTTAAGGATAAACCCACCAAGCCATCATGGTGGATAGTGACCCATAATATAATTTGGTAAAATAGCTATAACAATATGACATAGAATGATACTAATCATTTCACAATTCATTAGAGTGTTATCAAGCTGCACCCATCATATTCATTTCCTTATCATTCTTAAGTGTGCAGCATAGAGCATACAAGATTGATTCCTTAACCACAATAATTTATACTAAGATCAAAGCATTTGTGGTACATAAATTTATTTCCCTAATAAATATATATATATATATGAATAATGGATAATACCCTTCATTGAAAAATGGGGGTAGTATTCACTCCGTAATTAATTTGTCCAGGAAAATTGCTTTGAAATTTCGACACCATATCGAAGTTACTTAAAAATCAATAAAAAAGGATGATGATAGAGAATGGGGTATATCATCATTAGTAAATAAAATATTCATTAATATATAAATGGAAATACATTTAACAACCTAAAAAATGGAAATATAATTCATAACATCATAAATAAATTTGAATAAAGAAGAGATAGGGAGGATCCCCTGTGGAATTTTGGCATTGTAAAGACTTAGGTATGGGTCCAAATGACGGGGCATAAATGATAAAGAAGAAAAATAAAATATAGTTTATTTTAAGGTAATTATTATAAATTAATTCTAATATAACCAATTTAAATAAAAATAACTAATTTCAAATAAGGTGATTCAGTTTGAAAGGAGGAGAGGAAGATCCCTTTATTGAGTGTGTGACCTCAAATTATTTGGAGAGGCTTTTTGAGAAATGGGGGTTCCTTGTAAGGACTCAATAGAGTGGAAGGTAGAGTGTAGTCATTCTCTATGAAGTTTTAGTGAAGATAAATTAGATCTTTTGTGGGTTTATATAGGAAAATATGGGGTTTCTTTATTCTTATTTTGGTATCTATATAATAAAATATCCAAAACCCCAAAAAATCCCTCGGAATTTTCAATAAGTTATACCAAATTGGAGGGTTTTCTTATTATTTTATAAAGATAAGGTCAGAACAAATTAAAATAATTCCATTTATTATGTGTAGCTGAGTCATAATCTTAAAGAAATGATTTTAAAACCATAAAATATATTATATGTTTTGATTGATTTATAATGGATTTACAAAAAAAATAAATTAATCAAAAAAATTAAAACATATAGCTAGACATGGATCCCATTTATAGTAATTATTAAATCACTTTAGGGTCATTATGTTGTCATAATGCACAAATTATATTTATATGGTATTTAATTTTTACAAACAGATAAGTTTTTCTCAAAAAATTATGAAAAATTCACCATTGCATAATTTTGACATTATAATTAAAAAATATATTATTATTTTATATATAATCTTATAATTTTTTTAATTTTCACTATTAGAATAAAATATTAATTTATTAAGAAATGCTACATTTTTTTGAAAATAACAGTATTCAAACCCTTATAAAAGATTAATATTTTACTTCATAAAAATTATACTATCATTTATCATTCATAAACAACATTTACTAATAATATTTATTAAAATATTATTTATTTATAAAATCAATAAAATCATAAATTGATTATGTTATTTTGAATGTTAACCAAAAGATCAATTTGTGTTTTACTATATCAAAAATAAAAATAATTTTCAAAGTAACTTAAATAGGATGATAATATATCCAATATTCTATAAAATAGTACATATTCATATTTCTAGGGTTCTGATGCATATCCTTGTAATACACCAGAAAACTCCCTATGTGTTTGGAGTGTGAGGGTGATATTTTTATGGGGTGGGTTGGTGAACATCATTTGGGTCATGATCACAATGAGTTTAAACTTTTACCATAGATGGTTTTTCTCATGAGAGACTTCATGTACGTCAGATTTTTCTTGGTCAAAGGAAAATCTGAGAAATGATATTTCCCTCAGATTTTATGATAAATGGAATTTTTAGGGTATGATTCTACTTGTTGAGGCTATCACATCCTTTGTATGGGTCAATAGGATTTGTTAAAACCCTATATTTATATAAATCATGTGATCAATGTTCAATTGATAAATTATCAATGGTAATGATACTTAATGTTGATTTAATTCCAATGTGAAATGATAAATTAAAATAATTTTATATTTCTTATGTTACCATATTTCATGATTATCCATTCAAATAAATAAAAAATGAGAATTATATTTATAACATTTTGGGACATTAATGTTGAAGGCATAATTTTATTGGTGACTTTGTTCCTAATATTATACTTTTTTATAAACTCCATATTGAATTGCTCATGTATATATTTATGTATTGAAAAATTAGTAGTTAGAATTTTTTGATAGATGTTTTATTTATCTGAGCACTTCACTATAAGGTTATATTATTTTATTTGTAACAAAGAAAATGGTTCAATGATATGTTACATTATTATTAATATTTGAATAACATGACTATAAAGAACCAGTGTCATTTAACTCATATCATTGATTTTTTACTAGCTATTAGGAGGGCATTATTTTTCTCATATTGAATTTAGGCCAGGATATAAATATTTTATAGAATGTTACAATATTATACCTATGATGACATTTTAGACAATATATGATATTTATATATTTCATGTAATTACATTTTTAATTTATTATATAAACAATTTATTCATGTATATAGTAAATTGAGTCTACTATGACTATTTAGATATGTATTTTGTTATGTTTGATGATGATATTTTGGTATATTCTAAAAGTCATGATGTTCACAAAGGACTCTTAAGGATTGTGTTGAAAACATTAAATGAAAAAAATTGCCTGAAAATTTTATAAAATGTGATTTTTGGATATAATATTTGTCATTAAGTTGGTATACTATTTCTAAATATTGAATACCTATTCACCATTTTATAAATAATTTTATTGAAGAATTTACAATACATAAAAATATCATAGACATTTTCATTTTTATTTGAATAGGGGGTTGTATTGTATAGTTTATTGAAATTGTTTCATGGTTATCAAACCCACGAACTATATTAACTCAAAAATATGATACATTCATCTTGATTAAATTTTTTTAAAATGTTTTTAGGATCTTGAAATAATATTTATGAATGATTTAGTTTTTTCTATTAAAACAAGAAAGGTTTAATTGCTCATTTATAATGATTTCTCATTAAATTAACATGGTTTTGATTTAATTTATACTTATTAGGTAATTACATATGATTCCTATAAATTGGACCACCATAATAAAAAATATCCTATAAATGATCTGTTGTTACATGCATTGTTTTTTCTTTAAAAATCTGGATATATGATTAATATGGATTTAAATGTAAAATATATACTTATCATAAATCATTATCATATATATTTTCAAAGAAATAATTTTAAAATAGGAAAATAATATTTCTTGGACTGATAAAGAAAAAAGATTACATGTTTCTTTACCATCTAGGAAAAAAATTAATTTATTCAATCCTCTTATTTGAAAAAATAATTCCTCATCTATCATCATGTGAATTGAACATAATCCTTTTGAAAATTATTTGACTAGTGATATATTAGAAATTATGAATGAGTAACATCCTCAATTTTATTTTAGGATTCAACATAATTGTCATTGTTATAAATAATTAAGAAATCTCATATGGAATAAACTGATTTGGAATAAAATGATCAAATAGAAAATAAAGGTAACTTTCCTAAATTTAACAATGATATGGAAGGTGTTTTATTATATTAAAAAGTCTATGTGTGTCAACTATGAACCAGTTAAAAAATTGAATTTTTTATTAAAGAATAAAACTCTCCATTATTATTTATTCAACAAATACTAGGATATATATATTCCAACAAGATTATTACTAGTGTGATATAACTAATAAAAAATTTGTGTAATTTACCTTAAAATGTTTTAATTTTCAATAAGTTAAATTTGAATGATAATTATTGAAAATGATGTTTCATCCTTTTCTAATGAAATCGTTTCTATGGAAAAATAAATCTATGTATTTTAGGGTTGGATTCCCAAACAAATGCTAAGATAATAGTTAAATTTGGGTTCATATTGGATAATAAATTTAATATTCTCATTTACATCCTATTTATGATATTATATCTTTGATTATATTTCTTGACTATATCTCAATGATATAGTTAGGTTACATAGATTTCCTCTCAAAATTTTGTTTAACTTTAATATTAGGATTAATTATAATTTCCTGAATGTCCATAAAAATTAATTAGGTATAGAATTATATGTTTTTACATCTAACCATCTTCAATAATATGTATAAATATATTGATAAATTTAGGTAATGGATGAAATTATTTGACATTGTTCAGTGGATTTCCGGGTATGTCAGTATTAATATCATTCAGTAGTTTTGTTTTCATATAAAATTAATATTCAATCCATTATTCATATGGAACTTTCTTAGGAATCATATGTAATGTTGTTTTAGGATGTATTTTGTTTTCATAATGTAATTGAAAGGATGTTATAAGGTCCAGGGCTAGAAGAAGCAATTATATAAAAGAAAAAGATGATTTATCATTATAGGAGGTTATCTCAGTGCATAAAAAATTATTACATAGATAACCGCTGAATATATCATCCATTAAATGTAGGAAATAATTTTTGTCTAAAATTATTTCCCAAAAAATG
Organism: Viscum album; assembly: GCA_963277665.1. Lineage (NCBI taxonomy): Eukaryota > Viridiplantae > Streptophyta > Magnoliopsida > Santalales > Viscaceae > Viscum > Viscum album. The sequence goes on along the minus strand of OY728143.1, from coordinate 1,997,376,435 downwards.
GGTTATGAATACTGTTAAAATGGTAATTTTATGTCGTTGGATCATTAAATCATATGAAATCCTAATGAATTTTTGACCAATTTCTTTTTGAGTGTCCTTGCCTCCATGTTTAGTCCAGGTACATGATGCGTTTCATTTTTCAATATTAAGTAAATGTGTTCAAGATGAATATCTTTTTTGTTCCCTAATGTAGTATAGTTAGAATATAATATTCTTTTTAGATCCCCTAACCCCATTTGGTTATATCCAGTTTCATATTTATTACATTGGCATAAGATACAATGAATCAAACCCCAATGAATCAAATCTATTAATAGTCTTAAAAAATAAAAATAAAAACATTACTTATTCCCATATTAAATCTAATTACACAAGTTAAAAAATTATATCATTTTTAGAATATGATTTATCTCCCTAGAATATTCTTCCATATCATTCATAGTACACTTGATTACTTCATGAGAATGGGGGAAACTTTTGGGTGACCTTAAATGATTTGAAAGGGATATAAACATAAGAATCTATCAGGAATCAAAAAAAAATTTGTATGTCATGGTAAACAATTTAGTACAAATTCTACTTAATCAATAACATGTATATTGTAATTAGATAAGGTATAAACAATATGGAATGGTATATAGCTGAAAGAACATTTCATTAGTTAATAAAATGAGAAATAAATGCATCGAGAAATAATATCATTGTGAAAATATAAAAAATAATAATAATTATAATGTTAATGAAAGAAATTATTAATTATTTGATTCCATGACCTCATGAATCATGAATCTTTTATTTTCAAGACCGTTCACATGATAATTTAAGCTACTGGGTACAGATCCATTTGGATTTTCAGCTAATTTCAAGCTAACTTACTAATTCACCTCTTGAGACTATTCATGTAAGAAGGGGATATCATTATTTGGTCCCCATATATTCATTTCTTGTCCAAATCATTCTTCATATATTAAATAATATATTTAATTCCAAAACAATGTTCCTTATCATCAAATATTCATATTTTTAAAGAGTTTGGATATATCAATATTTTCCTAGGAAAGTAAATTACTTTAAATGGGGAGATTGCTATGTAGAAATGATATATGTTTTAATTAATAAAAATATCCATGAAAAATGATATGGAAATTTAGTGTAAATTTATCATTCAATGATAGCTAGAAAGTAAATAATTTTAGGGGAAGTTAATTACCAGAAAATGAATCAATGAAGTGAATATCAATTATATCATTAGAATAAATAATCATAAACCATACATTAGAATAATAAGGATTGTATTAATAAATCATATCACCAGTGGAGTATATGTAAAGTAAAGGTTTGTTCTCATTTATGAATAAAAATACATTAAAATATAAAGAATAACATACTTGAGAAAAATGTACTTTTGATTTTAAAAATAAATTTTTATAACATAAATTATTTTGAAAATACTTTTCTTTGAAAAATGGTTTAAAAAAATGGATTTCCAAAATAATAGGAAGAAAAAATTATTTTAAAATTCCATTTTAAATATGTAATGAATGATTCAATAAAATGATAGTAATTACATCATTTATTTTGTATATGCAAAACAAGTTTATAATATCATTCCTTTTTCACTATATAAAATGTTATAAAAGTGCCTTGTTGGGAATAAGAAATTAATATGACTTAAAAAAAATTAAAAAATTGAAAATGGGTAAAACAAATTCTAATAAAACATTTTTACATGGTTAGAAATATTTTTTAAAACATTTTTTTGAAAAAATTGTTTTTTATAGAAATGGATTTATAAAAGAACATAGAAAAGAATTCTAATTTTCATTAAAACTTTTATCACCAATTTTCAGTAATAAACAGCTTAAAAATTGTAATCTTACTTTAAAATGTCATGAAAAACCATTTTATAATAAAATTAATTGTTTTTATTATAAAATTATAAAATTATTTCATTGAACTAAAATTCAAGAATAAATGATCTCAACAGAATGGGATTTTGAAGTAAACCCTTACAATAATCATAATGTTTTAGTAAGAAAAAATAAATGGAATTATTATGTGTTTCAAATTTAAATCCACATAGAACTTTTTTATATATTATATTATTTAATCAAATGTCTTTATACACATAATCTTATAATATCAATGTTAATGAAGAAGTAATGTATCCCAATGAAATGAAAATGATTTATGAAATTTTTTACAATTTAGAAACATTTTTGTCAAATCCACCTAGATAAAATAATTAATCTTTTAACATAAAAATCTATAAATAATTATTTATTCATGATATTACATGATAAAGAGTCATTATACACACTATATAACATAAAATATGGGAATAATATTACAATATTTAACAGTGAAATGAAATTTGAGACGAAATACCATGCCTTGTGCTTCATTTTAGTTGAACATTGTTTAACCAACTGTATAGTGGTTTGTATGGGGAAATTCTAGTTGATTAGTAATACATGGTGGAGAGATAGGTAATCAATGACCTAGAATCTGGGGAGGTGCAGTTCTGGTGGGTTGGGCCTACGTGTCATGTATTGGGCATGGTATGCCTCTGGGCCTTCGAGTTATGTATTGTGGGTAAGTAAGGCCCTGTGCCTTGGGCCTATGGGTCATGTACAGGTTCCCATTCGACCCTTAAAATGGATATTATCCATAATAAATAAATAATGCCTTTATGTGTGTTTCATATTGAATGATCCAATTCATGTTCATATTATATTGTTTCATCCACTATAGAAGAAAAATCATGATGTTGGCTGGGTGATGTATACAAGATGATGCAGGAATTGTGCTGCACTAGGAATTTAGGCCACGTTCATGTGCCACATGCCCTGGGGCCCATAGGCTATGTAATTGGTATCCCTGTACCCAAATATAAAGATTATGTTTCATAGATAATAAAAAATGAATTATCCAAAATAATTTTTTATAAAAAATAAAGGATATGATAGGTCAAATGTATGCCTGAGTAACATTTCAATTATTCAATGATTATTAGGGAAAGATGGTAATTAAATTTTTTTCTTTAAATAATGATAATAATATCATAAATATAAAATTATTTATTTAAATATAATTATATATACCATCCATGTGGTTTGGTGATGAAAAAAGAGTCACATCATTTCGTGATGGCAGTAGTCCACATGTACCTGAACAACACTATCATATTTATTAGGGTGAAAAGTTAAGAATGAAAATCATATATATATACATATATTATATTTTAATAAGGATAAATATTTATTGAAAATAATAAATATTACATATATGTTACATTTAATCATTAACTTTATCCGTATAACCTCCGTTTAATTAATTAATGAAAGAACAATATTATCATTTCACACGGTAGTAGTATGTCTTACACATAAGAAAAATTAATGTATCTCCTATATAATGGAATGTTAAAAATGGGTATATATTATATAAAGACACAAGTGGTATAATATTTTTATAAATATCATAAATATACTTTATATCTATCATTAGACACAATCGTGAGAGGTGGTAATGGAAAACAAATTATATCAGTTCAAGTGGTTGTAGTCCATCCTACACAAAAATGATGATTTATAACCCATTTGATGGAAGATTATATGTATTTAGGGTATTAAATTATTACAAAAAACTTATGTATATAGAATACAATTTTATTATTATATCATCATGGTTTAATAAGAATTGATAGTTGTGGAAGAAGAGACATAAAAGTAATCATTGAAAAACATTTCCTCTTCCTTCGTATCCTTCTTGGGTTTTCACCAATACCTTCCAAGTCTGGTTTGATAAAACATATAACGCCTCTATGATGGGATTAGGGAAGTTTAGAAATGATATGGGTAGTTTTTGGCCTAAAATATTGGTTTTATTGTATGAATAAGGGAGGACATTGGGTGGTATTTAATAAGGGAGTTAAGTGGGATGCTTGTAATTGTTTGAAAAGATTCAATTATAAACCCATTGTTTTATGTAATAAAGTCTCAAAAATGGTCCTTTACAGAAACTATATGATAAAATATTGAACGATGTCAATAAAATTGGTCTTGTACATGTTTTTAGGTTATTTTTAAACCTTATCTTCTAAATTTAACCCCTAGTAAATCCATTTTTATCATAACCACATTATTTAATTAATATAGTTTCCACTTATCATTTTGGTCAAAAATTAATTTTTTCTTATTATAAATTATCAATTTATCTAATTTGAAATATGGAATCCATTTTTTAAAGTTTCATTCACATAATGTTTAATATTTAATTTAAATTAATCCCATTAATGAGATGAAAAAGAGGGGTTTTAAAGGGAAAGAGTTCGACATTTTACGTAGATTTTATATAAATATTCAATGATAAAAATATTCAAATGACCTAAATAAGATAAATTGTCATAAAATTGACCCAATATTACTTTAAAATGAATTCAAAATATATTTTAATCATGTAAATTATTCAATTTAAAAGGGATTAAAAAAAGGTATTTTTCAATATTCTTCAAAAATGAAATATTTCTAAAACATCAGAAAATTCAAAAAAATAAAATTTTTATACAGTGTTTTAAAAAATTATGTACTTTTTGTAATATAATTTTTGTAAAAGTAGTAAATATTAACATAGATTATTTTCACAAAGCATGTCTGAAAATTCTTTTAATAAAAAATCATTTTTTCCTAAAACATTTCATTTCCTTATAAATGATTCTTATTTTGTTACTAATCAATAGATAACCATATTATTTATAATTTAGTTATTATTATTCATACAAAAAAATTTAATAGATAGGTCATAATGGTTATATAAATTTATTTTATTTTAATAATAGTTCACAATTAGTTTAAACATTTTGTTGTGTTTAACATAAGCTATTGAGAATGAATTAATTATATAAAAAAATATATCATAATATATCTATGTGTTATATTTTCTTATAATCTTGTCATTTCATTTCATATACACTATCAAATAAAATGTTATTATATTAAAAAAACATGGTGATTAAATATTTTTGATCCTCGAAATTAAAACGTGAAATTAGTAAATAAATATTTGACATTGGGAAATATATTTTTTGAAAAGACACATCATAAAAGGGTTAAAACATATCCTATTAAAATGAGATAAAGTTTGGTTCAAAGGACATATAAAATAATCATATAAATATGATTATATGTCGGTGAACATTAGTGACATGTGAATATACAGACATGGAAGAAAATCATAAATAATCATAGAGAGTGACTTACGTCATTAATCAAAACAATGTGAATAATTAATGGAAAGTTATCAACCTTATAATCACAGATATATGATGATATAAAAAATCATCTGATTTTTTAGATATAAATGTAATGGGATAAAATTTTTTCAAAATATTTTTTTCGGTAACAATTTATTTTACATTATATGATTATAAAGAAATTTATATACATTCTACATTGAAATTTTAAATGAACAACTTATTTAATTGTTTTTTAGGATTATTTTCCAATTAATCTCATAATATGAGAGGTGAATATCCAAAAATTATTTTTTATTCACGATGTACTAAAATTACGTTATAATAGATCATTATATATATAAAAAAGTGACAAGTATTTTCATCTATCTACAACTATTTTTCAATATAAATACATATAGATATTATTATCCAATATACTGAATTAATCTCTAAACCATAAACATAACACCTATGGTTCACCGTTAAAATTTATTTTAAAAAAAATGTAGTTAAAAATTTCATATCAACCATGAAATGACGTATGAATGTGATAGGTATTAAACGCTTATCGTCTTTAGTTCAAGGGTCCAATTCACATGGCATTACCAGACACAATGACTCTTCACCCAGTATATAATTTTTACTTTTTATAAAGTATATTAGTATGATTCCTATAATTTTCTGAAAGAAATTGTTCTAAATCCTTGAAATAAAATTATTCATTAAATAAACTTATTACAACGTTTTTCATCAGAACATTTTTATTTCCACAAATTATAATAATCTTATTTGACTATAATTACAATTTCATTAATGATAATATTAAATCTAAGAGTTATCGATTACTTGAATTTTATATTTATAAAATGTGAAGGAATTTGTACACAAATAAATTTTCATGTAGAGCATATTCTTTATATAAATGACCCTAAAAATTTACTTAATCTTGGTTGAATAAAATCATATAAAATTAAAAAAGTGGTGTTTAAGGCTTTTAAATTATTATAAATATTAAAATCATAAAACTAAGATGGTATCCATACTAATTAAGTTAATGTATATATATATTCTTTTAAAATTTAACAAAATCCTTAAATGTTTCATGATGATTTTAAGAAAAATACCATTTGAAAAAATACTCCCACATATTAATTCTTGAATCCCTATACATAAATGAACCAACTATTTTATTTCCACACAAGTCCTACTTTATATGTGGGAATTGAATTAGATAATTCAAAAGTACAAAAATTTAAGTCAATGAACTAAAAATGAATCACTAGGGTGATATCTATTTCCTACCATCATTATCTTCATTTTTCTCTAAAATTCATTTGTTTATTCCCTTATTTTTCAAACATAAAATATTTTAGCATTCCTTTTTTCTTTTCAATTGAAGAAACTATATTTTTAACATGTTTCATTTATTATATTCATCTATTGACATCCTTTATAATTGTATAAAATTAAAATGTGAATTACCCTAAGAGTATACCCTAGGATTATAAAACCTAGTGTGCAGTAAGGAACATTTTTTTTCACCAAGTTATTTTAGGGTCAAGTTTAATGCATTGTTTTGTATTTATTACCTCTAGGTATGTTTTTTTATAGAACTATGTTAACTTGTATTATCATGATAGAGATTTATTCCAAGAAAAAACAATATAATATTTTATTTAAAATGATATAATATTCTTCTAAACTAATCCTCAATGTCTATCATAGGGTTATGTTACCAAATAATTGTTTCCCTAAATTAAATTTGGAAGGTTTCTACTAAACTTCCCCCAATTCCAATTATAGAAACCCCTACCCTAGTAGTTCTGAGTCGATGTCTAATTTATTACATTTTCATTAGATATAAGGAAGAACATCCCAAATGAATAAATAATTTAGTAGTCTTATTAAACTAGATACAAAAATGATTCCCATATTGCATTTTAATAGGCAAATAATAGCAAAATATTTTTTAGTATAACATATTCCTCTATAAAATATTCATGAATATATTCTTTAGTACATATCCATGATTCCTAGGAAAGGAAACAAAATAAATGGGAGCTCAAATGAGATGTAAGGGTTAAGTATATCATTATCAATAATTAACTAACACGAAATAATAAACATTGAAAGCTAAAAAACTGAAAACAAATTCCATTTAACCAGTAAATTAGTTATAATAATTAGATAAGACATAGAGACTATGGAAATGTATATAGGACAAAATTCATCCCCTTAATGAATAAACATAAAATTAAATGCATCTACAAAAATATCATTGTGAAAATATCATGGATATTAATAACTAAAATATTAATAATGGAAATAATTAATTATTGGATGAAATGATCTCAAGAATCACGATACCTGTACTATTAAGACCTTTCATGTGAAATTTTAAAAAAGTGTGTATAAACCCATTTGGTGTGGCTAAATTTTTTCATTTTAGATTACTAATTCACCTTATGAGACTACTGATCATTGCGAGTCTATAATTAACTGGGACCCACATATTTGATGAATATATAAATAATTCACCATATATAAAATAGTCGAGTTATTTCATAAAAAATATACCTTTCCATTAAATATATTTACTGAATAATGAATACAAATTTATCAATATTTCACTAAATAAGAAATATATTTCATTTAAAAACACTATATATAGAAATGATATATGCTATAAGCAATGAACATATCTATGATTAACAATATTGATGTTTAGGAGAAATTTAATGTTTAATGATCACAAGAAAGTGAATATATAAAGGAGAAGTTATTGACTATAAAAATAAAACATATAAACGAATGTCAATACTATCCTTGGTCAAAATAATCATAAACCATACTGTGAATAAATAATGATAATATTAATATATTATTTCCCTAGTGCGGTATTTATAAAATAAATTATTTTTGTAGTGGATGAACAAAATTTCTATTAAACATCATTACAAAAATGCTTGAGGAAAATATTATTTTCATTTTAAAATAACATTTTAAAACAAGAAATATTTTTTAAATCCTTTTCATTTAAAATATAGTTGAAAAAATAAGAATTTCAAGAATATTAGGGAAGAAATTTCTATAAAAATAACCCTGTAAATATAAAAAGAGATCATCAATGAAATGAAATTCAAGATCGTTACATGAAGTTGAAGTTAAAATTAACCTTCCTTTTGCATTATAAAAAGGTTATAATTTTTTTTCGAAAAATATAAGAAGAATCATTTTAAAAAAATTGAAAAAATAAAAATTTGTTAAAAATTTCATTATTAAATAATTATTAATAACCTTAAAACAATTTTTTTTAGAAAACATGGTTTTGAAATAAAATGGATTTCTAAGTGAAGAGAGACGTGATGTTGAATTTTTCTAAAAGAAGTTTATCAAATATTTGATCTATCTGAGAGTAAAAAAGTAAATATTGCTTAAAAATATAATAAATAACTAGTTGGGAAGTAAATTATATGGTTTTGTTATAAAATTATCAAATAATTGCATTGGACTAGAATTTATGAATAAATGATCTTGATTAGAATGAGATTGAGAAATAAATACTTACAATGATGATAATATTGAAATGATAATTATTCAGTGAAATAATTATGTGTATTAAATTTCAATCAATATAAAACCTTTAAAAATAAAAAATCAGACAATTAATAGTAATTTTACAAAAAATAATTGAAACTCAATGACATCAGATAAGTAATATAACCCAATGAAAAGAAATTGTGTTTTGAAATTGTTTACGACTTGGTAACTATTAATTTAAGTCCATTTGCATGAAATAATTAAAATTTAAACCTAAAATACCATTAATAATGAATTATTCGTGATATTTCATTTCAAATGATCAGTATATGCACCATATTAAAAACTAGGTGCGTAATATTACAATATTCCTCAATGAAATGAAATTATGAATAAATCCCCTAACTTACACTTCCCTTTGGTTGAACATAATTTAAAATTTTGTATAGTGATTTAAAACACGTTATTAACATATATAAGAAAAATATTAATATTTATAATATCAGTTATTATCCTTTTACAACATCTTATCATGGAATTTTTTAAATCATTCATTATTTTCATTATTCTATGTATTAATTACTTGGGTTTCACTCAAGGTTTTTTAAATAAACATTCTATTAATGTGCATATTATATAGTTTCCTCCTCTCCAGAATAAAAATAATGGCATAATTATCATATTTTTAAATCCATTATAGTTTCTAAACCAATCATTAATGATGGTTACAACAAATTTAGCATGTTATAATCATGGAGACTGTATTCCATATTTACGCATGAGTAACATTTCTATTTTTCAACGGTAATTATATTGAAGTGGTAAATGATATTTTATCTATATATTATTATCATAATATCATAAATATCTTATTATGTATTTAAATATACTTATATATGTCTTCAATGGGGTGTGGGATGAAAATAGAGTAACATTGTTTCAATAAGGTGGTAGTCCCCACGTACGTGAATGATGTTATCATCCTTCATTTGAGTGAAATTTTAATAAATAAAGTGAAATGTATATTATATTTTAAGAATGATAAATATTTCATGAATACCATAATTAAACCATTTATATCATATATAATTATTAAAATTACCCTTATCACATTCAATGGGAAGCATTAGTGAAATAAGAATCACATAACATTGTGAGACGGTAGTCCTCATTACACATGAGTGGCACTATATTATCTCCATTACAATGTAAAGTAAAAAAATATATTTATGATATAATGACTCTATACGTATAATTATTTTATAAATATAATATATACACTTTTTATCAGTTATCAAACCCCATACTGTGAGGAGGTAATGGAAAAACGAATGACATTGGTTCTCATGGTGGTCATATGTTGTACGAACAATTTATGATTTATAAACCTATTTAATGGACGTGGAGATAGTTTTAAATCATTATGTAATTATAAAAATACCATTATTATAAAGATACTGGGGTAATTATATTAGTAAGTTAAAAAATAATTTATAGGGGTGGAGGATGAACTCAAATAAATGTGGTCATTGAAGAACATTACCTCTTATTCTAGTATCCTCCATAGGCTTTCACTAAATCCTTCAAATGTTAGATTGATTCTTGACCTAAGGCTTTGACGATTGGAGTAGGGAAATTTTAATGTGATTTTAGAAATAACAACCAACCCATTATGGCCCCCAATTCCAGTGAAAGGTCGAGCCACCAATATACCAAGCCCACCTCTATTAAACTATGGGCTGGTGGCTAGCACTGAGAAGGAATATGATACAAATGGGAGTACATATCCTATGATTCATGTACTCTTTCCCCACATATATCTCCATGAAATAGTGAAATTATAAATGAAAACTACTAAAAATTCATGAATACATATATATATCCCACAAACATAGAATGAAAATCGTAGAAATCAATTGAAATGAAAAAGATACATGCCCACGAAAAGAAAACTACATAAGTTCATGACCTTATTAGAAGTAGGGGAATGCTAAAAAAAATAATAGGCAACACACACATTAGTATTTCTATCCTATATCAATGATCTACCCACTCCATGTCCACCAAGTACAATGCTAGAAAACAAATATTCTGCACAAGACACAACATGCTTGGGGAAATACTATATAAGGCTGAGTATAAGAATACCTAGTAGGCAACCCAAAAACTTAAACCAAAAAAGGAGTAACTAATATGAATTATGTAACTTGAAAAAAATCCCAAGGAGAATCCCATGTGAGAGAAAAAAAATTATCTCGACCATTTCATTCCTATAGAGGACTAGCCAGATCCTTAACCCATGTATGTCATGAAAAATGACACATATTGCAAGGTATCCCAAAATAATCATCGATATACTCACAACATGATACACAGTCTCAAATTCATGTTCCATAAACACTACATATAAAAAAACTCAGGGTTCCAATGAATCAATCAATTAATAGGAATCACTCCATGAGCCTATCTATCTTAGATGGCATGCCACCAAGATATGCCACACACCGAGAATCTCTAATAAGATTTCAAGTACTCAACATCCAATATGGTTCTCACCAGAGAGATGTCACACAATATGGTACACCTATTCCATCCCTAATGGAACTCTTCTGATCATAGATCGAGTAACATTAATTGATGGAATATCCCAGCTTTTCTATTGGTAAATATATGTGAGGACACAATCATCAGATTACAACATGTATAATGTCACCCAGTGACCATGTATATCTCAAATATTCAACTACGAGATTACTCCTAGTACTTATGGGGAACACTAAAAAACCCTAGATTGAAAACCAAAAAAATAGATATCATGCAACATCGGCAATGACGAAAAATAATTAATAAAAGGACTGACACCCACCTAGAATCTTTCATACCAATTCCACAAACTCATATTATCTAAGAAATATCAAATAACTCAGAAGAAAATTTTGGGGATTCATCTGATATTCAAACAACATATGAATATAACAGAATTAAAAAGATCAGATCTTAATACTCAAAAAGAGGGTCTATTGCTAATGTTCATTGGAGGATCCATCCCCTATCGGAAACATCCATCATGGTAGTGTAAAGACCCGCAAATTTCAAGGGAATTTTTTTCTTAATTTTCTTTGGAATTTTACAAGAGCGCAGCTTCAGACGGCACCTGATTCCGAGGCCCGGTGTGCCCGGAATCAATTTCCGAAGTTTGGCTCGGGTACGTTCAGTGAACGGACGAGCGGGTTTTTCTATCTTTTGAACCGGTGCCCGGAATCGAATTCTGAGGGCACCGATGAAATCGCAGCGCCGGTATTTGCTTAGAAACGCCTCTTCCGGAGTTGCGTTTGCTCAGACGTGGTTTTTTAATTTTGGGGCTTTAAGACAGAAATAAAATAAAATTTGTGCGACAACTTTATTTTATTTCACTTAAGCTGCTTGGAAGCCACTTGAACTGAGTTAAAGTAGATAGGGTGCTATCCGGAAATATCCTACCCTCTTGGTAGGATATTTGTGAGGCAGGGCCCGCACGAGCCCCGCCGTTTCTTTCGCTAAGTAACGCACCCGCGAAAACCCGTCAAAGTAACTGAAAAGTCAACCAACGCGTTTTCTTTATTTCTTAACAGACCATTTAATTGGGCGGTTTATTTCGTGAATTAAATGGGCTGTTTCATTCGTTGAATTAATTCAACGAATTTAATGGGTCGTTACTTACGCGTTTTGCGTTTGTTGGAAAAATAATAAAATAGACAAACTTGTCTATTTTGGAGGATCCTCCTGTTGTGCGAGATCCTCTAAACCTCCACCCTCCCCGCGAAGAACGCGAAGAACGCGAAGAACGCGAAGAACGCCGGAACCGGAATTCGACGACGCACGATCCGCGACGTCAACAAACTTTTCCGCGACCTTCTCCTTCTTCTTCTACGGCGCCTCTTCTTCCGCGGCGGACCTACGATCAGCGGTTAAAGGTGAGAATCGAATCTTCTAATTCTCCCCTTTTTATAATTCGATATCAAAGGATTTAAATTAATTAAATCCTTTTGATCTTGATCCGGAGATCGTCGGCGTGACGTTTTTCCCGCGGTGCGACGAACGTCTCCTCCGCAACGACGCGACGATCCCCTCCTTCCGCGACGAGCGATTCCGCGACGACCTCACGTCCGACGATGACAAGGTAAGGGTTGTTGGAGTATTTTATTTCCCGTGTTTATTCTTTTAAAATAAAGAACCTGATCTCCGAACAATTTTAATTTAATTAAAATTGTTGTTGATTATTTTCTTTTCCTCCCGTTGTTTATGACTAACGCGGAGGGTGCAGATCTAACGAACAAGACCCGGCAACCTTCCGCCGATCTTTTGTTGTGCGGATTTGGCAGACGATGACGAACCGTGCGGCAAGGGCGATCCGTTGATCCTGCAGTGAAGATCGGCCCCCGGGAGGAGCAACGGCGCAAACGGGAGGCAAAACGGGCCACCGGAGCAACTCCGGCGGCCTGCGGAAGGCGGCGGCGGCGCCGGCGGCCGGAGGCGGCGGCGCCCGGCGCGCCGCCGTGGAGGAGATCCGCCGTGGCTGAAGCCGCGGCGGCGGCGGCCCGGCCGCGTCCGCGTGACAGGCGGCCCTCCCGCGGGGCCGCGTTCCACCTAAGCCGCGGGTCAAACCCGCGGCGGCCCTTCGGCCGCTCGGCCGAAGCCGAGCCGGCCGGTCCGGTCGGCCGGGCCGCGCCCAGGCCGGACCGGACCCGGCCTAGCCGGGTCGGGCCGGGTCGGGCTGACCCGGTTTGGGTCGACCCGGTTCGGCCGACCCAGGGGTGGTTCGGGCCGGGTCGCCCCGGGCCCAGAACCCCCGTTTCGGGCCTTCTTCGGTCTTTTGTCCATATCTTGGGCCTGAGACCTCCGATTGACGAACCGTCAGCGGCTACGCGATCCTTGGATCGATACGGTCGTTTCGGTATATTATACTCAAGGTTTCGGAAGACTTTGGGTTCGGCCGGGTTGGTTCGTACACGAAACCAACAGGGCTCTCGGAGCGGAAACGCTCATAACTTGAGCTACGGACGTCCGATCGACGTACCGTCAGCTGTGGTAGTTTCCTCTAAGTGAAACGGAACTTTTGGCATACTCCGCCCGAGGATTGGATACAGGCGGAGTACGGTCGGGTTGGTTTTGCCCTAAAAACCAACCGGGCCCCTGGGGCGAAAATGCTAATAACTCTCAGACCGGGCGTCCGATTGACGCGCCGTCTGTTGCGCTGAGATCCTGTTGTCGATACGGAACTTTTGGATACATCAACTTCAGACTACGTGTCAGTTGATGTATCAGCCTCTCGGCTCGTGGAGCGGACCCTCCTAAACGAGCTCGCTGTGTGCGGGAACCCTAGCGCTGGCTGTGACTTCGACGACAGAGCAGAGATCCTCCGTGGACTGCGACGACGGCAGAGCAGAGATCCTCAGTGGACTGCGACGACGGCAGAGCAGAGATCCTTCGTGGACTGCGGCGACGACTGTGCAGAGATCGTCAGTGGACTGCGTCGACTACTGCACTCAGCGATCCTACGTGGATCAGTGCTACAGGTTCTGTGTGAGCCCGATCCTATGTGGGTCCTTACTACCGGTTCTGTGTGAGCCACTGCCTACAGGTTCTGTGTGAGCCCGATCCTGTGTGGGTCTTTTGCGGGGGTTAGTACCTATCGATCCTTCGTGGGTCCGACGACTTAGATGGATCAGTGATCATCTTTGACGTCATCTGAAAATGTATACCTGGTTGAGCTGAATCTTATGTTACTCTCCTTTGTGGTTTGTGTTGAACTATCCTTTGTGGATTTACTGTTTACTCTCCTCGTGGATTTGAGTCTTGATTTCCTATGTGGATTGAGTTGTTCTTGAGCTCGTGAGCAGAGCTAGAATTGGGGACTTAGGTATATGTATGGGAATATACCTAAGTCGAGTCAGATGTTACTTCGTGATTGCATCTTTCTTTTGTGCTATATCCTTTGTGGATTTCGGGAGACCTTCGGGGGTCTCGGGGTCCTTACTGAGTAGCTTATACTCACCCCTGCACAGGCTATGCCCGCACCTTGTTGTGTTGGATGCAGACGATGGATAGCGCTGATCTCGGTTGGGGCATGGAGCCGGACGGTACCTGGAGGTGGACCACTGGGCGGGACGTGCTCGGAGCGGACGTGGGACCCGAGGAGCCTGGAGGCTATCTGTACCCACCCTTCAGGTGGGATTTCCAGTGGACGACACGAGGCCGCCGTCTTTTCTTCAGTTGCTGTTCTTTACTTTTTCATTTGTACTTTCAGTTGGGCTGGTATTCCGGCCCCCTTTACTTTTCTGCACTTGTAGTTACTTTCCGCTTGCTGACTCTGTGGTGGTTGTTACTTATAAAGGCAATGCCTTCCCTGTTTACTGGGATTTTACGCCTTGGTGCTAGTCGCCAGCCCCTGGCCTATGGAAGGCGGGCTTGGGGTAGTCACGGCACGGGCCCCGAGGTTGGGTCGTGACAAATTGGTATCAGAGGGAGGTTGGTTCTACCGCAGACTCTGATCGTCTTTTCTTTCTATATGAAGCAATAGTGTTTAGTGTATTGAGTGTGGTTATCAGTTCAGGGAGCCCAGTGTTGGTGCGGCGGCCGACGTATCCGTACACCAGGATCCTAACTCCTGATTTCCGACTTAATGCATGAAAACATTGATTGCGTGTGTGTTTCAAGTTTTCTTCGTGTTTACTTGTGTCAGCTCACCGGGTATACTAATCTGCTTTATGAAAGTCTCTGGTTTTCCTTGTGATTACTTGTTCCAGCTCACCGGGTATACTGTTCTGACTGTGGTGCTCTTGTTCTCCTTTTCAGAATGGCCCCGCGACGACAGCCAGCTAGGGTTCCGAGTGTAGGGCGCGACGGCAACCCACCGAGCGACGAGGCCTCGGTGCAGGGCCCTTTTCCAGCAGTGGCACCGGCGGTAGCTTTACCCGCCGAGCCACCGATGCTGCTAGTTCCAGACGCTGACGATGCACGTTTCCTCAGGGCACTGCATGAGTTTCAGAGCCAGCGACCACCCAGGTTTCGCGGTGAGGCGGACCCCCAGGCCGCCGAGGACTGGCTAGAGGTGGTGGTACGGATCTTTAGGCTAGTGAGGACACCAGTGGATCTCATGGTGATTCTCGCGGCGAGCCTCCTGCAGGCGGCGGCAGGACGATGGTGGAGCTTGATGCTCCAGGTTCACGATGAGGCATCCTTGCTCTGGACGGACTTCGAGAGCCTCTTCCGCTCTGAGTTCGTCCCGGCCACCCTCCGAGCGGTGCGCATCCAGGAGCTTCTCCAGCTGCGCCAGGGCAGCATGACGGTCGCTCAGTACGCGGCGAGGTTCACTGACCTATCTCGCTACTCGACCGACATGGTACGGGACCCCTTCTTCCGGGCCCGGACCTTCGAGCAGGGCTTGCGACAGGAGATTCGGGCGTCGCTGATCTCCCTCAGCATTCCGACCCAGGCGGGAGTGCTGGAGCGAGCCCTCCTGATCGAGAGCTTCCTGGCAGAGCCTTCTTCAGCGGCGAGACCTAGCGCAGGGTGGCAGGTAGCTGAGTCTTCGGCAGCAGGTAGCCGACGGATGACTCTCGGGTCCAGGAAGACCAGACCCCCACGCAGACGGCCTCAGGACACCGGCTCAGCAGTGCGGGGCACACAGCGGAGTGCCAGCCTTCCGAGAGGCAGGCTGTGCTACTCCTGCGGCGGGCAGGGTCCCATGGCTCGTGACTGCCCGACTCACCGATCAGAGGAGCAGCAGACGGTGGAGGGGCCACCCAGGAAGAGGTAGAGGGTCGACCGTGGCGGTCCGCAGGGAGGATGCGGACGAGGCAGAGGAGCTGGCCGAGCAGCGGGTGGTGGGCGACGCTTCCAGGCTCTACCCCCACCACCACCAGGAGGACCACCTCGACCACAGGGAGCTGGCGGGCAGGGATAGACCCAGCTCCAGGCAGTGGAGGCCTACGACCCCGACATACCAGAGATGATTCGAGGTACGATCTGTGTCTATTCCACCCTTGCTGCAGTACTTATAGACACAGGAGCGAGTCACTCTTTCATAGCCTCTGCCCTTGTTCGGAGCTCGGAGATTCCGACTGAGCCGTTGGCTCGATCCTTACGGCTAGAGACTCCTACGGGAGCAGACTCGACGATTACGCACTGGTGCCGGCAGTGTGAGCTTACTCTAGGAGGCGAGAGATTCGGCTGGTATCTCCTTGTAGCGGTGTCGAGGCCTTACGACGTCATCTTGGGCATGGATTGGCTATCCACGGTTCATGCCCAGATCGACTGTTTTAGGCGCAAGGTGCGATGTGTTCGCACCGACGGGAGCAGGTTTACCTTCACCGGCGAGAAGGGAACCTTTGCAGCACAGGATGGACTTCCGCGGAGGAGAGTGCAGCCCATCTCTCATCAGTTGGCTAGCCTCATCCTAGGAGCAGTGGACGTGCGGAGTCCAGCTTTTCCTGCAGTGGTGGACCAGTACGTGGACGTCTTTCCCGACGACGTTCCAGGGCTACCTCCTCGTAGAGAGGTAGACTTTTACATCGACTTGTACCCCGGGACAGCCCCGATATCTACTCCAGCATATCGGATGGCCCCCGCCGAGATTCGGGAGCTGCGGGTACAGTTGGAGGACTTGCAGAGCAAGGGGTTTATCCGACCCAGCGTTTCACCCTGGGCTTCCCCGATTTTGTTCTCCAAGAAGGCGGACAGGAGCTTGCGACTCTGTGTCGACTATCGTTGCCTAAACCAGGTGACAGTGAGGAACAAGTATCCACTGCCACAGATTGATGACCTCTTCGATCAGCTCAAGGGAGCGCGGTGGTTCTCGAAGATAGACCTCCGGTCAGGCTATCATCAGCTCAGAGTTCGAGACGAGGACGTGCAGAAGACGGCCTTCAGGTGTCGGTATGGCCATTATGAGTTCTTGGTTATGCCGTTCGGCGTAACCAATGCTCCAGCAGTGTTCATGAGCCTCATGAACAGGATCTTCCAACCATACCTCGACCGATTTGTCGTGGTCTTCATTGACGACATTTTGGTATACTCGACGACTGAGGAGGAGCATGCCTACCACCTGCGAGTTGTGCTAGACACACTCCGAGAGCACCAGCTTTATGGAGAGCTCTCAAAGTGCCAGTTCTGGTTACGTGAGGTCCACTTCTTGGGGCACGTCATCTCTGAGGCGGGAGTTGCAGTGGATCCCGCGAAGATCGAGGCAGTGCTAGCTTGGGAGCCACCCAGGAGCGTGACGGAGGTGCGGAGCTTCTTGGGCCTAGCCGGATACTATCGGAGATTCGTGCCAGACTTCTCCAGAGTTGCGGCACCACTCTCAGCATTGACGAAGAAGGGGAAACCCTTCGTGTGGTCAGACAGATGTCAGCAGAGCTTCCAGGAGCTGAGGCAGAGGTTGACCAGCACACCTATCTTGAGGTTGCCTGAGGAGGGAGTTGGTTACGTAGTTTACTGCGATGCGTCAGGGACTGGACTCGGATGCGTCCTGATGCAGGAGCAGGCCGTGATCGCCTACGGATCACGTCAGTTGAGGCCGCATGAGCAGAACTACGCCACTCATGACCTGGAGTTAGCAGCAGTGGTCTTCGCTCTGAAGACTTGGCGGCACTATCTGATGGGCGAGCACTTCACAGTCTTTTCTGACCACCAGAGTCTCAGGTATATCTTCTCTCAGAAGGACCTGAACCTGAGACAGCGGAGATGGCTTGAGTTCCTCCAGGACTATGACTTTGAGATAGTCTATACTCCTGGGAAGGGGAACGTGGTAGCCGATGCCCTCAGCAGGAGGACGGGCATTCAACTACTTGAGGAGGCGACGGAGCAGCTAGCCTCCTTACAGATATCCTTCGTGGATAGAGACGGAGCAGCCTTTCTTCAGTCTCTCACAGTCTCTCCTCAACTTCTACAGCGGGTCAGAGAGGCTCAGCGTGGGGACGCTGACTGTGAGACCCGGCGTGCACTGATATCCTCAGGTCAGGCGCCTGATGGTTTCTCCCTTGGAGCAGAGCACGACATCCTTTTCAGAGGACGTAACTTCGTACCAGTCGCTTTACGAGAGGAGGTGCTGAGAGAGTTTCACACTTCTCCCTTGGCGGTGCATCCCGGAGTGGCGAAGATGTACCAGGATCTCAGACGACAGCACTGGTGGCCGGGCATGAAGAAAGCTGTGGCAGAGTTTGTTTCACGATGCCTCACCTGCCAGCAGGTGAAGGCAGAGCATCAGGTACCAGCAGGCTTGGTACAACCCTTGGAGGTCCCGGAGTGGAAGTGGGATGGCATATCTATGGACTTCGTGACTGGACTTCCACGCACTTCCAGAGGCCACGACTCCATTTGGGTGATTGTCGACCGACTCACCAAGTCGTCACACTTCTTACCCATCAGAGAGCAGGGCTCAGTGGAGAGCTTGGGACGTCTTTACGTCCAGGAGATCGTACGGCTTCATGGTGTGCCATCGTCTATCATCTCCGATCGAGATGCTCGTTTCACTTCCCGGCTTTGGAAGGGGTTGCAGGAGGCGTTCGGGACGCGGCTCCATCTGAGCACAGCCTTCCACCCTCAGACGGATGGTCAGACGGAGAGGACCATACAGACACTCGAGGACATGCTCCGTGCATGTGTTCTCGACTTTGGTCGCAGATGGGAGGACCACCTACCCTTGGTGGAGTTCGCGTAAAACAACAGCTACCACTCCACCATCGGGATTGCACCATACGAGGCATTGTACGGAAGACCCTGCAGATCACCGTTGTGCTGGACAGACCATGGGGAGTCAGCACTCATGGGACCAGAGATGGTCCGAGCCACGACAGAGAAGGTCCAGATCATCCAGGAGAGGATGAGGACAGCTCAGAGCCGGCAGAAGTCATATGCTGATAGGAGGCGGAGGCCACTAGAGTTCGAGGATGGCGACCACATCTTTTTGCGTGTCTCACCTCGACGTGGTTTACGGAGATTTGGCCGAGGCGGCAAGTTGTCTCCACGCTTCATCGGGCCTTTCCAGGTCCTCAGCAGGATAGGAGAGGTGGCTTATCGCCTGGCTCTACCACCTCAGTTGCACCGGGTGCACGACGTCTTTCACGTGTCTCAGCTGAGGAGATACGTGCACGACCCGACACACATCATCGACTTTGGGGAGCTGGACGTGGACGATGGGGCGACTTTTGCGGAGGTCCCAGTGGAGATCGAGGATCGACAGGAGCGGGTCCTATGTGGGCGGTCGATTCCTCTCGTGCGCGTCAGATGGCAGCACGGGAACCTCCAGGAGAGCACTTGGGAGCGGGAGGCTCAGATGCGTGCTCAGTACCCCCATTTGTTCCCCTAGTTTTTGATGTATCTTTACGGGGACGTAAAGCCCTGAGGTGGGAGTAATGTAAAGACCCGCAAATTTCAAGGAAATTTTTTTCTTAATTTTCTTTGGAATTTTACAAGAGCACAGCTTCAGACGGAACCTGATTCCGAGGCCCGGTGTGCCCGGAATCAATTTCCGAAGTTTGGCTCGGGTACGTTCAGTGAACGGACGAGCGGGTGTTTCTATCTTTTGAACCGGTGCCCGGAATTGAATTCTGAGGGCACCGATGAAATCGCAACGCCGGTATTTGCTTAGAAACGCCTCTTTCGGAGTTGCGTTTGCTCAGACGTGGTTTTTTAAATTTTGGGGCTTTAAGACAGAAATAAAATAAAATTTGTGCGACAACTTTATTTTATTTCACTTAAGCTGCTTGGAAGCCACTTGAACTGAGTTAAAGCGGATAGGGTGCTATCCGGAAATATCCTACCCTCTTGGTAGGATATTTGTGAGGCAGGGCCCGCACGAGCCCCGCCGTTTCTTTCGCTAAGTAACGCACCCGCGAAAACCCGTCAAAGTAACTGAAAAGTCAACCGACGCGTTTTCTTTATTTCTTAACAGACCATTTAATTGGGCGGTTTATTTCGTGAATTAAATGGGATGTTTCATTCGTTGAATTAATTCAACGAATTTAATGGGTCGTTACTTACGCGTTTTGCGTTTGTTGGGAAAATAATAAAATAGACAAACTTGTCTATTTTGGAGGATCCTCCTGTTGTGCGAGATCCTCTAAACCTCCACCCTCCCCGCGAAGAACGCGAAGAACGCGAAGAACGTGAAGAACGCCGGAACCGGAATTCGACGACGCACGATCCGCGACGTCAACAAACTTTTCCGCGACCTTCTCCTTCTTCTTTTACAGCGCCTCTTCTTCCGCGGCGGACCTACGATCAGCGGTTAAAGGTGAGAATCGAATCTTCTAATTCTCCCCTTTTTATAATTCGATATCAATGGATTTAAATTAATTAAATCCGTTTGATCTTGATCCGGAGATCGTCGGCGCGACGTTTTTCCCGCGGTGCGACGAACGTCTCCTCCGCAACGACGCGACGATCCCCTCCTTCCGCGACGAGCGATTCCGCGACGACCTCACGTCCGACGACGACAAGGTAAGGGTTGTTGGATTATTTTATTTCCCGTGTTTATTCTTTTAAAATAAAGAACCTGATCTCCGAACAATTTTAATTTAATTAAAATTGTTGTTGATTATTTTCTTTTCCTCCCGTTGTTTATGACTAACGCGGAGGGTGCGGATCTAACGAACAAGACCCGACAACCCTCCGCCGATCTTTTGTTGTGCGGATTTGGCGGACGACGAAGAACCGTGCGGAAAGGGCGATCCGTTGATCCCGCAGTGAAGATCGGCCCCCGGGAGGATCAACGGCGCAGACGGGAGGCAAAACGGGCCACCGGAGCAACTCCGGCGGCCCGCGGAAGGCGGCGGCGCCCGGCGCGCCGCCGTGGAGGAGATCCGCCGCGGCTGAAGCCGCGACGGCGGCGGCTGGTTCCGCGGCCGTGCGGAACCGGGGAGGGACGCGGCGGCCCGGCCGCGTCCGCGTGACAGGCGGCCCCCCCCGCGGGGCCGCGTTCCACCTAAGCCGCGGGTCAAACCCGCGGCGCCCCTTCGGCCGCTCGGCCGAAGCCGAGCCGGCCGGTCCGGTCGGCCGGGCCGCGCCCAGGCCGGACCAGACCCGGCCTAGCTGGGTTGGGCCGGGTCGGGCTGACCCGGTTCGGGTCGACCCGGTTCGGCCGACCCAGGGGTGGTTCGGGCCGGGTCGCCCCGGGCCCAGAACCCCCGTTTTCGTACCTTCTTCGGTCTTTTGCCCATATCTTGGGCCTGAGACCTCCGATTGACGAACCGTCAGCGGATACACGATCCTTGGATCGATACGGTCGTTTCGGTATATTATACTCAAGGTTTCGGAAGACTTTGGGTTCGGCCGGGTTGGTTCCTACACGAAACCAACAGGGCCCTCGGAGCGGAAACGCTCATAACTTGAGCTACGGACGTCCGATCGACGTACCATCAGCTGTGGTAGTTTCCTCTATGTGAGACGGAACTTTTGGCATACTCCGCCCGAGGATCGGATACAGGCGGAGTACGGTCGGGTTGGTTTTGCCCTAAAAACCAACCGGGCCCCTGGGGCGAAAATGCCAATAACTCTCAGACCGGGCGTCCGATTGACGCGTCGTCTGTTGCGCTGAGATCCTGTTGTCGATACGGAACTTTTGGATACATCAACTTCGGACTACGTGTCAGTTGATGTATCAGCCTCTCGGCTCGTGGAGCGGACCCTCCTAAACGAGCTCGCTGTGTGCGGGAACCCTAGCGCTGGCTGTGACTTCGACGACAGAGCAGAGATCCTCCGTGGACTGCGACGACGGCAGAGCAGAGATCCCCAGTGGACTGCGACGACGGAAGAGCAGAGATCCTTCGTGGACTGCGGCGATGAATGTGCAGAGATCCTCAGTGGACTGCGTCGACTACTGCACTCAGAGATCCTACGTGGATCAGTGCTACAGGTTCTGTGTGAGCCCAATCCTATGTGGGTCCTTACTACCGGTTCTGTGTGAGCCACTGCCTACAGGTTCTGAGTGAGCCCGATCCTGTGTGGGTCTTTTGCGGGGGTTAGTACCTATCGATCCTTCGTGGGTCCGACGACTTAGATGGATCAGTGATCATATTTGATGTCATCTGAAAAAGTATACCTGGTTGAGCTGAATCTTATGTTACTCTCCTTTGTGGTTTGTGTTGAACTATCCTTTGTGGATTTACTGTTTACTCTCCTTGTGGATTTGAGTCTTGCTTTCCTATGTGGATTGAGTTGTTCTTGAGCTCGTGAGCAGAGCTAGAATTGGGGACTTAGGTATATGTATGGGCATATACCTAAGTCGAGTCAGATGTTACTTCGTGATTGCATCTTTCTTTTGTGCTATATCCTTTGTGGATTTCGGGAGACCTTCGGGGGTCTCGGGGTCCTTACTGAGTAGCTTATACTCACCCCTGCACGGGCTATGCCCGCACCTTGTTGTGTTGGATGCAGACGACGGACAGCGCTGATCTCGGTTGGGGCGTGGAGCAGGACGGTACCTGGAGGTGGACCACTGGGCGGGACGTGCTCGGAGCGGACGTGGGACCCGAGGAGCCTGGAGGCTATCTGTACCCACCCTTCAGGTGGGATTTCCAGTGGACGACACGAGGCCGCCGTCTTTTCTTTAGTTGCTGTTCTTTACTTTTTCAGTTGTACTTTCAGTTGGGCTTGTATTCCGGCCCCCTTTACTTTTCTGCACTTGTAGTTACTTTCCGCTTGCTGACTCTGTGGTGGTTGTTACTTATAAAGGCAATGCCTTCCCTGTTTACCGGGATTTTACGCCTTGGTGCTAGTCGCCAGCCCCTGGCCTATGGAAGGCGGGCTTGGGGTAGTCACGGCACGGGCCCCGAGGTCGGGTCGTGACAGGTAGAGTATTAATGGCTATGTATATATCAGTAATGGCGATTCAAAAAATCCTACCTTGGGTAACATGAAATGGAATGAGGATCACTCCAAACCTAATGGAGGGATATGGGCTTAGATTTATTGAGTCTAAAGACTAAGAAGACTGAGATATTTCACTAGAGAATATTGGAACTCACCCATGCTTCGCAAACTCAGAGAATCCAATGAGGTGTTATAATCGTATGGTGATGATGTGATGTCACAAACCCTCATATGCATAGACCATGTGATCACACCCAACTATTATAGTTCTATACATATCTAATTGAAGAGACCCACAAAATCACATCAAATCACATCTCAAAGGACCAATCCATAGACACCATCAAATTCTATGAATAAAACTACTCTTGATTGGTTTCTTGTAAGACTATATAAGAATCTAGAAGAAGGATATTTGTGAGGGGAAAAAGAATCCAAGGGATGCACATTTTGTATACCTATAGTAAACTGTGTTTCTATAAACACCTTCCACTATCCATGTCCAATGGTGGTACATGACATGTTTAAAAGGTTATACACACCATGTACCCCATGTAACATGGCACGTGACTTCACCCAAACCTCATGGAATTTCCTTGAATGTACATGATTGGTTGGAAAAGTCACCACACACTGCCTGTACCTTACGTACATAGCTTGTTATACTTGACCTGATGCCAACATGTGTCCTTTGGATATTCTTATGTAACTCAATGCATGACTGTGTACCTTACAAGGTATTGTCACATTGAAAATTCCATTGAAATGGATAAACTCTCCATGTCCCTCAGCAACATGACATAGATCAATAACAGTTTTCTCCCACATGCATAGTTTATTGTCCAAAAATTTCAACTTCCCAAAATTAGAAGAACACATGGTGCATTCCATAGAATTATGTGCCATGTAATCAGAAATTTAGAATGAGATTATCCTCTAAGTCACCCAAAACCCCTTGATGTTTAATTCAAAACCATATATCAACCTCCATGGGAAACCGATAAGTCATCTAAGGGATCTAAAACCAAAAAAAACATTATAAGGCCTTTGGTATGTAAATATAAAAAATCATACTACCTCATGGAAACACACTAATTCTTCTTGTCTAAATAAAATCATGAAATGTATTGATCCTTGATCTTGTGATGATTTTTGTTAAGAATGATTATCAGAAGAACCTATTCACATTGGTTAATCTAGGTGCCATCTATCGTCAGGGGAGGAAATCCTCCTCTCTATTCAATTGTGCATGAAACAAAAAATGGGGGTGAGTTTATTCATTTAATTTTTATCAAATGAATAAACCGTCACTAAAAATCCTTCAATGCTCACCCCTATCCATCATCTAATCATGACATACATTAAGAAATACCTTGGTAAAACACATATTTTGAACACAAACATGATCTTATATTTCTAATCTGATGCTCCACTTGAGATTTATTCAAATTTTACTGAGTACTTGCATATGTGTGAGAAAATATATTAAATATTTTTTAAATGACTATAACAAGGATTTACAATACCCAAAAACCCACACTAACTCAATTATGGGCCTAAAAAATATTCCTAAAAATATTGAAAATCGTACATAGAAACACTATTGTCTCTAAAATCTACATATAATCGATTAATTTGATCCTGAAATGTACAACCCAATGAACAAGAAAGATAATTGACCCCTCTGCAAGATTTTATACACCAGTAGGATCTGATAAGGTTACCATGTAGTCACAAACAAACAACTAGGAGAACTACAACCCATAAAAAAACCCAACACAAATAATCCATAAAAAAACCACGTCGACACCATGATCCATGTAAGAAAATATTTTCATAGCTATGAAATATGTATGAAAAAAAACACTGTATCAAACTATAGTCATGGGGTTTAGAGGAATGTCACTTTGCTAACCAATTGATGAAAATGAAGATATCCAACAATCCCCATCTGCACATGGATGAACTGAATTACACCAAAAAGAAAAACTTAAATCATGTTTCCTAGAACCCAAATGGTTCCCTTATCTGGAACAATCACCCCTATTTTATGTACACAACTAAGGTAAATACACCTAGGTAGTACTGTATATCTATATTTAATTAGTTTTAGTTTCAAGCATTGAAAAGGTGATGTACTCACCAACTTTTAAAAATCTATCATTATCATGTCCAGTATATATACAATCATGAGAGACATAGAAAATTTATGCACCATGATGTGCCTCCCCTCCATTCCATCAAACCAAAGGGGAAACAACTCTCAACTAGATAAATGCTTCAATAACCTCATATATAAGGGTAAAATATAATAAATCTACCACTCAGACACCTCCCTTAAAAATAGTATATAGGGAACATCATTTAAAAATACCATATAAAACCCATCCCAAGGATCAATGAGAAATGATCCAAAAAGTTTCTAGATCTAGTCCATTAGTCTCAAAAACATCCAAACATTGAGAACCATCTTCTACACTATGGTTAATGAAGAGGTAAATTATCAGTTGGGGTACTCCTCTAGTATAGACCGCAAGTCCAAGAAAAATCATCCACGACTACTAAAAATTGTAACACCCCGAGATTTTATGAAAAATATTCTTTTTAATTTCATTAATGTTTTGTGTTGAACTCTACACCAAAAGGAGCTTGCACAACATGCATCCTTGACTTGCCTTGCATTACACGCAATCGCGACCTTCCTCGATAGCGTGTGTAGTACCCAATAACAAGTTTCACTAAACAACAATATGCTATTAAAATATTATTAAAACTAGCCATTATGAATAGTAATAACCACTTTTTGAAATTTTGTAAATTTTATTTTTCAAAATGGAATTCATTTTTGGATTCTTAATATCAAAATTAGCTTAGGGTAAAATTTTGGTGATTTTCGGATAACTTTCATATTTTGATGAAGAGTGAAAATTACTAAATTTTAATTAAAAAAAACTTTTTCAATCGAAATAATTAATAGTGATAAATTATTAATTTGAGTGGTTATAAAGTATATTTAGAATATATTTATACAATTTAATACAATCTTTTTCATTGGATGTAATTTCACATTTAAACCAGACATAAACAACTGTCAATCTTTTGATAGTTATTATCTCTTAAGAACACGCTATTTGTTTTGACGACGGGAATTAATTTTTAAATTAATTAATGCAACTGATATGTTTTGAATTTGGTAAAATAGAAATCATTTTTGAGTTCATAATATCAAATATAGCTTAGGCTTAATTTTTGGTATTTTTCTAAAAACTTTCAATTTTTGATGAATAGTGAAACCACTATGTGGTAGTTAAAAAAACTGAATTGTTCATAAAACTTAATTTTACCGCTTCTACGAGTGGAATTTCAAAAATCCGAGAGACACGGTTGATGTCAGTAAGTAAAATGTGGTTCAATGAGATGAAAATAATTTTTTTGGTGAATAGTAACTTTTTACTTTTTTTTACCACGGTTAAAAGTAAATAGGGTAATTAAGGGTAGAAATGATATTATTATTACCCTAACACATGTCCTACTTCTATTGGACATGTGTAATTCAACCAAAAACAAAATTAGGAATAAAATATGACCATTTAGGCCCACTTGGATTAGATTAGGACATTTATTATTAATTTATTTAAAGAAGGGTTAATAGAGTTAAAATAAACGTTTATTTACTAAAACATTTTTAATATGGGGTTATACATAAGATAAATTCGACTATAAATATTAATTAGAAAGATAAAACGATTTTCTACATAATTGTATTTTATTTGTAATTTTTAGACATTAAATAATTTACTTTATTTATGACACAACGATGATGCAGTAATTATCTTATTAATGAAATATTGATATAATTGATGTTATAAATACCCAAATAAATATAATTTGAGACTTTTTATGAATTACACTAATTTTATAGGTTAATATGACATGTTAGTATCGATTTAATTAACTTTGTTCGAACTTATCATTCTGTTATGATTTTCACAAAAATCAATTAATAAATAGTGTCAAAATTGACATAAAATAGTTTTTAAAACAAATATTATATTATGAATTGTTATTTTCTAAGGTTCTGGAAAATGACTTAGATAAGGTTATATATATTAATAATAAACAAATTGGGGTTTTTTTGGCTTCTTATAGTATGTTTATTAACCTTATAGTGTAAGAACACAAAAAGACACGGTAAAAGTAAAATTATTTAACTTAATGTTAAATCTAAATGATAAGGTTAAAATAGGAACCTAAACTTGTCTAAATTCTATTGGATGAGAGGATTTCGACCCATACCCACCTTATCCTCAAAATAAATCAATTTGGAGCTATTTAAAACCGAACTTGGCTTTATAATAAAATAATATTTTTAGTTTTACCAAAGGAGCCCCTCTCCTCCCTTATAAAAGGGCACCTCCTCCCTCTCTTCCTCACACAACTTTGAGCCTTCAAGCTTGGCCAACCTCTGCCAAATTATCTTCTCCGCTTCCCTAGCAACATCCTAGTGGTTCTGGTATTCCTCAAAGACCAATTTTAGTGCCTTAAAAAGAGGTCTCAAAGAAGCACTTCAAAGAAGAGGTAATGTCCGTTACCGATTCTTTCATCTTTATTTCTTCTTCCACTTATTCTTCTTAGGTTGTTTAATTATGAAGTAATAACATCAGTATCACTCATATACTGATATGTTATTATAAGTATGAAACAACCCTATTTCACCATCTATCCATCCTACGGAAAAAGAAATCACCGCGCGTGCGTACGTACGGAATACCGTCTCCACGCCGTGGTGTAATCTATTTTCCACCACCACCTTACATGGATGGGTATAATGGTGTAAAGAATAACTATACATAGTTATTAGAACATCATATTGATTCTGATATATTATATCATCCACTCCAATTCAATTCAATAATTATGGAAATGATATCATCGCTCGTGCGTACGTACGGACTACCATCTCCACGACGCGATGAGATTCATTCTCCATGTTAACCATTTAAGAATGATTATAAAGTATATATAAGAAATAATAATGAAATATATGACATTATAAAGCTACTGGATTTATGTATATATGTATTTCATCTACTTAATTCAATTCAACTCAATAAGGAAATGAAAACAGTGTTCATGCGTACGTACGGCCTACCGTCTCCATGAACGGTGTATTTCATTCCATTTATCGATCCATTATATATACATGTATATTCTGAATATATATTATATATAGATCATGTTTTATATTCTGGAATTAAGTAATCATGATCTAAGTAATCATATGAATAATTACAAGTTAAAACACGAACGACCAATGAGACGATTTTACCCAAAACGCTACTTTAACATGAATTTACAAAAGAACGGGTAATATAAAGTCATAAGTGAACAATATATGATATAATAACAATGAATATGATTCTTTAATAAGTCAATGATATTATTTAAATCATTATACACAAGGTTCGGACACTTACGAATCAAATTGGACCTAAGGTAAGGGAAATATCACAATCTCATTTTTATCCGAGATTGTTTATACTTTGGTATTTACTGGGGTGTATTTTATCATCCACATCCATGTTTCTTCAATATGTAATATTATTTCCATCCACCTACAATTGTTTAAATCCAATTTTACCCTTCAGTGAGATTTTAGTAAAAGATATGAAAGGAATCTTTTGTCGTTTTTCGAACGAGGTACTTTTTGACTTTTCCGACAAAAGTACGAAGAATGTTTTTTTTAACTTATACGGCATGAATGTATTTTTAAAACATTATTTCCAGGAAGCATCCTTTATAAGTTTTAAAGTTTAGTTTTAATCAACTTCTTTTAGTTTAAAATTGTATGACATGTTAAGAAAGGAAAATGTTTTTGAAGTAGAAAGGATATTTTCCTCAAGAATGGAGTTCAAGTGTTTTATCAAAATTATTTTCCATCTAAGATAATATATGGTTCTGTTTCTATACCTATTATTACATTGATTTGATTATGTTTTGATGGAATTATTTTTATGAATTCCTTTATCTTATATGAATTGTTTTATGATGTCATGTTGTTTAAGAATCCCATTTTTATTACATGGGTTATGCTATGATGTATGGTTTATAATTTTGTGGCACACATAAGAATGGTATAATTATGAGATGGGTGGGACCTATATCTCCCTCCAATGCATTGGGTAAAGATTTTATATCTCATGAGATAGACATGGCTGGAATGGTAGGTTATACTGGTTCAGTGAAACAGGACTGAAACGAGGGTTACTCGATTCAGAAATGGACTTTGTCCACTAAGATAGTCTTGGCAATGAGTCTTGACTAATAAGATATGATTCTATATGATTATGTGTGTATGCCACAAAGTTTCAGGTTTTAAGTTATGATTATTGTGATTACATTTCACTGCCATGATTTATCCCATGTTATGAAATTATGCTCTCTTTTGCAGGTTAAGATTTCCAAAATGTTATGTTCTTTTGAATATGATGTGATTGATATTTCTTTTGTTTACCCTTACTGAGAATTTGAGCTCACCCTTTTATGTTTTCTTTTCCCCAGGATATAAATAAAGGTTTTAGGTAAAAAAAAGGGAAGATCTTTATGGGAGATGTTGAAGATCTTTCACCACGATTAGAAGATTATATTCCAAGTTTCCAAAGACACTAAACTATTACGATCCTTGTGTGTGTGTTTTTGTTATGTACTAAGTATTCCGCAAATGTAATGTAATGTCCTTGTACGTCAAGATATGGGTCTCTACAAAAATAATATTCTCCACCGCATGGAGAACAATACAGGGATACCCATGTGAACAAACTCAGTCCTAAAAACCATCACAACACCTACAAAGTCTCATGAAAACCTATGTAAACTGCCCACCCAACTGAATGGTCAGGTTAAAAGGTTTCCTATGGTGCCACTAGGACTTGAACATGGGATTGAAACTAGAAAATGTGGATCATGACTCTGTGGAAACTTCAAAGTATTCAATGTAATCACATGTCCTACCATGAGCCACACGCGATCCTTCATGCCAAATGGCCCTTCTTCCTAAAGCTCATCCTTTCCTTCCACACATATTCTATCCTACTAGGGACTAGTCCAACACATCAAAAAAACCAAACCAACCCAAACACACAAGTTAAAGGAACTGGTCTACCACACCTCAACACTATCTTCTTTAGGAAGCACCAACTCACCTGTATGGTTTTGTATCACATCACATGAACATGTCTTAGTGGTAGAATTGTCCCTAATTATTCTCTGTTTGATCCCATGTCAAACGAAATACTCATAAGACACAATAGACTCCCTACTTCACCCTGAATAGGCCCTATGAATGAAGTGTCATGAAAAAGTTATTTAACAACTTTATTTAACAAAATTACATTAAAATTTGAATAGATATAGATTGTTCTTTCATCCCCTCCCAAAGCCTCCAGGTCAAAAACCTCAAACACCTTCAACTAATCAAATCCCTATCCACCACTTACCTATTCCTTACATGGACTACTAGGGGTGGTGGTCCCAACAAATCAAAGTGAAACCCACCTCCAACTACTGATGGGAACATTATCCACCCAATGGGCATTGCTAAAACTACCTCCTCTGGAACAATAGTCCAACTTTCATCTCTCAACAAGAAGCTTGATGGGTATGAAACTACCATGCATGATTTCCATACCCCTTATAATAATTACATCACCTCAACACCAAAGGATAATGTTATCCTCATGGATTCTAAAAACAATGATTCTTATAACATTTCATGTATACTATATTCAGGTTCTACTCAACCAAGACCCTTGGAAAATCCTTCTAGGAAATCTCATGATGCCTAATCAGTCCTTGAATATCATTTTATACCACCAGAAGATCCATCCAAAACTCATTCTAAGATGATTCATCCATATGTAATCTCAAAGGATGATCTAAAAACTTCCTTTTGGGTGGATTCTCTACTAGTTATCCACTAAAACGCCATCCATCCTCAAAAAATATAAAAATAAAATAATATGTTCTGTTGTCAATGGGTATATCTATGGATTTGACTAAATATAGACTTAGAAACCACAACCCAGTCCTATATAATGCATGTATCAAACGTTTCCATGTAATGAGATCCTAAATGATCTGAGTCAACATGAAAGTGATCAATGTTCTATTGAATGGATATGTTAGTTGTCAAACCAACACTAGATTCCTTGGTAGGAAATCTAATCTTGAAACACATTAACAGTGTACCTATGAAATCCAATCCAAGATCACATATAGAAAACTTTTAAATCTATGTTACTTGGAAATGAACTTCTTTTATACTACTATGTAATGGACTGTCCCATCAGGGCCCTCCTAACTTATGGATATCTTAGTTGTAACTACCCCAAACATACCTTTCATATTCTAGGGTATGGAGACTATCATCAAAAATTAATATCACACACATGGGAGGCCTTATCATATGATACTTGTATGCATGAACCAACATCTATATCTGTGAAACTGTACAGAGATAAATTAAAACTAATAAAAATTCATGCATAAAAATATATTTTAGAAATATATAATGATAGTACTATAAAGTAGTTAAAACATATAATACAATCCCAACAAAAGAAAACTGCATAGGAGTCCCACTTTCATAGAAGAATGAGATTGCTCCCAAAAAGACAGACCATCACAAACCTCAATCTTTCTAGCCTAGATCTATGCCTCGTCCACTAATGTTACACTAATTATAGTTCTATGAAACATGTAATCTATAAAATACACAACATTTGTGTGAAAATACCATCTAGGGGTGAGGATAATAATACCCATATGGTTCCCCAAAACCCAAAACAAAAAGGGAGTAATTGATTGGAATCTGTTAACTCCACCAAAAACATGGGGAGAAACACAAGAGACGGATAAACTCCATCTCAAACTTTCAATGGATATGAAAGAATAGTAAACTCATTATAGATGGTATGTCAAAAAATTGGACACATTATTCATGGTATCCATGAATAATGCCCAATATACTCAAAATAGACTCTCGATTATAAAATTCCTCAACTATAGACCAACCCCATACAAATTTCAATCAAGAGATGTGACACATCAGGTATGATGAAACTAAGGTTACATACTTTCCAAACCATAAGGAACTCTCTTGAGAGATGTCAATCTATCAAGTACACCCTTCTATCCTGGATGGAACCCATCTGATCACTCCCAAGGCAATGCTAAAATTATGGCACAATAATGCCATCTCAGTTTTTAACTATATAGGAGGACACAATTATTAGATATCATCAAGGTGAAATTCACCCAATGACCCTGTATATATCCAAAACATATGTACAGTTCATTCTTAAGAACATTGGGGAACACTAAAAACCCTATATGGAACACCGAACATAGAAAGGGGTATTCTGAAATAACTCTAATATAGAAAAACTCACCATGAAGAGGATAATGTGCACGTAGAGTTGGTCATGCTGATTCCACAAAAACTATCAAGGAAATAATCACTATATAACTGTGACGTAATGAATTGGATTCATCTGAGATAGACACGACATTCGACTACATCCCCATCAAAAATATATTTTATCAATACATAGATCAAGGTTCTTTACCAAAGGATCACTAGGGGTTCTGTCCCCTACACAAAACATCATTTTAGTTATATGATCAATGATCAGGCAAATATCGGTCACATCAATTCCACAAACCCTACGGTGGGAAACACAAAAGGATGTGATGATCACTCCATGAATCACATAGGGATATGTGGTCAAAGAAACATATTTATTAGTCAATGGGAAATAAGACTACTCAATCAAGAATATTGGATCACACCCACACTATTCTAACTCATGAAAGACAAATAGGGGTCTCAATCTTGTGGTAATGAGGTGATGCCGCAAAAAATCATAAGAATAGACCAAGATAACACACCCAACCCCTACAGTTCTATTTGTCATGAACCAAATAGACCCACAAAATCACCTCACGTCACTTCTCAAATGCCCAAAATAGATCCCCCATCACATTTTATATTGAATTATACATAGAACAGGTTGCTCATTAGGCTCCATTTGAATTAAGAAGAAAGATACGTGTGAGGTAGAAAAGACTCCAAGGAATCACAAAATGAGTACCTAGAGTACACAACACCTCACTAAACTCCCATCCCATGACCATGTCCCCTAATGGTAATTGATGTGTGTAAAAGAAAAAACAGGGCATGTAACCTATGTCATATAGAGTGTTTCTATTCCATAACCAATATTTGTGTCTAATCAAATACATTATTGGCTAGGAATGTCAACAAAAATAGCATGCACCATATGTAATGGAATGCTCATTTTGACCAGGCCTTAGGCCATGTCCTTTTTTGTTCCTGTGTAACTCAATTCATTCATATGTTTTGAACCATTTACATTAAATAGCCTCCCCTTTTGACATGGAGATAATATTAATGTCCCTTGGCACATGAAAAAGCTCACTACATAGCATGTAACCCTCATACATGGAATATAGTACCTAAATGGGAAGAACACACATAATGTTCCACTAAAGTATACACCGTGTGACTATAAGTTCTAGATGGGAATCTCCTTTGAGCCGCTCAAAACCCCAAATTTTTATCTAAAACCCATAGATAGACCACAAAGGGGAACTTATTAGTCATTTAATAGCTCTAAAACCATAATAACACATAAAAGTCTGTAGGAATGTAAATCTTTTCAATCCACCTACCTTGTGGTGACACACTAGAGCCTTAGGTCTAGAATAATGCTCAAAATGTGATGATCCTTGATCATGTTATGATAAACATCAAAATGTTGATTGGAATAACCACCTCTCCTTGTTTAACTAATGGGTCTTCCACACCATGGGAGGAAATCATCTTCTACATAATACCACATGTGATGTAGAAATGGGGGTGAGGTTATTCATATAACTATTATTAAATTATTATACCTCCACTAAATTCTTTCAATAGTCACCCCTGACCAGCATCCAACACTGAAAAAAATTACCACACGCCTAAGGAAAACATGTATTATAAACAACAAGTCTTATATTTAAAATATAATACTACAATAAAAATTTATTCCACTTTTACTAAGATAGTATGTGTGCATGATAAAATTTATTTAATATTTTTCACACGACCTCACTAAGTCCCTGAAGGCCCTGAAAGGACATTTCAACTCAGCATTTGAATTAAAATTATTTTTATAAATATTCTAGAGCCATACATGGAAAAAATAGAGTCACTACATGATCCATTCATGGATGAACCAAATAATATTGAATATGTAAATAAGGTATGAGAGGGGTTTCCATTTATAAGTGAGGTGAGTGGCACTCTGTATCTTTCTTGAATAGATTAAATCATATCCCTGTTGTTAACATGGAAACAAAAGAATCCAAAATCATATATTCTAGAGTCTAAAACATATATTTTTGAAATATGTCCATCAAATATGTGTTTTAATAGTTTATAGGTCATTTGAGAACAATTTTTCTTTATTTTAACCCCTAGTAAATCCATTTTTACCAAAATCCCTGTAATTAATTATTATTAGTTTAACTATTAAATTTTGGTCAATAAATATGTTGAGTTTTTTTAGATATTATAAATTAATATGATTCCAAATAAGGAATAAATTTTCCCATATCAAATCATATAATTTTCAAATTTAAATTTAAAATTATTCTCGTAGATATGACAAGAAAGCATATTTTTAAGGAAAAAATGTTCTAAAATTTAAAATTTTTTATATCAAGATTCAATATGAAAATAATTTTGATGTCCTAAATTAGATTAATTGTAATGCCTTTACCCCAGAAGCATAGAGTCAGTGCATTATTACATATCATTGTAATGTTCACAAAAGACAAGTCTCGAAAGACCGATTAGTTTAGTTGCCTTAGAAGTACTAGATACATTTATAAGGTTTAAATTACATCATAAAATGGAAAACAACAACAAAATTGTTTCCATAGACAACAATGAGATCAAATAAACTATCCCTACAGGTCAGTCATAATATACATCTTTACATCCTGGTAAAAATAAAACATAGAAAGGGGTGAGCTCATATTCTCAGTAAGGATAATAATATAGCGGAAACTTTCATAAATAAGCATAAAAATTTAAGGCAATGTATAAAACTAAAACAAAAGTATTTTAAATATAAACTTCATCATAATATAGAAAATATAAATCAAAATAAATCCATTTACTTACACACATGGTTATTCTACTTGTTGAATAATCACACGCAATATCAATAGCCACTTTCATAATGGTGGAATGCATAATGCCAGACTTTAATAACCA
This sequence comes from Viscum album, assembly GCA_963277665.1. Classification (NCBI taxonomy): domain Eukaryota; kingdom Viridiplantae; phylum Streptophyta; class Magnoliopsida; order Santalales; family Viscaceae; genus Viscum; species Viscum album. The sequence goes on along the minus strand of OY728143.1, from coordinate 1,997,340,463 downwards.
CATATTCAAGGGCTTGTGCCAAGACTAGAAATATGATTTTTTCAAGGACTTGTGCCAAGAAACTATTTTGTCTTATAAGACCTACCGATGCATCGAGGATCTATAACGGGCTCCACCCTTCCCATATTAAGTCTAATACATTTTTTATATGTAAAGGTTTAAACATAAAAAACATTCATATTAAAACTAGCATACGAAATGTCAGTACTTTATCAATAAACCATGAATCATATAAAAATAACACATCCACAGTCAGTCAAATCACAAAACCTTCAATATTATATGGATGAATTGTATCATAATAAATCAACTTAAATTTTTTTTAAAATATTTCAAAGGATGTTGACATAGATGAAATGGAACTATTTGAAAGAAATGTCTCTTTATATTTTGAAAGAATTTAAAAGAATACATTTATTTGGTAAATATTCTTATAAGCTTTTAAGGGAAACTTCAATGACGTTATAATGGCGAAAAATATCCACACCCACCATATAAGTTAAAAAAAGACATTCTTACCTTAATTTTGTTGAAAAGGTTATAAAAGAACTTGTTTGGAAAACGATGGAATGATTTCTTTATAAACATCTGCTAAAAGTCAAAAAAAGTTATAAATGACTTTATCCCATAGTATATAAAATAGTAAGAATGTTTTGAAATACATTCTTAAGAAACATGGATGTAGATGATAATGAGGTCCCAGTAGATACTTACATAAAAACAACCTCAGATAATAAAGAGATTTTAAAATTAACCCTTACCTTGTTCTTTTGATTTGTCTAGTGTAGGTTAAACTCCTAAATAATGGTGTAATAATTGTTATTAAATTATACAATAATCATATGCATTAATATTATATCATATATGATCTTCTAATATTGATTTGGTAATGATATTTCAGTAGTATCATCCTTTCAGGTGTTAACTGATTCGTTTTCCTTTATATTTTTTATTACATAAGTAATGTTTGTTGTGGATATGATATATCTTATTCATATTCATAATATAATTAAGTCATTAAACAATATTTTTAATCATAAAATGATAATTAGTCATGAATGGATATGATGGGGAATGAATCTCATTGCTTTCGTGGAGACGGTAATCCGTACGTACGCACGATCAATAATGTCATTCTTTTGATTTTAAAATAATATCTAATTGGATGGTATATCATATATACAGAATAATTATCATGTTATATTTATTATTTACATCAATTATACATCATTATTATACCCATACAAATAATAATGTATTAAATAACAACTACACCACGGCGTTGGAGACGGTAAGCCGTACGTACGCACGTATGGTGACATGTCATTCAAAGGATGGATAGAATAATGAATATGGTTGTACCATATTTATAATAACATCACAATATAAATAATATACTGGATTTATTATTTTATAATGGAAACAATAATGAATGAGGAATTGGAAGAAGAAAGGAGCTTGAAAGAGGTGATAAAATATTTACCGCTTCTTCAGGTTCATCCTTTTGATTTGATCAAAAGGGCTCCTTAGGTTGGATTTCTGACTAAAGGAAGGGCTCTAGGATTAAGGTATCATAGTTAATAGGGTATTGGGGTAGGTTTTGGCGGATAAAAATGTCTTTGAAGATGTTAATTAGAGATATGGGGAAGTTCCATTTTATAAGAGGGGCGAGGGGCACCTTAGAAAAAGCTAGAAATATTATTTTATAATAAAATCATTTTCTATTTATAATTTCCCCAAAATTAAATATTTAAAGGATAAGGTGGGTATGGGTAAAAAACACTAAACTAATAGGTTTTATATAGGTTTGTGTTTCCATATAAAATTTATATTTGAGATTTAACTCTTATTTAAATATTTTGACATTTACCATGTCTCTTTGTATGTTTATATTATATGGTTAATAAACTTACTATAAACTTCCCAGAGAACCCTAAGTGGTTCATTAATGAAATATATAACATTATTTAAGACCTTTTGATGAACCATAGATTTTTAGAAATAGAATATCAGTTAATAATAGAATATTTGTTTTTAAAAACTCTTTTAAGTCAATTTTTACACTATTTGACGTTTTGTTTTTTTTTAAATTAATAACAGCATTATTAGTTCAAAAAAATTAATATAACCAACCATAACATGTCATATTAACCTATAAAATTATTGGAATGCATAAAACGTCTCAAATTAAATTTATTTGGATATTTATAATATCAATTATTTTAATCGTTCATTATTATGGTAATTACTACAACATCATTGTGTCATTGATAAATCTAATTATTTAATGTATAAAAATTAAAAATAAAATAAAACTATGTAGAAAATATTTTTATCTTTCTAATTAATATTTATATTCGAATTTATCTTATTTATAACCCTATATTAAAGATGTTGTTGTTCTTAAACTTTGATTTTAGCTGTTTTAACTCTTCTTTAAATAAAATAATAATAAATGTCCTAATCTAAACCATGTAGACAAAAAAGGTTAATATATAATTCCTAAGGTTGTTTTGAGTGAAATTATTCTTATCCAATAGACTTAGGACATGTGTTAGGGTAATAATAATAATAATATCATTTTTACCCTTAATTACCCTATTTACTTTTAACCGTGGTAAATATAAGTAAAATGTTACTATTCACCATGAATTATTTTCATCTTATTGGACCAAATTTTACTTACTAATATCAACCGTGTCTCTCAGATTTTTTAAATTCAACTCACAGAAGTGGTGAAATTATGTTTTATGAAATTTGCAAAAACTCCTAGGAGGTGGGAAAAGACGGTAAAACGATTAATAAAATTTTTATATATCTAAAATTATTATAAACTAACTCCAATGAATTATATTGAACTTTTATAGGTATTATACATCTATTTTTACCTAAAATAAATTTAAATAAAATAAATAAAAATTTAAATAAAAATTCGGTTTTAAACTACAACTCAGTGTTTTTCACTATTCATCAAAAATTGAAAGTTTTCATAAAAATACAATAAATTCACCCTACGCTAAATTTGATATTCCGAATCCAAAAATGAAGTCCATTTTTAAGGATAAAATTTATAAATTTTCAAAAAGTGGGTATTGATATTCATAACAGCTAGTTTGATTAATTATGGTGTGTTAGAACTCGAAGTTGCTTACAACACATGCTATTATATTATTCAAAGAGAAGCATAGAGTTAAAGCTTCGTGTGTCACATTCTACCCTCCATCAAATAATTTTGTCCTCAAAATTTCTAGAATATTACTATATAAAAAGACTCAGGTGGTTCTTAATTCTAAGTTCCTCAGGTTCAAACATTACCTCTTCCATCTCATGGTTTCTCGATAGAACTCCTACCAGATGAGTCGTCCAGTTTCTCAGCACTTGTTCTCTTGTTTCAAGAACCTTTACAGACTCTTCACAATAAGAAAGATCAGGTTCCAGTTCTAATTCCTCATAGGTGAGTACGTGCCTTGGGTCATGCATGTATTTTCTAAATAGTGATACGTGGAATACATTGTTAACTTTGTAGAGACTTATCGGCATTGAAAAATGGTAATCTACATCCCCAATTAGTTCTAGAATTTTGAAAGGACCGATGTACCTGAAACTCAAATCCCCTTTTTACCAAAACTTACAACACCCTTCCATGGAGATACCTTCAAGAAAACATGATCTCTTTCCTGAAATTCCAAATCCTTCATTCAGTTATTTTCATAGCTCTTCTGACTACATTGAGATACTTTGATGTGGGTTTGGATTAAAATCACCTTTTCTATCATTTCCTCCACAAGTTCTGGGCCTACAAGTTTTCTTTCATCATCATCATCCCAACATGTTGATGTGCGACATCTCTTTCTGTATAATTCTTTATATGGTTCCATATGAATACTTGAATGTAACCTATTGTTATAGGAAAATTATAACAGAGGTAAATATTGATCCCACATACTTTTAAAGTCAAGTGAGGATGATCTCAACATGTCTTCTAAGGTTTGAATAGTTCGTTTTGATTGTCCATCAGTTTAGGGGTGGTAGGCATTGCTCAAATGAAGTTCAGTATCCAAGGATTTCTTGAATACTTTTCCAGAATCTTTATGTAAAACATGGATCACAATCAGAAACAATCAATAGGGTTACTACTTGAAGTCTCACAACATCATTAATATATAGTCTTGCTCGACGTTCAAGTGGTAAATCTTCTCTTATAACAAGAAAATGCGTTGACTTGGTAAGATGATCAATAATGACCCATATTAAATCATTCCTTTTAGGAGTTTTTGGTAGTCCCATTACAAATTCCATCAAAATATTATTCCATTTCCACTGAGTTACGCGAAGAGGTTTCATTACTCCTCCAAGTTATTGCCTTTTAGCTTTCACTTGTTGAAATACTATACATCTTGACAGAAAATCGACAATCTCCCTCTTCATGTTGTCCTCAAAAAATGTTCCTTCAAATATCTATACATCTTAGTGCTACCAGGGTGTATATAGAAATTGGATCTATGATCATAATCTAGGAATTCCCTTTTTAGATCACGTATATCGGGAACACAAAGTCTCTTACCAAATTTTGAAATTCCATCTTCATACACAATGTCACTCAGTCTACCATCATTCATAGCTTTAACTTTCTTTTGAAACTCTTAATCATTGGTCTGAGAACTCGTTATCCTTTCTAGTAAAGATTGTTTGGAAGTCACTTGAAAAAGTATTGATGTTTAACCTTCCATGGTTACCCCCATATACATCTTTACTAGATCCATGTATATAGGATCCTTGTCAACTCTCATCTTGTCCAAAAATCCATGATCTATTCTAATCAAAGCATCTTCCACCTTATTTTCCTTACCCAGGTGGTAGTGTATTTTCCAATCATAATACGTGAGTAGTTCAAGCCATTTCCTTTGCCTCATTTTGAGTTCTTTTTGTGAGAAAATATATGTCAAACTCTTGTGATTGATATATATCTCATATTTTTCACCATAGAGATAATGTCTCCATATCTTAAAAGAAAAAATTACAGCTACTAAATCAATATCATGAGTAGGATAGTTTTTCTCATGAATTTTTAACTTTAATGATGAATAGGCAATAACCCTATCATTCTATATAAGGACACAACCATGTCCATTCTTTGATGCATCACTATAAATAACAAACCCATCATTCCCCGATGTTAGAGTCAATGTAGGAGTATTGGATAATCTTCTCTTCAGTTCTTAAAAATATTCTTCACACACTTTTGTCCAAACAAATTTAACCCCTTTACATGTGCTCATGGTTAATGTGTTAGCCAATCAGGAAAAATTCTAGATAAAATTCCAATAATAACCTACTAAACCAATAAAACTGTGTACCTCAGTTATACTCGTCGGTGCTGGAAATTCTTGAATTTATCCTGTCTTAGAAGGATCAATGGAGATTCAATCCATAGAGATGATATGGCCAAGAAAAGAAATCTCTTCAATCTTGAATTCACACTTGCTAAACATCCAATGTAATTCATTTCTTCTAAGAGTCTTCAGGATAATGCACAAGTTATTTTCATGATTTTCATAGATCTTGGAGTATACTATGATATAATAAATAAATACCACTAAAAATTCATCAAGACATTCATTTAAAATTTTATTCCTTAGATCCATGAAGACAAAGGGTGAATTAGTCAATCCAAAAGGCATTACTGTAAAATTGTAATGCCCTTACCTAGTTCGAAATGCTGTCATTGGAATGTCATCCTTCTTCACACACAACTAATGGTATCTATATTGAAGGCCAATCTTGGAAAAATATTAAGCTCTATGAAGTTGGCCCAATAAATCATCAATGCAGGGTAGGTGATACTTGTTCTTTAATGTTATAGCATTGATCTCCCTGTAGTCAATGTACAACCTCATAGATCCATCTTTCTTCTTAACGAAAAGGACAGGGGCTACCCATAGAGAAACACCATGGAGAATAAATCCCTTATTACTCAATTCCTCTAGTTGCTTCTTTAGTTCCACTAATTCCATTGTGGAAATTCTATAAGGGGTCTTTGATATGGGCCTTGAACCAGGAATTAAATCAATGGAAAACTCAATTTATCGTTCTAGAGGATGTCTATGTAAATCTTTTAGAAACACTTCATCATATTCTTGCACAATAGTTACATCTTCTATTTGAACATTATTTTCCTCACCTACAGTTATTTCATTCTCTTCCTCCCTAATAATTGAATTTAGTTGAGCTACTGGAGGTGGATCTTGATAAGAATTAGGTAGTGATGATTCTACTCTAAATATAAGGTGTTCTTTATCATCATCATATAAATAGTAACCTCCTTCTTCTTACAATAATGTTTTCATCATGGTATGAAAGCCAATCCATAACAAGGATTATATAAAATTAAATCATGGGTATGATGATGAGAACAGTAGATAAAGAACATTTATATGCCCTTATGGGTACCGATTAACAAAACGTTTTTGCAATGATACTTCCTTAGGAGTTGTGAATGACAACTCCCTTGTTAAATAAATTTGGAAATATATAATTTTCATAGAAACTGGGATGATATAAAATAATGCGATGATCTATAATCAATGAAAACATTGGATAAAAATGAGAAAACCATTAAATTACCTACCACAACATCATTCAAAGCTTCAACCTCAGCAGTAGTGATAGCATAAGGTTGACCTTGATCCCTTGGCTTTTTCTGAGGTAAGTTCCCCTAATTCTTAGGAAATTAATTTTCATAATGTCCCTTTTCTCTAAAATAGTAGCATTCAACATTGAAAACCTCTTTCTTCCGCTTACAATCATGAGCTTGGTGGCCTTTTTCACCACACTTGTAACAGAATCCCATTCCCATCAAGAATGTACCAGGGTGTTTCTTCCCACATTTACTGTATGATGTATATTCAACTTTTCTCTTCTTCCCCTTATTTCTATTTCTATAGTGTTCAGTAGATCTCTTCTTCTCTTTCTTTTCTTTAAAGTTATAAGACATAGAGAATTATTTTTCTGTCTTGATAGAACATGAGACAACATCTTCTTACGATGAGAAGGATTGTGAGACTAATACTCAATGGAGAAATGGTTTTAATACATCAAAAAAATGATCAATCTTACTTCTTGGGTTATATATATAATCTGCAGCATGACGCGCTAACCTTGTAAAGTTAGCTTCATATTTTGCAACATTATCATCCTCCTTTTTCCTCAGACTTAGAAATTGTCTTTCCATATCTACTTGATGGTCATGAGGAAAGTATTTTTCTAAGAAAATTTCTTTAAACTCCCTTTATTACATATTTTATACTTACTCATCTTCCTTTGTGTTTTTAATCAATGACCACCATTGATCAACATCTCCAGTGAGGCGGTAAACTACCATGACAACTCTTTCCATTTCGCTACTCCCAAGGCATGGAATATTTTTTATAAGGAATTTATCCATTGCTCAGCAACTAATGGATTTGTACTCCCATTGTATTTTTGTGGTTGTTGCCTCATGAAACGATCTAACATTGATCCTCCATGCTGTGGATCAAGGTGCTCCATACGGGTAAGGTTATTATTCATAACCTGAGTGTCCTAGTATGGTGATTAACTGATTAGTACCAGTTGCATCACCAGCTCCACTATAATTATCTTGAGTAGGAGGGAAATCCCTACATGGAGTGAATTCCTTGATATAGTTTCCATTCCTTCTACTTGGTGCCATTTCTAAAAAATGGCATAAAACAGATTAGTTTATGAATCACAATATATAAATCCAAACATGTAAAATACATAACATAAATTGAACAGTTTATGGATATAATCCATAATCATAAAAGTTTTTTCTTTGAGGAAGTATATACTCATAAACCCTTCATAATGGTTTTTAATGAAAATGAGAATTATCCTAAGAATATCCCCCAGGAGTGTCGTAACCAATAGTGCAGTAAGACCCGTTTTTGTGCCCATGTTCCCATTTGAGTCTAGCTCAAAGTGGTGTTTTTGGGTTTTACCCCTAGGTATATCTGTTCCAGATCCACCTCTACCTGCTCGTATCTAAACAGGGATGTATTTCATGGAAAACTCACAAAATCTCTAAAATACCAAAATTCTAGGAAGTTCTTATATAATAATCTTCAAAGTCTATATTAGGGTAATGTGCTCTAATTAGAATTTATCTAAATATAGTTTCCATGGTTTGTACTAAAATTTCTCTGATGCCAACTATAACGCCCCGACACCAGAAGACCAGAGTCAGTGCATTGTTACATATCATTGGCACGATCACTAAAGATCAAGTCTTGAAAGACCGATTAGTTTAGTAGCCTTGGAAGTACTAGATACATTTATAAAGTTTACATTACATCATAAAATGGAAAACTAAAACAACATTTTATTCCATAGACAACATCTCTATCCCATAGACTATCCCTGCAGGTCAGTCATAATATACTTCTTCGCATCCTAGGAAAAATAAAACATAGAAAGGGGTGAGCTCAGAAGCTTAGTAAGGATAACAATATAGTGGAAACATTCATAAATAAGTATAAACATTTAAGGAAATGTATAAAACTAAAACAAAAGCCTCTCCTACATAAAATCCATCATAATATGGCGAATATAAATAAAAAAAATCCATTTAATTATCACATGGATATTCTACAAGTCAAATAATCACATGCAATATCAATATCCACTTTTATAATGATGGAATGCATTATTCCAGACTTTCATAACCACATAGTCAAGTCCTTATGACAAGACTAGAAATAATATTTTGTCAAGGCCTTATGCCAAGACACTAGTTTGTCTCATGAGACCTATCGATGCATCGAGGAGCTATAGCAGGATCCACCCATCACATACTAAGTTTAATACATTACTCATATAAAAATGTTTAAATATAACATTAACATTTGTGTTAAAACTAGCATAAAAATTTCAATACTTTATCCAGAAAAAAATGAATGGTATAAAAATAACACATCTATAGTCAAACATATCCCAAAACCATAAATAAAATATGAAGGATTTTTATCATAATCAATCAACTTAAAACAAGTTGAAAATCTATCAAGGGATGTAGACATATATGAAATGAAACTATTTGAAAGAAATGCCTCTTTTTATTTTGAAACCATTCAAAAGAAAATATTTATTTTGGAAATATTCTTATAATATTGTAAGGAAATATTCGATGATATTATAAAGGCAAAAAATAGCCGCAACAGTCATATAAGTTAAAAAAAAGACATTCTTACCTTAATTTTGTCGAAAAGGTTATAAGGGACCTTTTTTTGAAAACGACAGAATGATTTCTTTATAAATATATTATAAAAATCAAACAAGGGTATAAATGACTATAACCCATAGTCTATAAAATAGTAATAATGTTTTGAAATACATTTTTAAGAAACATGGATGTGAATTATAAAGAGGTCCCATTAGATACTTACATAAAAACAACATCGGATAATAAAGAGATTGTTAAATTAACCATTACCTTGTTCTTTTCCTTGGTCAAGGGTATTTTAAACTTATGTATAATGGTGAAATAATTGTTATTAAATTATACAAGAATCATATACATAATATGTTATCATATATGATCTTATAATATTTCTTTGTCAATGATTTTTCAGTAGTATCATCGTTTCAGGTGTTAACTGATTCATTTTATTTTATATGCTTTGTTACATAAGTAATTTTTTTGTTGATAAGATGTATCTTATTCATATTCAGAATGATATTAATTCATTAAACATTATTTTTAATCATCAAATGAAAAATATTCTTGAATGGATACGATGGAGAATGAATCTCATAGCGTTCAAAGAGACGGTAATCCGTATACACGCACGAGCGACAATATCATTATTTTGATATTAAATTAATATATAATTAGATGGTATGAAATATATACATAATCATTATCATGTTATATTTATTATTTATATCAATTATACATCATTATTATTCGTATCAAAATAATAATGTATTGAATAACAACTACACCATGACATGGAGATGGTAAGCCGTACGTACGCACTTATAGTGACATGTCATTCAAAGGATGGGTAGAATAATGAATATTTTTGTACCATATTTATAATAACAACATATTATATAGATGATACTAGAGTTATTATTGTATAATGTAAACAATAAATAAAGAGGAAGTGGAAGAAGAAAGGAACTTGAAAGAGGTGATGAAATATTTACCTCTTCTTCGGGTTCTTACTTTTGATTTGAAAAAAAAGGATCCTTAGGATGGATTTATGACTAAAGGAAGGACTCTAGGATGAATCTAGGATAGTTGATAGGGTATTTGGGTAGGGTTTTTCTGATCCAAATGGCTTCGAAGGTTCGAATTAGAGAAAAGGTGAAGTGCCATATTATAAGAGGGGTGAGAGGCACCTTAGGAAAAGATAGAAATATTATTTTATAATAAAATAATATTCTATTTAAAATGGATCCAAAATGAATTTTTTAAAGGATAATGTTGGTATAAGTTGAAAAACACTCAACTAATAGGTTTTATATAGGTTTGGGTCACTATATTAACTTTATATTTTAGATTTGACTCTTAGCTAAATAGTTTGACATTTACCCTGTCTCATTGTATTTTTATTTTATATGGTTAATAAACATAAAATAAAGTTAAAAGTGAAAATTAAGTGGTTAATTAATGAAATTTATAATAATATTTAAGACCATTGGCCAAAACTTATATTTTTATAAAAATAATATCAATTAATAATATAATATTTTTTTAAAAACTCTTTTATGTCAATTTTGACACTATTTGGTATTTTGTTTTTTCTAAATTCATAACAACATTATTACTTCAAAAACAATTACTCTAACCAAAAATAACATGTAATATTAACCTAAAAAATTTGTGGAATTAATAAAAAGTCTCGAATTACATTTATTTAGATATTTATGATATCAACTATTTTAATCATTCATTAATATTGTAATTACTACATCATCATTGTGTCATAAATAAATTTAATTATTTAATGTATAAAAATTATAAATAAAATACCATTATTTATGAAATCTATTTATATTTATAATGAATATTTATACTCTATTTTATCTGATGTATAACCCTATATTAAAAATGTTTTCGTTATTAAACTTTGATTTTAACTCTTTTATCTCTTCTATAAATAAAATAATAATATATGTCCTAATCTAATCCATTTGGACCAAAGAGGCTAATATTTTATTCCTATGGTAGTTCTTGGTTGAATTATACTTATCCAACTGAATTATGACATGTGTTAGGGTCATAATAATATCATTTTTACCCTTAATTACCCTATTTACTTTTAACTGTGTTAAATAGAACTTAAAAGTTACTATTCAACAAAAATTATTTTCGTCTTATTGAACCAAATTTTACTTACTAATGTCAACCGTGTCTCTCATATTTTTGAAATTAAACTAATATAAGTTGTAAAATGATGTTTTCTGTAAATTTGAAAATACTCTTAGGAGGTGGATAAAAGACGGTAAAAAGTTCAATAAAATTTTTATATATATATATAATTATTATAAACTGACTCCAAATAATTACATTGAACCTATATAGGTATTATGTATCTATATTGACCTAAAAAAATTTAAATCAAATATTTAGTTATTTAAAAAAAAATTGGTTTCAAACAATAACTTAGGGATTTTCACTATTAATCAAAAATTGAATGTTTTTAGAAAAATACCAAAAATTCACCATAAGATAATTTTGATATTAAGAATCCAAAAAAAGATGTCCATTTTGATGGATACAAATTATAAAATTTCAAAAAGTGGGTATTAATATTCATAACGGCTTGTTTGATTGGTTGTGGTGTGTCATAACTCGAAGTTGTGTACAACACATGCTATTGTATTATTCGAAGAGAAGCGTACAATGGAAGAATGAGGTGTTACATTAATTCATATAATAATGAATTAATATTAATTTAATACCAATTGAAAAAATAATTTAACATTATAAAATAATTTTAAAAATTTATTTTTCAATTAAAATTTAGTATTTTTAACTATTCATAAAAAAATTAAATTGTATAAAAAATTAACAAAAATTTTACATAATTGTTTTCAATAAAATTATTAAAAAAATATATTTAATTTTCTCCAATAAATTTTCAAAAGGTTATAAAATATAATTAATATTATGTGCGGAAATCATGATTAAACTGTCTTTTTTTAGAAAAATACAATTTTTCATAACACATTTCTTTCTCTTTTAAATGATTGTTATTTTGTAACTAATAAATAACCATATCATTCATAATTAATTTAGTACTATTCATAACAACCAATTTAACTTCTAGGTTGTTACTATTATATTAAATTATAATATATTATTAAAATTGTAAAAGTTTGTTTAATCTTAGTGTTTCTTATAGCACATGTTGCTGAAATGATGAAATTAATTTTAATATAAATGTACCGTAATATCCCATGTGATATATTTCATTCTAATCATGGTGTTTTGTGTCACATACACTATAAAATATGATATTCTTATTTTAATTTCTATATAGTTTACATTCTTTATAAGGAAAATAAATTTCAGATTCCTGACAGTATATAGTGATTTAGAATATAGTGATTCATCAAGTTATGGTTTTATATAAAATCAAAATTTTTAATGAAGAAACATGTAAACCATAAAATTATATGAAGGGAAAATATTCCCTACTTGTTTTTGTATTGAATAAAATCATAAGGTCTCAATGTCTAAAAATTTGAATAATTTAATAACATAGGTAATGTTAATAGTTAATCAATTTCGTAAATTATTAATATTCATCAATTAGATTTTACAAAGTTATATTCATTATAAGAACATTGCATAGTTTTCCATTAAAAAGGGAAATAGTTTTATTTTCAATAAATTGATTTATATATGTTTTATGTTTTTATTTAAAAGAAATATTTACAAATTTCCAAATTTTAATTAATAAAAATTTAAAAAAATTTGATATATTAATTTGAAAATTATCTTAGAGAAAATCTGTTAGAATATTTTTTTAAAAATATTTTTGGATGAAGAGTAGAAAATATCATTTTTTATGAAAATACTATATTCATTCATCTATTTAGAAAGTCATGTTCTATTATGAATTTTAATATACATTTATTTAGTTTATATTGATTAAAAATAATCCAATCAGTTTTTTTTAGAAATTTCCTTAAACTTAATTTTTCTATAAAATAATTTTTATACTAAAAAATTGCAATTTTCCAAAAAAACCATTTCCTAGATTTTGTGGGATTATTTTAAATTTTATTTATACAACATAAAAAAATGGAATTTGATAAGTTGAAAAAATTATTTTGAATTTCCATTTTGATATTATTTAATTAGACATCTATCATTTTTGATCATCATAAATGTTAAATGTTTTAAATAAGTTACTTGCTATTGTACAATTTAAGATGGGGTCAAAGGGGTAAAACAAAATTATAAGGGTTTAAATGACCAAACATTTGGGTAACTCATATTTTATAGTTATATTTTGAAATTATATCATATATGTCCTTAATATTGTTTATTTTGGATTCATTTAGCTTTAGTAAGTCATAAATATATTTTAATCAAATGAAATATTATAAGTCTGTCCACTCCCTCAATTTTAAAATCACACACCATATCCTCTATTATACTCCCTTAAAGATCCACTTATCTTAGATAATACATTCCAAAATTCCATCCTAACAAAATTCTCCATTTCACATTTGGATTTATTTGATTAGAATTCTTTCTTATTAAGGAATTGAATATAAACCTAAGAAGGATACCTATAGTTGAGGTATAATTATTAATTCAATGTTTTATTTTTTATTTATTCTCTTATATCCTTAAAACCCCTCCAAACCATTTTTAATAACAACATGACTATCCCACAAAAACATAAATATTATTTTGTTTATATTATAACCCCTTTTCGACTCATTTTATATCTTGTGGGGAAATAATACAACGTTTGTTCGTATAGGTGGATTGCCTCCTCCATAAAGCAATGTGTTTTGTTTATAATTACAAGATCTTATTGAGTTTTAAAAATATGCAATAAATTATTATATATGATACACATGAAATAATTTTCATTATGGAAATATATTATATCACTTATTTTCTCACATTTACTTCCAATAAAAATTGACAATGTCTTTTGTGCATATGTGTGGAATACCACCTCCATGAAGTGAAGTGATTCATTTTTTTATTTTCACTTTGAATATTTTTTACAATGATTTATATAAATAATAAACATAATTTATTTATTATTCTATAGATATGGAAATATAATCCATTTTTCCAAAGTGAACCAACCAATGTGGTTTTATGTTTTTAATTGAATGACCCAAAATGTTCAACATGAACTTAACCAATTTATTAACTAAATAAAACATAGAAATAAATGAAATAAAAAATTAATAATTATTTCATATTAATTTTTTATAATAAATTATAAATCAAATAATATTTTATTATTTCAAGGTTAGAGAATATTTTCTGCTAGAAGAGACTTAATTTAATGTATTTTTCGTGTTAATTCCCATTCCTTGAGTATTAAGGAATTATAACCACCTGTTATCTTTTGTGTGGTATATATAATACCTTATGATTGAATATTATCATTAATTTTAGAAAAAAAATTATAAATTCATTCCATTTTATTTCATTAAATATTGCATCGTTTCAAAATGTATCATGTTGTAAAGTATTTTCTGTCAAAACATTATTTTAAATGTTTAAAATTTTTCATCCTCTAAATACATGTTCTTTTAAATGTTCTTATTTATGAACAAAATGTAGTTAAATTTAATTTTCTACGATATTTTAATTTCATTACAAAATTTTAAAAATGAATCATTTCAATGATTTTAGTATTGTTTACATTTTAAAATTTTAGAAGTTCTAAAATAATAGTTCTTAACATATAATTCTTCACCACTTTTTCAACTATGATAGCCATTATTCTATTTAAAAATTATTCTACATGATACCATGGGTATTTAGAGAATATATTATTCCCTCTATTTTTTTTAACAATACATTCATAAGAGTTTTTTTAATGTATTGTATATTTCTTGACATTGTTTGAAAAAAGGAATTTTTTTTTATTTTCTATTAAAATATGTTTTTCAAGTGATTAATGATGAAAATTGAATTCTTAAAAACGTTTTGTTCTCTATATTATACAGTAAAATTATAAATTTAGAATGTTGGTCCTAATACAACTTATACGATGAGTAAACCCAATACAACATATATGATAGGAAATCCTGATATTTTAATCTAATGAATTGGGTAATTTTCATTATCTTAAATGGAGAGATGGAATAGGTTAACTGGGGAAGCTTATCCTTCATATTTTACTATGATATAGTTATTTTTTTCTACAGTGAACATGACTTTTGAATTTAATGCTCTAAAATTTCTATAAGTGTTTTAATTTTCTTATTATGGGTTTTAAAGGTTTTCATTTAGAAAAAAGTTTTTTACCATACAGATATGACTTATTTTATACAATCAAATAATAATCAGAAAAAGGTAATTTTTTTTAGATTTTTAGGTTTTTAACTGGACTAATGAATGGATTTCTTTTATATAACATACTATTATTTTTATTCTCATACCACATTATGTTATTTTATAACATCATTTAATGTTTAGTCAGAAATAAAGGAATAAAGTTTAATGACATGAATAGAAAATGTTTTTCATTTTAAAATTATTAAATTGTTGAAAAAATGGAAAATGATTGGATGTTTCCACTTTCTTACATGTGGTTTTATTATGTAATTTTGATGATCTAATTATCATAAACTCTAAAAAAAGTCTTCATGAATTCAGTAATGTGTATTATTTTAAAGAAACTAAAGATTCTATGCTTATTTAGGGGTAGGTCCATATAATAAATGTGTAAAAGAAATATCGAAATCTATATCACATTCCATGATATCTACTTAGTTATGATATTTATTATAATAAAATACTAAAATGAAAATACAAAAAAAATATTTGGAGAAATAAATTTTATGGCCATCAAAATTAACAAACAGTGATTTGGTAAAAATAATTAGAATATCTTTCAACAATTAGAGAAATGAGAATACTATGGGAATATAAAACTAGAGTTTTGAGATATCATAGATCTAGAATTGTAGTAATGCTATGATAATATAAAAGGGTAAATTTTATTATTTATAATTTTGTCATATCTTAATTTTACTATATATGTTATGAAATTTTTGACATCCTAATATGCATGTTTTAAAATAATTACTTATGATTTTTTAGATATACCAAAATTGTTAAAATTTGATCACAACATGATAAATATTTACTATGTTATTCTCCAATATATAATGTCCCTATAAATTTTGACATACACTAGATTGTGATTTTAGGTTTTTATGATCTTTTGTATGTGTGTGAGAAAGTAATAGAATGTTGTAGAGTTTAATCAAATAAAAATACTAATATTTTTTAACATATTCCAATATTTTATAGATTTTAATTCTCAGAAAATCCAAATTTTATTTTCTAATAATCATATCTTAAGTTTTTCTAATAAATTATATATATTTCAAAAAACAATTCCATTTAGTTTATTTTATTCAAGTTAGTATTTTTCAGGTTCATAAAATTTTCAAAGGAAAACAATATAAGGGTTAACAAATTATCATCTGATATGATAATTTATCTTACAAGTTTCTAATTTTCATACCCTACCATGAAATTAGTTTTTTCGAACAAAATCATCTTATGAATAGACAGACATCATTGTGATGAATATTATATTTCATGAAAAAATAAAACATAATAATATCAAATCATGTAGGATAATTATAAAAAATGGTATTTAAAAGTAATATGATCCATGATGTTTGGCCATTTAATTTAATGTATAACAATAAAAATAACATATGAAGTATGAATTTTTCAAATTATATCAAAAATACATTTTAATAATATATAAAAAAATTAAATATAATACAATGTTTAGAATAACATACACATTTCAGAAACATTATATGAGGAAAAATATTATATTAATGGATAGTTCTTCTATATCATATAGTCTATGGTGAAGGATTATCTTAATTATATTTTAAAAAACGAGGGAATATTAATATCTCTTAATGTATCATATTTCAATCAATGTGAAAAAATATTTTGTATTATAATTTAGTTATTTTGATATGTTCTAAAATGCATCTAAGATATAAATATCGTATGAGGAAGATTATATGCTTCAAATCTATAATTTTTTGAAGTGAATATTTTTAAGGTAATTAATTCTCTCCATAAAAGATTTTATTTTCAAGGAAATATTCTAAAATTCCGTGACTATATTATTTTTTCTTCAAACTTTTATGGTTACTAAATATGTAATGTTAAATTCAATAATCTTTTTATTTCTATGTATTATTTTAGTTCCAATGAACATTCTGTTCACAATAAATAATGGTCTATGTTGTTATTTTTTAAAATGAACATCACATACATTAATATAGGCTATATTTTTATATTAATTTATTTTTTATTGACTATTGGATTATATAAAAAAATTACATTTCGAAATAAAAAACATAAAGTAATGATCAATTAAGTAATATATAACTCACTAAAGAAGGCATGCAGTCCCTAAGGTCCAAGAAATATAAGTTTTCCATCATCGTTTGTGAAAAAAAATTCCACCGATATTATAGGAAGAACACATCAACAGTTGTTGATAGATATTATATAAATATTCATTCAATCCTTTATTCAATTTCATAACGAACCCCTTATCATTTCTCATGTTTCCTCGTTCAATTTTCAACTGAATAAGAATATAATCATTACAAATTTTTATCATCAATAAAGTGAATACTCAATGGTCGAAGAATGCGAAAACTGTGGATGGCTATTATAAAAATATAGGTCAGTATAATATCTATAAGAACCTTTTTAAAATAGTTATAGTTGGTCTGTGAATCCTTTAAGTTATTTGTCTAATAGATCTTTGTAATAAATTTCCCCAAGCATGATGAGAGAGTGTTAGTGGAGGGGATTAAAGAATCTTTCTAAATAAACCCACTATAAGTTAACTATAATTTACTAATTTTCATCTTGTTTTTTATTCCTTATTCTTTTTAGATAAAATTTTGAATGAAATTTTGTGTGATAAGTCTAATTTGGGTTAATATTTTTAAGAACTTTATTCCACCCCATAATAAGTGATTGTGTAACTCCCACTAGGTTAACAATTAGAATAAATGGATGATACACTTGAGTTATCAACTCTAACTATTTGAATCAATATTGATATTTTTAAAATTGACACAATTTGTGAATATTTATAGTCAATTATATATTTATGTATCCTTATTTCAATGGGGAAAATTGTGGGTATTGGAAGGATCGAATGATTATTTTTTAAAAAATTCATGTTCTAATGTTTTTTTGGAAAGTTGGAAAGCCTTATGAAATTCCCAAAGGATAACTAGAGGAATATTAGGCTAATTAAAAAGTAAAATATGAAATAAAAATTAATTCTAAGGATTCCATTATATTTATTTTTGGTCCTAATGAGTTTAAATAAACATCACAGTGTAAGACCACATGAGAAATGTAGAAAACTATATTCATTACTTATGATGGTTCTATTAACTATGGTAACAAAAATGTACACAATATAAAATTAAAATTTCATAAATTCAAAATTATTTATGGTGAGAGTATCCTAAAGATAAATAGAAGGATACCATAATTTTAATGAATATAGCTTCATTAAGAGATCTAATTCCGGAACCTAAAAACTATCTCATGGTAATATGACTTCTTTAATCAAACATTAGTTTAATACTAGAAACTATTAGGATGTATAATCTAATGAATTATTTTAAAATTTAATATATTATTGGAACACATATGATATATACATATAAGAAGGAAGATGAGGGAGGAGAATATGAATTGATAAAAAGGATAATTATTATTTTCAAGATTCAAGTTGAAAAGATGATAAAAAATTATAAAGACACCATTTTTACACTCATTTTAGGAATATACTTCAACAATATAATATTCATGTGATGATAATGATAAATTATCCATTAAGGTTATGTTATTGTACAATATGTGACGAGTATTACTTAAATACTTTAATAATTATAAAATAATCAATTGAAATACAAAAAATGTTTAATGATATGTGTATAGGAGTAAAAAATACATAGTATGATTTCCCAAAAAAAAGAGTAGAAAAAGTATGAAAAGAAGTACAAAACAATCTAATTTAAAGAAAGGGGATAAATTAGTGAGGCCCACAGGGAGTGCCTAAGGGGACTATATTTATAACCCCAATTATAATTATATATCTAAAGTATCAAATCCAAAAGAAAATATATTATTAATGACATAAACTAATGAATAACAACCTATTTCTTATTAATAAACAAAATATAAATCTATAAATTAAAAATATGAAATATTATATGAGTATTGTTCTATGATATAATTCCACAGTGTGTCCTAATTGAAAAATATAAATCCTATTAAAAAATTCAAATGATGTTATTTATAATTAAAATATATTTATAAATAAATATATTTCTTAACTAAAATATAATAAAAATTATTCTATTTCCTAGTTATTATATATCTAAAATAAGAACAAGATAATTAATTGATGAAGTTAAATATCAAAATAATATTTTTAGTTTATTTATGATGGGAGAGAATTATGGTGATAAAATAATCAGTTTAAACCAATCACAGTAAGATAATTATATTATAGAAGGTAAAGGGAAATACAAATATATATAAAAATTATTATGTACCCATATATAAGAATAGAAAGATGTAAAACATTTCTTATTTTAACTAAAGTATAAATGATCATTTTTTAAATGAATCATTCCAATTATATCCTCAAATATATACAATAAAGAATAAATTTTTTTCTATGAATTTATCTAATTTTAATTATTAAAAATATTTATATTTAAAAATTTATAAGAATATTTAGGTTTAAAAATCTTTAATAGTTAACACTATTGTTCCCAAGAAAATCCTAATACCAAAATATATTATTTCATAATTTTTTCTTCTGAAGGTAAAAACCAAAAAAATTAATGAAAAATGTTTTATAGAAAATGATTGTTTAAGGAATATGAGTGTTAATTTTTAACGCTTCAATCATTATTAAAAACCAACATTGGATATGTAAATGTTGGTGATAATGGAAATCCAGAAAATTGATTGAATTAGATCTGATGATGATCCCCATTAAATCATAATCAATGAATTAATTTATTTTGAAGGATAAAAGTATAACCTGATAGGTTTTTCTCAGCTCTATGATAATGGATACTATATTTATTTTTCAAAAATATCTTTTTCATTTTTAAATATTAGTTTCCTAAATTTAGTACAATAAGATCCGAATTTTTTACACATAATGTATTTCATCCTTCTCTAATTTTTTTTAAACAAACTAAATGATAAATTATTAAATCTTACACTATTAATTGTAGGAATAGATATATTAATTTTCATTCACTGGTGAAATTTTCTAAGAAAATTTATTTTCAAATATTATCAAACTCAAATTGGACACAATTATATTATTTAATTCATTCTAAATGGGAAAGAGAAAATTAATCCTTCAAATCAATTAAATAATATTAATCATCAAATCCACATGAAATTATTCACATTTGATCAGTTTAGACCTTCTTTGATATTAGTTGTTATAGGAAATTCATTTGTTTATCATTTGGGTGATAATTTTTCTTGGTCTTCTTTGGTTTATTTTTGAGGATTTAAAAGTAAGTATTCTTCTACCTTTACAAATATTTTACTTTTTTTCAAAATTATAATGGTTCTAAAATTGTATATGTGAAATGTGATCAAGGGGTATAATTTTTTAATTATGAATCTATTTCATTCTTCTCAACATAAAGAAATAAACATACCTTCTCTTCCCCCAAAACACCTCATTAAAATAATTTTATTGAATATATAAATTGGATCATCCATGTACTATCCTAGGAATATATTATTTTAATATATAATTACCACTCACTTTTTTGGTGAATATATTCTTACAATCAGATATGTCATTGAAAATCTCAAATGAGTTATTAATGAGTATGGTTGTGATTATTATAAGTGTATAATAAGGAATCAAAATTCAATATATGTTGAATTCTATTATAATAATTGATTAATCAAGGACATTGAGAGATAGAAAGAGTTTTAGATATGTATAATTGTTATATAATCATTGATTATTCATTTTTTAATACATTTCTCCATGAGATATGACAATGATAATATAAATTTTATGGATTCATTTCATAAGATTAAATTCTTGTGAAATTTTTCATCTTGTCAAATCAGAGTGTTTTTAAATTATTACTCAGTTAGAAGTCACGTTATTATTATACTATCATAATTCAAATTTTATTCAATATTTGATATGTTATAAACAATGAAGGAATTAATTTTCATAATGAATTTATATATTAAATAATATTTCATGATTCCATAAATTAGTTTTCAATTTCATTCATTATTATTTGAAAAAAATAATATTGAATAAGAAATTCATGAATATTATTTATTGAATTAAATATTTATGTACATGAAAAACATCCATTTTCATGAATTGAATATGGGGTTATATTATTACTATAATATATATATATATACCTTGGATGAAGAATATTATAAATGTTTTTTGAGGACTTGGAATTTGGGGATTGGTTTTATATTTCATATGACTAGAATTTTATCTATAATACTTAGATTATCTTTATTTTTTCAATTTATCTGTTATCATAAAAAATAATACACCCCACAAGAAATCCTATTATATGCTCAATGTAAGGACCCAGTCTTAAATATAACTTATTCTAGATGTTTAAAACTAAAAATCTCATTCTTTTCCCAGATATCTTTTAGGTTTATAGTTTTAAATAATTAGTAAAATCTCTTAATTAGTGAACACAAACATTACACATGGACACTTATACTAAGTACCCATTTTTTCATAAAAATTGATCTTTAAAATAAAACATTCTTTATTTTTATGACAAATATTCACAAATTTCCCTTGATATCATCCTTGAACAAACTCTTCCTTAAACACAGTGAAAATAACATTAAAATTCAGGATGATTTCAAAATCTCACTATGATACCTAAAATAAATGAAACTAGTATTCTAGTGAAAACCTATAAAACATTACTTAAAAACACACATTTTCACCTAGAAAAATTATTCATCATTTAAAAATGATCATTATCCTAACATTTTAAATCAATAAATATTATAAGAAATAATATAAATGATATGTTGGTAACTTGAGACATAATTAAACTAAAATTGAATTACCATGTTTTATAATAAAAAACTATTACTCTTATAAGTGGAATATTCATAATGTTAACTTCCATACATGTCATTCTTACAAATGGAATAGTCATACGTCCGATTTCCATACCCAATGCATTGGAGGTTCTAAAATTACCACCCACACTTGGTATATCATAGAACCGATCATCCTTGGTTTTTCAAATAACCACACATCAAGTTTCATATTATAATAAAATATTCATAACACACAAAATATTTCAATTTTCATTATTTTACTCTTAGATTTTATTTTCATTGATTCGAAATAATTCCATGATATTGAAATAATAAATCCATTTCTGAATCATTTTAAAATAAATAAATATCTATAAAATTGAAAAAACATTTTTTTTTATTTTAAAAAAATTATGTCTTGAAGAGAGAGTGAAATATCAAATTATGGTCATGGTGGAAGAGTAGTCAATGACTCTGTATACATTAAAGAAAACATTTTTTTCTCTATAACGAAAGTCAAATACTCGATATATAAAGAATTAAAATTTTAATTTTTAAAAATCTTTGAATTAAAATAAAAATAGATATACATTTTCCATTATAATACTTTTATAAAAATACAAACTAATATAATCAATATTGAAATAATGAAAAAATTATGAAAATTATACCATTAAACATTCAAAGGTTCCAATACCATTTTTAATATTTAAATAATAATACCTATAAATTAATAACACATAAAAAATAATATTAAATAAATTAATGACATGATTTTTAAAAGGTTTAATATTTATACCAAATATCATATGGTGGGTGTATAACATCAAACTATTCTTAAATGTAAAGATATTGAGATGAAATCTGTTACCTTGACTCTGATTTATCATTTATGTTCTTTAGATTAGTTAATAATAAACTATGGTTAATTATTTACTTTCATGGGAACATTTTCTGTGATTATTATTCCTTTTATGTAACATAATATCATGTTATAAAAATTAATTATATATGTTCATGTCTTAAGTTTTGACTATATTCAGTAGATGATCCCAAAATGACTTTGGTTTGATAACTATAGTGAACATTATTTTTTTCCATCATCTCAAAAATAATATTAATGAAATAAAAAAATGTTTTTACATTAATTATACTTTTAAATAGTTTAATTTTTGTATGGATATTAAAAATGATCACATTATAATCATAGAGATGGTATGTCGTACATACGCATGAGTAATGTTTTCATTTTTCAATAATCAATATAAAATGATGGTTATTATTTTATATTTCCTTAATGATCGTAATATAATAAATATCATATTAATCATTAAAATTTACACACACACACACACATATATATATATCAACTATGTGATGTGTTTATGGAAAACTAATCACATCACTTCGTGGAGATGATAGTTCATGCGTACGTGGAAACAACATAATCATTTTTATGTACATGGAAACGTAAGAGAGTAAATGATATTTTATTATTTCATAATGATAAATACATAATTTATATCATATATGATTATTAATTCCAACATTATAACTACTCTTTAGATATGGTGATATGAAATGAATTATATTGGTTCACTAGGTGGTAGTTCATCGTACACACATATGATTGTTCTTTTTAAATTTGATAGAAGTGGATATGGGTTTATGTGATGATATTAACATAAAAAATCTCATTATATTGAGGGTAATAATGTTAAATTTCACCATGGTTGTGGAATATATGAAATAAGTGGAATAAAAAATATAATAGAAATACTATATTGTAAATGATAAGTCTTCATTGGATGATCTACTTTGATTTTCACCTTAACACCTCTAATGAGGGTATTTATCCAAGACTAAGGCCTTTATAATGAGGTAAATGATTTAGGAAGTAATTTGAGTAGATATTCTGTGAAGAAAATAGGTAATTATGTGTATTGAAATTAGAATCATTGGCTCCCTTTTATAGTAGTGGGGAGTTTCACTCTTGGAATTATGGAATATAGTAAATTAATAAAAATAAATTTACTATTCCAAATGGTTCCAAAATGATTTATTTAAAAAATATGAAGATGGCCTGTCAAATACAATTAATTTCATAAAAAATATATGTTTTGTCTCTTTTTTAATCATAATAATTTTGTTTTAACCCTTATTTAATCTTTTTTAACTATTACTAATAAATCATTTAATTTACACTTTGAGTGTTATTTTGATTACTATAAAATTACAAACGAACAATAAATGGTTCGTTTTTTAAATTTTAGTATATATCAAAATTATTTTGATAAATATTACACTTTTATAATTTTTATAACATTTAATAATTTATTGTATATTTTAAAATTCCATTAGTGTCAATTTTGAAACTATTCATTTCCTAACATTTTAAAAATATGATAAAAAAAATTATATATTTAAACCAAATATCGTAAAACATCAATATTATTTCAAATTAATCCAGAAAAATCATGCATGACATTAATTATATCAAAACATCTTTATCTTAATATTTTAAATATCATTTATTTGATATTTCCTTTAATTAAATAATTACTCCATCATCATTGTAGAAGCCTTTATATTATTATTTATTACCTAAAATTTAGAAATAAAATACCACAATGAAGATAAATCTATTTTATTACAAGTGAATATTAATAGTACATTTTACAATCTATATATCCTCCTGTTAAAAATATTTCACCTCTTTAAAGAAAAAGTATGACAAAATTTACTTTTCATTGAATAAAATACTATAAATATCATTAAGTCATCCTAGTTGCTCTAATAGGGCACCAAATTGGCCCATGTTTGTCTTTGGTTGAACATAATTTATAAAAAGAAATTTAGAAAAATGTTTTGTTAATTTCCAAATAATTTTTATAATTATTTTTACACCTAGTTTCCTGATTTACCCTTAACTATGGTAATAAAAATAATTACTAGTTACTATTCATATTGTCAAAAATAATAAGGAAACAATTTACTAAATTTTGACCATATGATTCAAAATATGGAATCTATTTTTTAAAATTCAAAATATCTATGTGGATAAAATTAATTTAAAATTAATCTCATTGACAAATCGGGAAAAAGGGTTTTTAAAGTAAAAACTTTCAAAAGATGAGAAAGGTTTTATATCCAATTTTAATGTGAAATTGATTACAATTATCTAAATCTTATTAACGGATAAAATCATTATTTAATTATAATTTAAATCCATTAAAAATATAATTTGACACTATAAATAATTTTGATGAAAAATTAATTTTCAATTAAAATGAATTATTATTTCACTATTTATCAAAAAATGTGTTTATAATAAAAAATATCACAAATTTTACTAATGTAAATTTTGATACTCCTATTTCAAAAAATATGTTTATTTAGTCAAATATAACTTATGAATTTTTCAAAAACTGGATTCAAAACAAGTATGCCATTGAAAGGATATAAAATTTCCTTTTTAAAAAATACTTATTTTAATCATAAAATTGCATTGGTTCTATTATCATGTATAGAATGTGAAAAAGATGAATTGTAAATATTAGATAAATATATTTGAAATATATTTCATTAATATAATTAGAAAAAGAGTCATTTACAAATTTTTTAACATAAAACACACCTGTTTGAATTTAAATATTTTGTAGGAAAATCATTTCCTTCTAATTTAAAATGTGTTATACATTTATTTATAATTATATTTTTACAAATTAGATAATTATATATACATTTATAAACCATATTTATAAAATTCAATTAATATCATTCATTCCATAAAATCTAATTTCTAGTTTAATGGTAACATTTAAATAATAAAATTTAGTTGTTCTTTCATGATCATTGTATTGTATCATGCATGATAATGAACATAGTTTTTACTTTTACAAAATAGGTCATTTAAATTCTACCCATTTAATAAACTACAACCTCTCAATTTAGACATTTGAACAAAAACAAGGTGTTTTACTTTTTTAAAATACCTTTGTCTAAATACTTGAATTAGATAAAAGATTAATGAAACATCCACTTTAAAATAAAGATATCCAAATTAAGATGTAAAATGAGATAACAAACATTAGGGTTCTATGTTAGAAAATATTGACATGACGTAGAAAATATACTATGATGTTCTTATTTACAGTTATAAGGAACTTGTTCATGAAAGTATTAACAATAAAAAAATCATAAATCTGTTATGGGTTAGAAGGTACTTGATTTCATAAGAAAAAATTAAAAGGTATAATGTTTTTGATTTAAGTTATCTTTTATAGATTTGAGGAATTATTTTAACACCTATAATAATAACATAAGAAACAAACTTACATTACAAGTATAATTTCATTATAAAATCAATTTCCACAACAAAATAATATTTTTCTCTAAACAATGAGTATTTTAGAATTATTCTCCCCCCCGAAGCTCTAAAAATATCTTATAAAGAATAATATAATCTAGAATTATTAACGATATATTTTTAATGTATTGAAACATTAAATAAATCCAATATAGTGAGAATAATCTATGATAATTCCTCAAAAGACTAAACCTTATATAATGAAAAAAGGCTAAAATCTCTAAAATTCAACAGCAATATCCAAAGATCAACATAGACCAGTCAATAAATAATTTTCATTAAAATTCCTAAAAATAATCATATCTATTATCGAAACCCATAAACTAGGCAGATTTAATCATATAGTCATTGAAGCTAAATTTTAATAATTATCTACAAATAGAATAAATATCTCTTGAAAGATTATAAAAAAAATTAATTTCCCTATTAATCATCAAGTATGCAATCCATTTCGATAAATAACCTAGTTCAACATAATTCCACAGTAAAATAACATATTCTTATAACATATAATTCAACCATTACTTCTATAATAAAATTAATTGTATTATATTTATCTTGATCATATAGGGTTCCCAAAATAGAGAATGTCAATTGAAACAACATTAATCACTTAATTACCAAATCATTATCCAATCCCCTTGTAAACTATTTAATAAAACATATAAAACCCAAATCAACTTTTTCATAATCTATCATATTGTTTAACTAAAACAAAAAATTCATTCTAACATAGACATCAAGTAGGCTAGTGGCAGACAATTCACCCTTGTCTCCATTTATTTATGGTTTCAATTCTCATGGCCTTTCCAATCACAACAGGTAGTCATGCATCTTTTGGATTTTCCTTTTTACGATGCTATGAAATTCTTATATAATTCCAAAAATATGATAATGATATCAAAAAAATATGTATCCAAAAATACCATTAATCACATTTTAATTTCATAAGATAATTCCTAAAATGGGTTTCTAATAAATTGACATTATAAACCACATGAAAATTATAAACTCATCATGATATACCTAACTCTTTAGAAAAAATCTTAATCTCTAATGCTTTCTAAAACATTCTCTTACACCAACTGTAAGGACCCACCATTAAATATAACTTATTCTAGTTATTTAAAAACTAGAAATCACATCCCTTTCCAAAATATCTTTTAGTTTTAGTGTTTTATAGAATTAAAAAAAATCTCTTAAATATTATTCCTATACATTACAAATGGACACCTATTTTATGTACCCATTTTTTTTATAATACAATAATCATTAAAATAATACATGATTTCTTATACTGATATATCTCCAAATTTTTCCTTTCACTCATACTTAAACCAACTCTTCATTAAACAATTTTCACAACACTTCAATAAATGTGATGAGAAAAAAAATATCAGCAAGAGATATAAATTAATGGAAACCCTTTTTTCATGTGGAAAACCATATAACATTTCCTTAAAAATACACATTTTACCTTGAAAATGTGATCATCATTTCAAAATGATCATTATCTTACCTTATGAAAATTATATTATTTTCATAAAAACACATAATAAATCATATAAAAGATAAGTAGGTAACATAGGACAAAATTAAACTAAAATTTAATAAACTAGTGTTGGGATTTCTACATGTCACTCTAACAAATGCAATAACCATATTGTTGACGTCTATACAAGTCACTGTTACAAATGGAACATCCAAAAACCCAACTACCAAACCCAATGCATTCGTTGTTATAACATAACAACTCATCCATGATTTCTCATGAAACCACCCAATATTGGTTTATTATGTAACCACATATAAAATTTCCATGTGAAATTATATAATCATTATACATAAAAGATTTCAATTTTCTGTATTTCATTCATAGAATTTCATTTTCAATAAAAAAATCATTAAAAGATATTTAAATAATCAATCCATTTAGAAAACCATTTCCAAAACAAAAATATACATTGAAGGGAATAAGGGATTTATATTTATTTTAAAAAACATTAGTCTTATAGAGTAAACTAAATATCAAATAACAGTTACAACGGTGGAGAAGTCATTGTCACCATTTACATTAAAAACATTCATTTTTTGTAGAGAAATTCAAACAATCCATATAAAAAGAATTAAAAGATTACAATTTTAAAAAACATTTGAATGAAAATAACTAGACATAAAATTTCATTGATAATCATATTATAAAAATATTAAATAATATGAAGAATATTTACTTGAAAAAAGGGTTATAAAAATTAAATTTTAAACTTTCAAAGAGTCACATACCACATAGAACATTTAAATATTAATCCCCATCAAATAATAACACATTATAAAAAATTATATAATATTATAATAAATTAATTAATTATGTGATAATTCATAGGAGTTTTATATACACCTTAAAAAGGAGGTGGGTGAAAATATCAATCAATGACTAAATGAAAGGAGATTGAGACAAAGTCCCTTACCTTTAGTCTGATTTATATCTTATGATATTTATCTTCCTGAATAAAAAATATATGTTTATTATTTGCTTTCTTGATAACATTTTTCATGTTCATTATGCATATTATATCACTGAATATCAAGTTATAACAATTAGTTAATTATATATGTCAAAATTGGACGTTTTGATGATATTCTATACAGGAGTCCAAAATTACATTGGTTTTATGAAAGTTGTCAATATAGAATTAGTACATCATATAATGAATAATATTCCTGAGATAATAATATTTTTTATAAATTAATTATATTTTAAAATAATAGAATTAATGTATGTTTATGAATAATAATCAACATTATAATCATGGATATGTTAGGTCGTATATATGCTTGAGTAATGTTCCCATTTTTCAATGATCATTATGAAATAATGGAAAATATTATTTTCCCATTAAATAATGACCATAATATCATAAATATAATATTAATTATTTAAATATTATTATTTATATCAACCATGTGATCTGTTGATGAAAAATGAATAACATCACTTCTTGGAGGTGATAGTTCACACGTATGCAAGAATGACGATATCATTTTTATGTACATGGAATGGTAAGAACCTAAATGATATAATATTTTTTAATAATGATAAATATTTCATTAATGTAATATATTAACATTAATTCCATCATTATAACCAGTATTAAGATATGTTAATGCAAAACGTATTATATCAGTTTGCATGGTGGTAGTTCACCGTACACACGAACGATAATTATTATCCCATTCGATGTAAGTGGAGATGTATTTAGATTATGATATTATCATAAAAACATCTTAGTATATTTATTATATTGGGGTTATTATTTCATTATGTTTTTTGAATAATTTAAGGAAGTGGAAGAAGAAGTAAAACATAAGTACTTTATTAAAAAGGATACATCTTCCTCATATGAACTCCTTTGATTAACACATTCAAATCATTATTAATGGTGTTATTCCAAAAAAAGCCATTATAATTTTTAGAGGAATTTTATGAAGTAATATTTTCACTTATTTTCTAAACCAAATAGGCTTTTATGTGTATTTAAATGAGAATAATGGGAGTCCATTTATTGGAAAAGGGAGGGGAACTTTGGAATTATTAATCATATTAAATTAATATAAATTAATTTTCAATTTAAAGTGTATAAAAACTGAATTATTTAAAATATATAATGATTCGAGGTCTAATTTCATTCATCTAATGGAATATAGATAATTTTTCACAATTTTTTAATCCTTATCATTTTGTTTTAACTAATATTTATCCTTTTTAATTTGTACCACAATATTTTTTAATTTACACTTTGATGGTTAATATAATTAATATAAAATATATAAAGACCAATAAATGAGTAAAGTATTAAATTTTAGTAATTATTCATATTATTTGGATAAATATTAAATTTATATTATTTTTACATAATTTTAAAAAAAATTACATCATATGAAAAAATATTTTATATTTTAAAATTCCATTATAGTCAATTTTCACACTATTTATTTCTTGTCTTTTTAAAAATATCATAACAACATAATATATTTGATAGAAATATACTAAAACTCCATTAAAATTTTAAATTAATTAATAAAATTAGTGAATGAAATTAATTATATAATATTTATTTTTTAAAATATTTTCAATGTCATTTATTTGATATTTCCATTAATTAAATAATTACTACATCATCATTGTGCAATCCTTTAAATTTATTATTTACTTCCTAAAAATTAAAAATATAATTTCATGATGAATATAAATCATTTATCTTTCAAATTACTATATATATCTCAATTTATGATCTTTATAACCTCATATTAAAATTATTTCACTTGTTTAAAACAAAAGTATAACAAATTTGAATTTTCATTGAATAAAAAAATTGAAATGCCTTCAGGTAATCCTAGTGTTTCCTAGAGAAAAAAAATTTCTAAAGAATATTTTAGTCAAAAATAATTCATCCAATGATATTTGGACAAGTTTTATGGTAATTTTCTAATAATTTATAATATTATCGTCACCATAGCATAACTGATTTACCCATAACTATGGTAATAAAAATAACTAATAAAGTTACTTTTCATATTTTCTAAAAATTAAAGGGATATATTTACTAAATTTGGACCTTATAATTCCAAATATGGAATTAATTTTTTAAAATTAAGAACATATAAGTTTGAAAAATGAATTTATAATTAATCATGTAGATAGATTAAGAAAACTTGTATTTAACGTAAAAAAATTCAAAAGACCAAAAATGTTTTTCGTATAAAATTTCAAAGTGAAATAGATTATAATTACCTAAATTGGATTAAATGATAATATAGTGATTTAATTATAAATTAAACCCATTCAAAAATATAATTTTATGTATAAAATAATTTTTTTGAATAACTATTTTTCAATTAAAATGCATTATTTTTTCAGTATTCATCAAAACATGTATCCTTTCAGAAAAAAATCCAAAAATTCATCCAATGTAAATTTTTATACGTATATTTCAAATAAGAAGTTTTTTTTTCCAAATAAAAATTATAAATATTTCAAAAACTACATTTTTGATAATTTCCCTATCAAAAAGCGGTAAAATTTCAGTTTTTTTTGAAAAAAATTTCTCTTATTTATAAAATTGCTTTTTTTCTTATATCATGTCTAGAAACACATATTATTAATGATAACAATTAAATTAAATATTATATATATTTCATTATTATTATCCAAAAAGAGAGATTTATCAATTTATTGGTATAAAACACACTTATGTACATATAAATTATTTATCAGAAAAACATATCCTTTATTTTAAAAAGGGGTTTTCATTAATTTATAATTAATTCATCACCAAAGTATTAATTATACATACATATGTAGAAAATATATTATTAATAAATTAAAATTATTCATTCATGCCATTCGAACAACTAGTTTAATGGTAACATTTAAAAAATATTACTTAGTTCTTTATTTAAGATCAATTTGGAATATCATATATGTTATCGAACATAGTTATTCCTTTTAAAAACATTGGATGATACACTCGACCATAACACATACAGGGAACAAATGTCCACCACACTAAGAAAGCCCATCCAAGGCCTACCCAAAGGATCCATGAGGTAGGTAGAATCATGTGTGATCCCATGTATAAGAGGAAAGAGTAGAGGTTCCACATACAAGGTGGAATGGTGGTGACAGGAGTGGTATGGGGAATTATCGATGGTGGAGGATATTTTTGACCACTTTATAGTAGTAGTTTCTTGATGCATCATTCGCCAGTACTACATTTATTTTGATGAGGGATGTTGGGATTCCATGACACTGTTTATTTTACATTAAAAGGATGGACATAACATTGGATGGCCGATCATTTTACCTCAACTGTCTGATCAAGTGGGGAATCAATCATTTACCTATGGCCTCTCGAGGAGATTCTCAATGTTAGAGTACAAGTCAAACACACTATCCATCTATGATCAATGTTTTTGACATCTCCCACATCAATACTGAAATAATTAGGTTCATTTCATCATCTTTTGATCATTATTCATGCATTCTATGTATTTTAGGAATTATAATAAATCAAAGATGACCATTGAATGATCTGAAAGTGAAGTTACAAATGAAATTATATATGAAATTGTTTTATAATACTTAGTGAGGAGCTCAATGCAAAGAAAAATCAAAAACTCACTGAATAAAACAACACTATTTTTAGAATTCATTTTAATATCCCAAATGACTCTATCATTTGAATATATTCATTATTGTGGTAAATTTTGTTGATATTCAATTCATTTTGAAACTCAGATATAAGTTGGTGTGAGGAAATGACAATTTTCCTATAAATAACCATCACCCTTAACACAATAGTTTACTATTATTAATAAAATATTCTAGAGCTCTCAATTTTTTGAAAAAAAGATAATATGTGATCCCTCCTCATTTGAAAAGTGCATAGGTTCTATGAGCCTACTACTTATGAAAATCATAAGAATTCCATGTGCGTTCAACATGGGCTCAGTTCACTTGAACTGATTCATGAAGTACATAGTTGCACAAATCCACTCTAGATAGTGTGATAACTTGTCCACCATGATTTTTAGAAGATATGTTCAGTGAATCCTAAACCTATATGAAGGTGGATACCAGAGGAAATCTACTTGTGCACACAAAACATTCATCTTTAATTGTAAAGAACCTGATTTTTTAGTGAAATTAATATAGCACGACAGCCTTACATGAATATCTACTATTTTACATGATAATTTATTGATATTTCACTACACTTATGTGATATATTCAATTTATGAATGCACATGTATTGAGAAACACAGTAGTGTAAAATGTAGTTCATAAAATACATGTGAGAAGTTAGTGAGAAGAAGATGAAGTGGGTAGAGGGTTCCACACACCCTTTCATGAATAATTTACATATAAGATGAAATATAAGTAAGTTGTGTGAATCATAGAAGAATAATGTGAACATGGTTCAAGCATACATTCATGAAAAAGTTAAAACATTGATAACTACCCATGTCTATTGGAGGAGAACATAAAATAAAGAACATGAGTGAATATTATAGTGTTTTGGATTCTATAAAACACATTCATGAAATGAGATTGATTTGTGATTATGAAATAATTATTCATACATACAATATTGATGAAAATTCGGTTCATCTCTATTAAAAATTTAATTGAGGTTTATAACTTCATTGAAAGAGAAATTTTCTATCCTTGAAATTGAAAAGGTGTGGAAGAATTCAAATTTGAGTATAACATATAAATTCATCAGTTATTCATACTGAAGAAGAATTGACCTAAAATAGAAGTATCAACTTTCACTAGATGAAAGGTATAAAATATTTTTTATTTAGTGGTAGTCAAAGTGCTTTAGTGGAGGAAAAAGATTATCTAGTTGATGAAAATTCATCCTGCACATAACAGAGATCTTGTTAATTTTGTTTACTGAACATATTTAAAGAAACAGTTGTTTTAGTATATAAAACACCATTGAAGACCACTGGAACCCATATAAAGAATACCACTAACTTGAGAATATTTTTTACATCCTACCTTAACATTTTGTTCATATTTTATGCATTTTCAATCAACTTAAATTACATATTTTAAGAGAATACGTGAAACAACCAATGGTTGATCATGGAAAGTATTTGGTGTTTTTACTAAACAATTTAAAAATCATTGTGTGTTTTTGTTTCCTTTTTTTATCTACATTACATGTGTATATGATTTTCCATAGCATAAAATAGATCAATTCCTCTTAAATAGGATAGTGATTATAGATTAGAGGTGTTAATTTAAAGAAAGAAATGTTTGGAAAAATGTTTTCCATAATGATTCACCCATGCTCTCAGTGTCCCTACACGATCCTTACGAGTTCTATTGTTGGTATCAGAGCATTGGTATGGATCTGATTGGATAAATGTTTTATCTGTAGCTTTTTTACAATGTTTGTATGAAATGAAAATTTTAATATGATTCTGAAGAACCACATTGTGAATATTTAATCTCCACGTCGATTGAAGAAAAAATGAAAGTATCCTCTAAGAAATGAAAAAATATGAAGAAGAGGGAAGCAAAGAGATTAAGGAAATTTAATAAATAAGATGATAAGAATCAATGTTATCTAGTCAAATTTTTTGACAATGATTTTTATGAACATACTAGTTAAAAATATGGACAGTATGACTAAGTTGATTTTATAAAATTTTTGGAAGTCTTCTACTCCCAATTTGAAAGATATATGAATAATGTTCCCAATGATGTGATTTCATAACAATTTTCAAATTCAAGGGTATTTTTTATAAAAGATAATATCATGAAGAAGAAATCATAAAATATGAGGTTTTACTGATAAGGAAACTTAAAAGGTGAAATGTTCTCGCAAACCTCATTAAAGGAAAGGAAGAATATATTACTCTTCCCAATTAAAATATTTCATTAATTATAGAATAACTAAAATAGAATTATTATGTGAGCACTATGAATAAACATGTTTTAGTTAAAGTAATACAATCCCATAATACATTTTTCAAAGTTTACATAAATTTCATAGATGATCAACATGATGAAAAACATATATTGTTAAATAGATTGACAAGTTACTTTAAGAAAATACAATGTTTCATGATGGGTATTTGAATTAAATATATACTTTGTAATACTATCATAAGGATTAAATCTATGACTGGGATTCTCAATTTTAATCTATACCGAGAAGAATTAAAGATATTGAAAACTCTATGATTGAAGGTAGTAAAAAACATTAGGATACATGGGTTAAATTAAAAATTAAATGGGGAGACAGACAAACAATAGTTGTAAATTATAAGTGTTCCTTCAGAATAATGTTTCATTAACCTGAACTCAAATTGATATATTTAAATGTGATATGTGGTGGTACTTCCCATGTTGTTGAGAATATAAATTCTTCCACCCAAAAAAATGGAGAGAGTCAAGACCTGAGATGTTATATTTATAAACAAAGTATTTATGTGTCTAAATATAATCATATTGGTGGGAAGAATAATTAGAATCATTAATTGGTTAACCTTCTACAGGTTCATGTATATAGTAAACTCATAAACATGATAATTTAGTTTCTCTTAATGAAGTCACATTTCCTAGTATAGGCTTAATGATAAATTTTTTGAATATTTGGGTTGAAAAAATTACTTAAAAATCCACCAAAATAGAAAATATGGATAATGAAAAGACCAAGAGAAATAAATCCTAAAATGATGATATAAAGGGGGAAATAAAAACCCCCAAAAAATAATGTACTAAATATATAAATACCAATACTACAGCTACAAGAAGTATATTTTATTGATACTATTAGTGATGTTTGATGCCTAAAAATCAAGAAATTTTTTGTTGTAATAATGTTTATTCTTATGAAAATTACAGAAGTTATGCATTTCGGGTTATTAGAAGTGATAAAATGAATAAACCTATTAAACTGAAGAAAAATAAAAAGTTGACAAATGATCTATTAATCAAGAATAGATTTGGTTATCTTGAATAAATCTATGATTATTAAAATATAAGTGTTAAAATAAAGTATTGGTGTCATTATATTCCAACCATAATCTATTTATTTTTTTATGAGAGGAAATGACCACAAAAAAATGAAAATGAAATAAATAAAAGATAAAAATTCCTCTTTTGGGAATATGAAATGATAGAAGTCAAGAGAACTGTTAAACATGTTACTCCCAAGTAGAATGAAAATATGGACTCCAAGAATTTCCTTCAAACCAATAAAATATGATTCTATGGTGGAAAGATAATTCATACCATGGACCACTACAAATACGAAGAAAAAAATAATGGAAGAAAGATGAAATTTAAAATAAAATCAATCAATGGGTGAAATCAAAATATATTATTGATTTGACAAATTATTACAGCATATTTTTATTAGTTACCTATTAAAGAAAAGTAAATATAATTTATGAATTCATGTGGAAACTACAAGATAAAATATTTTTATAAGGAGTTCTTAATAATATTCCCAAATCAATTTCATGTTTCTAGATAAATGAAGAAATATGATCATGAACCACTATCTAAATTAACATAAAATGGAATGAAATCCAAAATAAGTTCTCAAATATAATGAGAGGTTTTCAAAATTGGAAAATTCATGTCTCTCACAAAAATTGTGTGGACGGTGAAAGAATTCTAAAAATAATTGATATAGTTGTATTAATATTTTACCAACTCAAAAGGTAGATCTCAAAAATATAAAAACAAGAACCATTTGAAGCTACTACATTATTAGAAGAAGTAAGGATATACAATACACAGATGATGAAGTTGAATGAAGGTAATTATTTCATGTTATAAAAAAACTATAAAATTTTCAAATGTAAAGGTGATATATGCCTAAATATTACTAACTACTTTAGAGATACTAGGAATATCTCGGTTTAGGGGAAATTATCTGCCCTATTTGACCTATTGAGAATCACAAAAGTGTTCCATATTTTTAACTTATTTTTTGTGTTCTATTTTTTATTACATTTATGGAAATTTAAGGAGACGATTAATCCCAATAGGAGAAAATATTGAACATTGTGGAAGACAGCAAGTTGGAATTATTATTCAAGATTCAATTTCAACATAATTTATTCCAAAATGTTGGATTGTAAACATGAATATCTAGAAGAATATCTGATGAAAATTTTCACCATATCAATTAGAATGTAGTGTAACAATTTTGGTGGAGAAAATATGAAGGAGATGATATAAATTATTATTTAATAAATATATATAAACTCATTTTATTTCAACAGAAGTAGATAATTCAGGTGAGTTAATTACACGTTCACATATGTGGATCATGGGGGTGTTGGATGATGAGTAAGCTCATTGAAAGGTGGAGTAAAATATTGTTTCACATGAAATTTATAATATTTTTACTGACGTGTGGTGGATAATATATTACATGTTAAATCCATTTTCTACACCCCCCTATTTGAGAAATAATATTTATAATAATATCACACGCAATATAGTTAGTGGATATCATAGACAACCATAGTTGTATCTCTTTTATATTCTATAATGGGCTTTCCCACGTAGATTCGAGTTCACCAACTAAAGTCTATTTTCCAATTCAACCATGTTGTTCTATAATTATTTCATAAAAAGATAATTTATTGTTTGAATGACTTGAAGGGAAGAAAATAACCCTCTCATTAACCCTTTTCATTTATTATAAATTAGGAGAAGTGTCCTAAACCAGATCTATTCTCTATCAAAACCAGCATCTAAATCAGCATGTAGCAAGTCCCAAAGGGTGTTTTCCATCCCTACGGGCTGTAACAAGTGCCTGGGTATCAAAAAATAAAAGTTGGTAATGATTTTCCATAATTTATAAACATAAAACAACAAAAAAATACAATCAAATGATTCTGAAAATTTAATCTAATAAATCCTTTAATAAAAACTCCTAATTGAAGTACATAGTTTAATGATCACTCATACAATTCAAAACTAGAGGGGAGCAGAAAATATAACTCAAGGACCATCACATATATAGGGGACAACACCCCCATCACTTATTTATAATGCTACACCATGGAAGGAAGATAACACCTCAAACTGTCATCACTAAAGACCTTTCCCTTACATGTGTAAAATATAATCATGTATTTTAGAGACCCGAAACTTGAAGTACATGAACATTACATTACTTTTGCGGAATAATTAGTACATAACAAAAAAAACACACACAAGGATCGTAATAGTTTAGTGTCTTTGGAAACTCGGAACGTAATCTTCTAATCGTGGTGAAAGATCTTCAATATCTCCCATAAAGATCTTACCTTTTTTTACCTAAAACCTTTCTTTATATCCTGGGGAAAAGAAAACATAAAAGGGTGAGCTCAAATGCTCAGTAAGGGTAAACAAAAGAAAAAAACAATCACATCATATTCATAAAAACATAACTTTTGGAAATCTTAACCTGCAAAAGAGAGCATAATTTCATAACATGAGATAAATCATAGTAGTGAAATGAAATCCCAATAATCATAACTAAAAAACATGAAACTTCGTGGTATACACACATAATAATAGAGAATCATTTCTTGTTAGTCAAGACTCATTGCCAAGACTATCTTAGTGGACAATGTCCCTTTCTGAACCGAGTCACCCTCGTTTCAGTCCTGTTTCACTGAACCGGTATAACCTCCAATTCCAGCCATGTCTATCTCATGAGATACAAAATCTTAACTCAATGCATTGTAGGGAGATATAGGTCCCACCCATCTCATAATGATACCATTCCTATGTGTGCCACAAAATCATAAATCATTTCATAACCCATGTAATAAAAATGGGAATCTTAAACATCATGACATCATAAATCAATTCATATAAGATAAAGGAATTCATAAAAATAATTCCATCACAACATGATCAAATCAATGTAATAATAGGGATAAAAACAGAACCCTTTATTATCTTAGATGGAAAATAATTTTGATAAAACACTTGAACTCCATTCTTGAGAAAAATATCCTTTCTTCTTCAAAAATACTTATCTATTCTTAACATGTCATACAATTCTAAACTAAAAGAAGTTGATTAAAAATAAACTTGAAAACTTGTAAAGGAAGCTTCTTGGAAATAATGTTTTAAAAATCCGTTCATGTCGTATAAGTTAAAAAATATATTCTTCTTGTACTTTTGTCGGAAAAGTCAAAAAGTACCTTGTACGAAAATCGACAAAAGATTCCTTTCATATTATTTACTAAAAACTCCCCGAAGGGTAAAATTGGATTTAAAATATTGTAAGTGGATGGAAACAACATTACATATTGAGGGAACATGGATGTGGATGATAAAATACACCCCAGTAAATACCAAAGTATAAACAATCTCGGATAAAAATGAGATTGTGATATTTCCTTTACCTTAAGTCCGATTTGCTTCATAAGTGTCCAAACCTCCTGTATAATGATTTAAATAATGTCATTGACTTATTACAGAATCATATTCATTGTTATGATATCATATATG
This sequence comes from Viscum album, assembly GCA_963277665.1. Taxonomy (NCBI): domain Eukaryota; kingdom Viridiplantae; phylum Streptophyta; class Magnoliopsida; order Santalales; family Viscaceae; genus Viscum; species Viscum album. Next base: position 1,997,300,659 of record OY728143.1, on the reverse strand, counting down.
GTTCACTTATGACTTTATATTACCCGTTCTATTGTAAATTCCATGTTAAAGAGCGTTTTGGGAAAAATTGATTCATTTGTCGTCCGTGTTTTGACTTGTAATTATTCATATGATTACTTAGATCATGATTACTTAATTCCAGAATATAAAATATTATTTATATATAATATATATTCAGAATATATATGTATATATATAATATCGATAAATGAAATGAAATACACCGTTCATGGAGACGGTAGTCCGTACGTACGCATGAACGCTGTTTTCGTTTCCTTATTGAATTGAATGGAATTAAGTAGATGACATACATATAAATATACATAAATCCAGTATCATTATTATTTCATATATTTCATTAGTACTTATTATATATAATTTATAATCATTCATGAATGGTTAATCATTGAGAATGAATCTCATCGCGTCGTGGAGACGGTAGTCCGTACGTACGCACGAGCGATGATATCGTTCCCATGGTCGTGGAATTGTGTTGAAGTGTATGTATACTATTTCAGTATCAATATAAATTTATAATAATCGTATATAGTTACTCATTACACCATTATACCCATCCAATTAAGGTGGTGGCGGAAAATAGATTACACCACGGCGTGGAGACGGTATTCTGTACGTACACACGCGCGGTGATTTCCTTTTTCCGTAGGATGGATAGAAGGTTAATTAGAGTTGTTTCATATTTATAAAGACATATCATTATATAAGAAATACTGATGTTATTTCTTTATCATGAAACAACTAAAGAAGAAGAAGTTGAAGAAGAAAGAAATTGAAAAAGATCGGTAATGGATATTACCTCTTTTTGACGAGCCTTTTCTTAACCTCCACTTAAAGAACTAAGGATGGTCTTTGAAGAAGACCAAGACCTCTAGGATGATACTAGGGAAGTGTAGAAGAGATTTTGGCAGGGGTTGGCCGAGCTTGAATGCTCAAATTGGTCTGAGGAGGAAAGGGATGAGGTTCCCTTTTATAAGGGAGGAGAGGGGCATCTTAGGAAAATCTCAAAATATTATTTTATATTAAGGTGAAATTCGGTTTATAATGGTTCCAAATGGTCTTATTTCGAAGATAAAGTGGGGATGGGTCGCAATCCTATCATCCAATAGGATTTAGACAAGTTTAGGTTACTATGTTAACCTTATCAATTAGATCTAACTCTAAGTTAAATAATTTAACTTTTACCGTGTCTTTTTGTTTTCTTACACTATATGGTTAATAAACTTACTATATCAAGAAAAACAAACCCCAGGTTGTTTATTATTAATATATCTATCTTTATCTAAGTCATTTGGCAGAACCATAGATTTTTAGTAATTAAATAAAAATTAATAATATAATATTTGTTTTAAAAACTAATTTATGTCAATATTGACACTATTTGGTACATGATCTTTATGAAATTCATAACTGAATGATAAGTTCAAACAAAGTTACTTAAATCAACAATAACATGTCATATTAACCTAGAAAATTAGTGTAAGTCATGAAAAGTCTCAAATTACATTTATTTGGGCATTTATAACATCAATTATGTTAATATTTTCTTAAAAAGGTAACTACTGCATCATCGTTGTGTCATAAATAAATTAAATTATTTAAAGTATAAAAATTACAAATAAAATACCATTATGTAGGAAATCGTTTTAGATTTCTAATGAATATTTATAGTCGAAATTATATTATGTATAACCATATATTAAAAATGGTTTAGTAAATAAACTTTGATTTTAACTCTTTTAACTCTTCTTTGAATTAAATAATAATAAATGTCCTAATCTAATCCAAGTGGGCCTAAGTGGTCATATTTTATTCCTAAGACTGTTTTTGGTCGAATTACACTTGTCCAATAGAATTAGGACATGTGTTAGGGTAATAATAATATCATTTTTACCCTTAATTACCCTATTTACTTTTAACTGTGGTAAATAAAAGTAAAAAGTTACTATTCACCAAAAATTATTTTCATCTCATTGAACCACATTTTACTTACTGACATCAACCGTGTCTCTCGGATTTTTGAAATTCCATTCACAGAAGCGGTAAAATTAAGTTTTATGAAAAATTCAGTTTTTTTAACTACCACTTAGTAGTTTCACTATTCATCAAAAATTGAGAGTTTTCAAAAAAATCCCAAAAATTAGGCCTAAGATATATTTGATATTATGAACTCAAAAATGATTTCTATTTTACCAAATTCAAAACATATCAGTTTCATTAATTAATTTAAAAATTAATTCCCGTCGTCAAAACAAAAGGTGTGTTTTTAAGAGATAATAAATATCAAAAGATTGACACTTATATATAACTGGTTTAAATGTGAAATTACATCGAATAACCAACATTTTATTAAATTGTAAAAATATATTCTAAATATACTTTAAAACCACTCAAATTAATAATTTATCACTATTAATTATTTCGATTGAAAAATTTGTTTTTAATTAAAATTTTGTAATTTTCACTATTCATCAAAATATGAAAGTTATCCGAAAATCACCAAAATTTCACCCTAAGCTAATTTTGATATTCCGAATCCAAAAATGAAGTCCATTTTGAAAAATAAAATTTTAAAAAATTTCAAAAAGTGGTTATTACTATTCAGAACGGCTAGTTTTAATAATATTTTAATAGCATATCGTTGTTTAGCGAAACTTGGTGTTGCGTACAACACACACTATCGTTAAAGGTCACGATTGCGTGTAATTCAAGCCAGGATAGATATGTGGGTTGTGAACACTCCTTTTGGTGTAGCGTACAACACAAGACATTAGTGAAATTAAAAAGAATATTTTTCATAAAATCTTGGGCTGTTACATTCTACCCCCCTTAAAAAGAATTTCGCCCTCGAAATTCGTCGGGGTTATAAATGGTTTACTATTAGAAATTTTCTTTAATAGAAACCCACATCGTAAAAAGGAATACCAAAACCAATCTTTAAAAACGAAAGTATGAAACGTAATGGTTTCTCAAATAAACTAATCACTAGGTTTCCACATAGGTGAAAATATGGATATGGAAGAAAAATCTAACCATCTTGTTCTGATGGAGAGTGGTAGAGAACATGGCTATGGAAAATCCAACAATCACAAATCCATAAATTTGTGACCATCTAAGGTACCATCTGATTAATGAGATATAAGAGCACTAGGACAACATTTTTGGTTTTCAAGATCGTTTCCCTAAAGTTAAAGAATTTGAATTAGAATAAATACTTACTTTATTTTGGTACAATCTCACTGTTGTTTGTGCCATGAACAATTTCCACTTCATCTCTTAAATAAATGAAGTTGAATTTGTTATTCGTGAATTGTTAGCAAATCATTTGATAGAATGACAGGTCATTCAATCTGTCTCAAACAAAAGGTTAGCAAAAGTTATTAAATATACATAAGTCATTCTATAGTGAGATTAATCATATATGGTTCCTAAAATGGACTTATACATCATATATCATACTACTTAATATAATAAAACTAGTTTCTACTAAACAGGGACTTCTAGTAGGCCAGTGGTAGGCGATAAAGGCCAGTCGCACTTCGGTTGTGGGTTCAATTCCCACAGCCTTGTCCGACGCGATGGGCTGTCGCCCATCCTGCAGGTTGTCCTTTTTCTAAAACTACATTACTATAACATCCCATCAATAATATCGAAAGAAATTTCTATCCTTAAACAATACTAACTTATATCCAACATAATCCATTCCAATCTTTAGGCTTATCCATAATACTGCAGTCCATTGTCATAATATAGTGAAAACGATTACCAGAGATTTAATACCATCTTTGATCCCCATATATCATAAGATATGTCTTGTTGGTCACATTCAAAGGCCTTAATCATGTATTCTCTTGAATACCCATTGAACCTTAGTGAAAACATGAATGCAGTTAAAAGTTAACACTTTCCACATACCAAAATCCTCAAAATTCTATATACTCAAACCATGATATCACTTAGTCTTTATATCAATCATGAGCTCATGAATATTGTTAAACATTTCATTTTCTCGTTTTCCATTCATTATGCACATATCATCTTTTTTCCAAAAAATATCTCAATCACTTTGAATACCACATTAGACCAACACATAAATATTCCAATACTTTATGATACCACATTATTTTGGAATCCCATTACATAAACACTTAATCATTCCACCACATCGTTGTCATATTCAACATCACCAATAGTGATCGCATGTGACTTCTCTTTGTCCTTTGCCTTCAGTGGTTGCTGATATTGATCATCACTAAACCTTGGATTAGGGCATTTATTAGCATAATGCCCCATTTCCTTGCACTTGAAGCATTGAAGTGTTGGTGGTGCGTTCTCTACAGTCCTTGCTTTATTCACATCATTAGAAACCCTTTTTCCATTACTTCGACACTCAGCTGCTCGATGACCTTCTTTTCTACACTTAAAACATTTTCTAGTCCCTTTAAGACAATCTCCACCATGATTCTTTCCACACTTTGAGCATAAGGAAACATTCATCTTCTTTTCACCATTATTCTGAGATTTCCCCTTGAACTCCATCTTTTGTTTCTTGTCAAAACCATGAGATGGATATGTAACACTAACTTCCATTTCTACATTGATAGCACAACGCACAATTTCTTCATAACTACTGAAGTCTCTTATAGCTAATGCCCTTCGAAGACTTGGTTTTAAGCCACTGAAAAATTGATCAACTTTACTTTCAGGTTGGATGATAATTCCAAATGCATACCTTGCAAGTCTTGTAAAATTCGCTTCGTATATACCAACAGATTCATCATCCTTTTTCTTTAGTTCAAGAAACTCCTTCTCCATCTTTGTTCAAAGAATACGATGGAAGTACTTATTGAAAAATAAGTTCTTGAACTTGTCCCATTCCATGGAATCAATTTCACCTCTTTGCCTAGTATTCTTGATAAGATTCCACCATTGATCAGCTTCACCTTCCAAACGATATACTGCTAAGATGACTTTATCATGTTCAGAACATTGAAGAACTGAAAATATCTTTTCAGTGGTAATGATCCATTGTTCAGCAACAAGTGGATCAGAAGACCCACTGAAAAAAGGTGAATGTTGCCTCATGAAGGACTCAATAGAATATTTTTCCCTTCTCTGCTCATTTGGATGTCCAGAATGATTCATAGATTGTGTAAGTATAGCAATAAGATTTTGCACTCCATCTCCCATAACATTTTTTTTGTTCAGGAGGACAATCATTGCATTGTCCATTGCATTGATCAACACGGTTCCTTCGGGTTCCAGCCATCGTCTAAAACCCAAAAAGAATAGTGTGAGAGGCAAAAATCATGCTAGGGAAAACAACATAATAAAGGGGAAGTGCCTTCAATATCTAACATCTTAGGTTTAATTCTGTGATCATTAGCGTAATTCTTGGACTATAACCTATACGTATACTTAACCTTAGAGACATCCCTACACATACCTTAGAAATATCTCTAGGGATCTCACTAAAGTTCTCGCATCCTAGTTTCCAAAGGTTGACTAAACCATTCCTCGAATACCAACTGTAGAGACCCGAAACTTGAAGTAAATAAACATTACATTACTTTTTCGGAATACTTATTACATAACAAAAAACACACACACAAGGATCGTAATAGTTTAGTGTCTTTGGAAACTCGGAACGTAATATTCTAATCGTGGTGAAAGATCTTCAATATCTCACATATTGATCTTCCCTTTTTTTACCTAAAACCTTTCTTTATATCCCGGGGAAAAGAAAACATAAAAGGGTGAGCTCAAATGCTCAGTAAGGGTAAACAAAAGAAAAAAACAATCACATCATATTCATAAGAACATAACTTTTGGAAATCTTAACCTGCAAAAGAGAGCATAATTTCATAACATGTGATAAATCATAGTAGGGAAATGAAATCCCAATAATCATAACTTGAAACATGAACCTTTGTGGCATACACACAAAATCATAGAGAATCATTTCTTGTTAGTCAAGACTCATTTACAAGACTATCTTAGTGGAAAATGTCCCTTTCTGAACCGAGTCACCCTCATTTCAGTCCTGTTTCACTGAACCGGTATAACCTGCCATTCCAGCCATGTCTATCTCATGAGATATAAAATCTTTACCCAATGCATTGGAGGGAGATATAGGTCCCACCCATCTCATAATGATACCATTATTATGTGTTCCACAAAATCATAAATCATTTCATAACCCATGTAATAAAAATGGGAATCTTAAACATCATGACATCATAAATCAATTCATATAAGATAAAGGAATTCATAAAAATAATTCCATCACAACATGATCAAATAAATGTAATAATAGGGATAAAAACAGAACCCTTTATTATCTTATATGGAAAATAATTTTGATAAAACACTTGAACTCCATTCTTGAGGAAAATATCCTTTCTTCTTCAAAAATACTTTTCCTTTCCTAACATGTCATACAATTCTAAACTAAAAGGTGTTGATTAAAAATAAACCTGAAAACTTGTAAAGTAATCTTCTTGGAAATAATGTTTTAAAAATCCGTTCATGCCGTATAAGTTAAAAAAATATTCTTCTTGTGCTTTTGTCGGAAAAGTCAAAAAGTACCTCGTACGAAAATCGACAAAAGATTCCTTTCATATTCTTTACTAAAAACTCACAGAAGGGTAAAATTGGATGTAAACTATTGTAAGTGGATGGAAACAATATTACATATTGAGGGAACATGGATGTGGATGATAAAGTACACCCCAGTAAATACCAAAGTATAAACAATCTCGGATAAAAATGAGATTGTGATATTTCCCTTACCTTAAGTCTGATTTGCTTCGTATGTGTCTGAACCTCCTGTATAATGATTTAAATAATGTCATTGTATTATTTCAGAATCATATTCATTTTTATGATATCATATATGGTAAACTTATGACTTTATATTACCCGTTATTTTGTAAATTCCATGTTAAAGAGCATTTTGGGTAAAATTGTTTCATTTGTCGTCCGTGTTTTGACTTGTAATTATTCATATGATTACTTAGATCATGATTAATTAATTACAGAATATAAAATATTATTTATATATAATATATATTCAGAATATATATATATATATAATATCGATAAGTGGAATGAGATACACCGTTCATGGAGACGGTAGTCCGTACGTACGCATGAACGCTGTTTTCGTTTCCTTATTGAATTGAATGGAATTAAGTAGATGACATACATATAAATATACATAAATCCAGTATCATTATTATGTCATATATTTAATTAGTACTTATTATATATACTTTATAATCATTCATGAATGGTTAATCATTGAGAATGAATCTCATCGCGTCGTGGAGACGGTAGTCCGTACGTACGCACGAGCGATGATATCGTTCCCATGGTCGTGGAATTGTGTTGAAGTGTATGTATACTATTTCAGTATCAATATAACTTTATAATAATCATATATAGTTACTCATTACACCATTATACCCATCCAATTAATGTGGTGGCGGAAAATAGATTACACCACGACGTGGAGAGGGTATTCTGTATGTACGCACGCGCGGTGATTTTATTTTTCCGTAGGATGGATAGAAGGTTAATTAGAGTTGTTTCATATTTATAATAAAATATCAGTATATAATAAATACTTATGTTATTACTTTATCATGAATCAACTAAAGAAGAAGAATTTGAAGAAGAAAGAAATTGAAAAAGATCGGTAATGGTATTACCTCTTTTTGACGCGCCTTTTCTTAACCTCCACTTAAAGAACTAAGGATGGTCTTTGAAGAAGACCAGGACCACTAGGATGATACTAGGGATGTGGAGAAAAGATTTTGGCAGGGGTTGGCCGAGATTTAATGCTCAAATTGGTGTGAGGAGGAAAGGGAGGAGGTGCCCTTTTATAAGGGAGGGGAGGGGCATCTTAGGAAAATCTCAAAATATTATTTTATATTAAGGTCAAATTCAGTTTATAATGGTTCCAAATGGTCTTATTTCGAAGATAAAGTGGGGATGGGTCGAACTACTCTCATACTATAGGATTTAGACAAGTTTAGGTTATTATTTTAACCTTATCAATTAGATCTAACTCTAAGTTAAATAATTTACCTTTTAACGTGTCTTTTTGTTTTCGTACACTATATGGTTAATAAACTTACTATATCAAGCCAAAAGAACCCCAAGTTGTTTATTATTAATATATATGTCCTTATCTAAGTCATTTGGCCGAGCCTTAGATTTTTAGGAATTAAATAACAATTAATAATATAATATTTGTTTTAAAAACTAATTTATGTCAATTTTGAGACTATTTGGTAAATGATTTTTATGAAATTCATAACAGAGTGATAAGTTCAAAAAAAGTAACTGAAATCAACAATAAAATGTGATACTAACCTAGAAAATTAGTGTAAGTCATAAAAAGTCTCAAATTAAATTTATTTGGGCATTTAAAACATCAATTATGTTAATATTTTCTTAAAAAGGTCATTACTGCATCATCATTGTGTCATATATAAATTACATTATTTAAAGTATAAAAATTAAAAATAAAATACCATTATGTAGGAAATCTTTTTATCTTTATAATGAATATTTATAGTCGAAATTATATTATGTATAACCCTATATTAAAAATGGTTTAGTAAAGAAACTTTGATTTTAACTCTTTTAACTCTTCTTCGAATTAAATAATAATAAATGTCCTAATCTAATCCAAGTGGCCCTAAGTGGTCATATTTTATTCCTAAGACTGTTTTTGGTCGAATTAAACTTTTCCAATAGAATTAGGACATGTGTTATGGTAATAATAATATCATTTTTACCCTTAATTACCCTATTTACTTTTAACCGTGGTAAATAAAAGTAAAAAGTTACTATTCACCAAAAATTATTTTCATCTCATTGAACCACATTTTACTTACTGAAATAAACCGTGTCTCTTGGATTTTTGAAATTTCCATTCACAGAAGCGGTAAGATTATGTTTTATGAAAAATTCAGTTTTTTTAACTACCACTTAGTAGTTTCACTATTTATCAAAAATTGAAAGTTTTCAGAAAAATCCCAAAAATTAGGTCTAAGCTATATTTGATATTATGAACTCAAAAATGATTTCTATTTTACCAAATTCAAATCATATCAGTTGCATTAATTAATTTAAAAATCAATTCCCGTCGTCAAAACAAAAGGCGTGTTTTTAAGAGAAAATAAATATCAAAAGATTGACACTTGTTTATAACTAGTTTAAATGTGAAATTACATCCAATGACCAACATTGTATTAAATAGTAAAAATATATTCTAAATATACTTTAAAACCACTCAAATTAATAATTTATCACTATTAAGTATTTCGATTGAAAAAGTTGTTTTTAATTAAAATTTTGTAATTTTCACTATTCATCAAAATATGAAAGTTATCCGAAAATCACCAAAATTTCACCCTAAGATAATTTTGATATTACAAATCCAAAAATGAATTCCATTTTGAAAAATAAAATTTAAAAAATTTCAAAAAGTGGTTATTACTATTCATACGGCTAGTTTTAATAATATTTTAATAGCATATCGTTGTTTAGCGAAACTTGGTGTTGCGTACAACACACGCTATCGTGGAAGGTCGTGATTGCGTGTAATTCAAGCCAGGTCAGAGATGTGTGTTGTGAAAGCTCCATTTGGTGTATCATACAACACAAGACATTAGTGAAATTAAAAAGAATATTTTTCATAAAATCTTGGGCTGTTACATGTATACTAACACCCAAAGTGTAATTTGGGTGTGATCCTAAGACATGGATGATTCAACCAGAAATAAATTCCTTGTGATAAAAATCTTAAGACAAAAATCTTGCATGTTTTGTTAAAAGGATTTACTAGTATCATTTTTGAAAGGATAAAACATTAAATAAAAAGAGTTTTCAAGTGGGCTGTTTCAAAGAATGAGAAATTTTTAATAAAACAAACATTCTACTAAATTTTCCATCCAAAAACACTGTGTGCCAATGTTTAATATCTTATAGTCAATGAGCACTAGTCACTGGAACACACCTAGTCACTAGTTAGTTGTGGGCCCAAGGTACCTCACATCTCAGTGAAAGTAACCATAATGAATATTAATTCCTATGCACAAGAGACACTAGTAGGAGAAACATATATAACCTAGTAGTCCCCAAAATAATCATATTCATAATTTATTTAGTGTTTCCATCGTGAATCTTTATATGTGAAACAAGTACAATACCCCTCTGGATCACTAGCACACTGGTACATATCCACCCACCTAGATTCCCGGGTATTCCATTTTTGTGTTAAAAAAAGTTATATATATTTAAAATACCAGTTTCTCATGAAGATTAAATTTACAAATCATACTCTAACATCCCAGGTAAAAAAATAATATTACCTTTTCATATTTATTAATATTTTTGAATAAAATATTAATATTACTTTAAAGGTAACGCTATGCTCGATGGCGTACCCAATACGCAACAATGAGTTCCATTGAAATCATATATTGCACTCCAATAAAAAAATAATATTATTTTAAATGGTAGTTAATGACTAGTCATTGTAATGGCAGGAATGAATAGAATTAAATACAAAAATGATTATATATGTTTGTCAAATATTTTTACTTTTATCCAAAAAATATTAGAGGCTAAAAATGCGAATGAATCCAATTTTAAGCATAAATATTCTAATATTCTTTAAAAGTTCGATTAACCACCTTTTGATGGATAAACCATTTTATATCCACTTTTTTACCATTTCATATATTATATTGGACCAAATAAAATCCTTCTTTACAATCGGGACATTAAAATTTACATTGTGTATGTTTTTGTTATTTTTTCGATAAAGTTCATTTTTAATGAATATGTAAAAAATGTAAAACCCTATTTTTAATATAATTTATTTATATGATTATATCATCTTTTGAATTGGTTTTAAAGTGAAATTAGAATATATTTTTACCATTTAATCCAATGTTGGTCATTGGAATTAATTTCACATTGAAATTGGACTTAAACTAGTGTCAATCTTTTAACACATATTGTTTCTTAAAAACATGCTATTTGTTTTGATAGTGGGAATTAATTATTAAATTAATTAATGCAACTTATATGTTTTGAATTTTTTAAAATAGACATCATTTTTGAATTCTTAATATCAAATATAACTTAGGGTGAATTTTTGGTATTTTTCTAAAAAACTTCAATTTTTGATGATTAGTGAAACTACTAACTGGTAGTTAAAAGACTGATATTTCATTTAAATGAAACGTTACCACTTCTATGATTTGATTTTCAAAAATCCGACATACATGGTTGTAATTAGGATTTTAAATGTGGTTCAATGGGATTAAAATATTTTTTTTGTGAATAGTAACTTTTAAGTTTTATTAATCGTGATTAATGGTAATTAGTGTAATTTAAGATAAAGATAATGTTATAATAATATGAAATGACCTTGACACATTTCCTACTCTTATTGGATGAATCATGGCCAACCAAGACAATTTATGGGTCAACTTGGGGACCCCATGGTGCCACTTGGGTAAGAAAATGACATTAATAACTTTTTAATTTAAGTTAAAATAAAAATGTCACAAACATGTCTAGTTTTACTAAAAAAAATTTACATGGGGTTATACAAGAAATATTTTTTACTATAAATATTAATTGGAAAGATAAAATTATTTCCTATATCATAGTATTTTTTTTAATTTTTAGACAATAAATAAATTTATTTATTTATGACACCATGATGATGCAACGATTACCTCATTAATGAACGATTTAAATAAAATGAAAAGATAATGTAAAATCTAAGACATAAACTTGTCAAACAAATATTGGATGGGTGGATTTAGAACCCTTATCACCTTCACCTTGAAATATATCTTTGTGGGACCTTTGATATCTGAATATCATTTTATAATAATGTTACTTTTCAAGACTTTCTAAGAGTGCCCTTCCTCACTCTTATAAATGGCCCTCACCTATACCTCCTTAACCACACCTCTCAAGCCTTTGGATCGAAAAACATCTGATAATTTTATATCTACACATCCCTCTATTCATCCTAGAAGCCTTCCCTTAGGCAGAAAGCTCTTCAAGAAAAACGTTTTGTTCAAACCAAGGGGAGTTACCCGATATAAAGGTAAAGTCTTCCCTAATGTTCTTTTGTTTTATTTTGCTTCTCCAACCCCATAAATTCTTTTTGATCCTTTATTTTTTAAAAACACCATTATCTTAAATATAATAGGATATTTTTATGAGAATTATTAGATCTACCCTTACACACACCTCTGTCTAATGGTTAAAGAACATACTGTTTCTGTGGATGGCGAACTACTACCTCACGAAACGATGATTGTTCAATCTTCACTTAACACCTTTCATGGTGGCCATTATAATGTCAATGTATTTTATATATGATATATATGGTATTAATGTTTTCTATATACTTCTTTATTTTATATTTAAAACATTCCTTTATTCTTTTCATGTTGTGCAAATGCGATAATTTCATACGAGGAAGTGTGGACTACCGCCCACTCAAGTGATGTGACTCATTCATGAAATACATGTAATGTATAAAGAATGAAAATAATGAACATATGTGACCTATATAACATATATATTATAATCTAATTATAATATATATATATCTCTCATTTATTTATAATTCCATTAATATGAGAAAGAAATGAAAGTAGCGTTCATGCGTACGTACGACCTACTGTCTCCATGAATAGTGCATTTCATTTATTTTTATCTCCAAATGTTATGGAATAGTATAAAATGAATATTTACTGGATATATATGATATGTAAATCATTAATATTATTCTTTATATGATTTACTTATAACTACATGGACAATCATTTTCAAATAAGTTCATTTTTGACTCATGTACCAAACATCGACAAAAACATCTTATATGAACTCGCATAATTAACTAATTATTATAACATTATAATATGTGATATGAATTTAATAATAAACATTGAATGAGGTCCTTAATCAATTATAAATTTACCAAAGTTTATTATTCAGGAATATAATTAAACGAGCAAGGCAAGTCGGACTTGAGGTAAGGGATCCTACCTCTATCTTTCTTTTTAAGTACTCTCTTTTATGTCATTTATTTTAAGCTCACATTTCTTATTTTTGGGGATGTTATTTTATATTCCTCATACTTTAATTTTTATGTTCATATTACGAGATACCCTATTTGATCTCAAAAATCCATTTTTGGAAGTTTTATGTGGCGCCGTTAGGCTGCCATGTTTTCATAAGGGATTTTTCATTTCACTTTTATTCCTGTGAGATTTATGCATAATTTGCCACCATTTCCTTTGAGTGGTTTATGTAGTGCCCATTATTATACTCTTTGTGTAATATAATTTAATTTATGGGTATTTTCATCTTCATTTTATGACCCTTCTTCCATGGGGTGTACGTTTTCAAAGTTACACAAATCGTTATGGGGACCTTTCACCCTCCTCTTCATTAAAAAGACTTTTTTTGTTATGTCTTTTAATTAACATCTTATTATGTTGGGATATGTTCTAATATATCTTTATTGGTGTAAATTTAATGTAAAATTGATGAGATACCCTTTTTATCTCTCATAAACTCATTTTCTAAATTTTGAAGTGATGTTGTTAGGCGGTTGAATTTTTTCAAGGGAACTTCTTAACCAAATTTTGATTCTTTGGGTTAAACTTGTACTCCTTGAATATGTCATTCTACGAATATGTCTGAATGACATATGATTTTTTTACACTTAATATCCACTTATATTATGTGTATTCTTTTGTCACACATAATTATGTAATTGATTTATCCTTAATCGATGGACATCGTCTTTATGAGGGACTTCATCTCAATCTCATTTCATTGAGGAATATTTTATTTTAATACAAGGCTTTATTTTATACGCTCTATAAACACCTATTACTTTTCATTTCATTAAATGGAAATCTTTTTCTAGGAATCATTTTACTAAATGAAAAAAAGGAATGTTTCTTTTAACGTAAGCGGTGAGAACAACCTTTTCCTCCGTTGTGAGTATTATTTGGTCTTTGGCTTCCTCAACAAGCCATAATGTTTTTAAAATGAAATAAATACCATATACTCATTTATGTATTTTGGTATTGAAAACTTGTTTTTATAATGGATTTTTTATGTCAATATATTTAAGTGATATATTGTGATCGAAATGTGGAAATATTTTCTTTCCATTTTATTTTTTTTATGTCTTATGATTTTATAATGGTACTTGGACATTTGACGGGTGGTTACATGATAAACCATATGACGGGTGGTGCCGTGAATACAAGGATGGGAGGATACGTTATAAACTCCAATGTATTGGGTATGGAAGTCAGCCGTATGGCTATTCCATTTAGTGATATGTGTGGATGTTGACAGTATGGTTATTCAATTTAAGTATGTTTATGTCCCAAGTTACCTTTATATGTTTTGTGTTCTTTATATGGGTTTATGGATATCTTTTGGTTAAAAAGGATGAGTGGTGATCTTTTATTCAGTGAAGAGTATTTACTACTTCTTAAAGGTGAAACGTATTACTTTGATAATGTACTCATTGTTTACTTGTTGTTTTGAAAAAATAACAGTTTTCCTTCTTTATGTATCCTTTACTGGGATTTTTATTCTCATCCCATGTTTTTAAAATGTTATCCATAGGACTTAAAGATGAACAGGGTCAAGGATGGGATCAAGGAAAGACATGCTATCTAAAACATGGAACTAGACATGTTTCTTTTTACGAGTTTTTATTTTATGGAAACTTAGTAGAAGTGTCTACTTTGTAATCTTTTGAGATGTAATATTTATGTCCTAATTCTCTAAAACTCTAAACCTGAAATTACCCTCTATGTTAATTATTAATTTAATTCATGATTATGTAAGACACATGGTTAGTCCCTATATCTATTATTTCCGTTAAATCCTTGTTTTATAACTTTTTTTCAGGGTATGTAAAGTCGGTTATGAATGGAAGGAGGAGGATCTCAAATGACATTCCTATCTATTCTTGATGACATTATTGCAATAATTATTGCAAAGTCATGTTCAGATGATTGTGAAACTTTTTCTAGCAAACAACTCACTTGAAAGCAGTTTTTTGCGATATCAAAAACATCCACTATACCTCGTTATCATCGTGGATCATGGGTTTTATTTAGACAAATACTATTTTCACAATATTCTTATATTTTCAAGAATGGTAAAGATTATCAAGATATTTTCAAATATTTTACCTTATCACAATATTTTGATGCATATTATGATTTTAAAAATGGTGCTGAAGAAGAAGACCCTTGCACAACCTATTTATATTTGTTTTAAAATAGTATCTCAACACATACTTATGGTATTTTAAAAGTACCAATAATCAAAATATTCAACTCAAATTTTGTCTGACCATTTTATAGAAATCATGTTTTATCAGATGTTTTGGAATTATATGTCATACATGATTATTTTCCAAAACTATTTTTCTATGAACACCCATATGACCCATGTTGTAGAAGGTGTATTTGGATGGAGGAATAAAATTATTTTGAAGGATCTCTAAATCATTTTTTAATTCATTGAACTTTTACCTACATGAACAAGATGACGATGAAACCGAGTGGATGCCATGATCAAGCTATGCTATTATTCATTTTGGGAATCGTTTTATTTTATCTTATGGTGGTGAAATAGGACATCAATAATTCAGATGTTGAGATCGTAATTAATTTGGATGAAAATGAGAGGTATAAGGAAACCATTGAGGTTAAAACATGTTTGGGTTATTTTTGGAGTTTTATAAAAAGGACAACCCGTAGGATGGGTGACAACCCATCGCATCTGGTAAGGCCATAGGAATCAAACCCACAACTGAAGGGCAACAAGGGCGCATCCCCTACCACCGGACTACGTGAAGTCCCTAGTTAGTAAGACTTAATCTTTTTAGTTAGATGATTTTATGGATCAATTATAATTTGATTTTGGGAACTTATGTTTTATTAAATGGATATCCTTAGCGTAGGAAAATGATTTTGTTACTAAGTGATAACAGTTATTTTGGAAGATGTTCTCTCTTTGATGAAAACAATATATGCCTATAGAAAATATAATACATTGGGATTTCAATTGAGGAGAAATGGTGTAATTTTATTTTGGTATAATATATGTTTTTATTTTGGACATATGAAAATTTTGTTTATTTATGAAAATGATTAACCTATCATAGAGAATATGGGATTAGGTTAATTACTTTTCAATATGGGACATTATGTGAAACTGTTGTTATTGGGATATAAATGCGAAGATTTAACTTCGAAGAATATGTGATCAAATCCTTCATAGATTTGTGTTTCAATTTTAGTTTTGATTAATTTTATGGATAACTATTTATTGAATGGTCTTTGATGAACTTTTGGTTTTTTTGGACAAATTTTGGAGATTAAGAGTAGTTTTTCTTTTTGTAAAGGATTATCCTTTTTGGGGATTATCTAATCTTCTACTAAATATTTTCGTTTTTATTAAGGTATAAAGACATGGGAAATATATAGTTCATCTTTTTTGGATTATTTGATTCTCTTGAAGTTGATTTTTGCGCTCTTAATACGAACAAGTCTTCCTAAGTACTCATCTTTTGGGGTAAATATGAGTTTGTGTTAAAAATCTAGTAAAATATTAAAGTATACATGAAAAGTAAGTATGTTTACTTATATTTAAGTTAATCCCATTAAGAAATTATTCAATGAAAAAAATCATAAATCAAAAAAAATTTCTGTTAACTTTTCCTACGGGGGAATCAAATACCGTTTAACCTTTCACAAGTTTGTGACTTCTGGGTGGTTAAACTTCTCCTAATCATGTTTTAAATCACTCTCCATCAGACCTTGATGGTTTTTTTTCTATCCATATCCATGTTTTCATGGAATCAACGTATCTGTTGTCTCGGGTGACCTTTGTATTTCTCTTTATTTCTTTTTATGTGATAGTTTTATAGACTCTTTTTCTGATGTGGGGCTTTCAATGAAGTTTCCAATCCAAATTTTAAAATTGCGAGGACAGAATTCCCAAAAGGGGGGAAGGATGTAACATCCTAGGTAAATAAAAAATATTAATTTTTCAATTTTTTTAATATTTGTGAATAATATATTAATATTACTTTAAAGGGAACACTATGCTCGATGGCGTACCCAATACGCAGCAACGAGTTCCTTTGAAATCTTACGTTGCACTCTAATAATAAAATAATATTATATTAAATGGTAGTTAACGCCTAGACATTGTAATGGCGGGGATGAATAGAACTAACTAAAAAATGATTATATATGTTTGTCAAATATTTTTACTTTTATCCAATAAATATTAGAGGCTTAAAATGCGAATGAATCCAATTTTAAGTGTAAATATTCTAATATTCATTAAAAGTTAGATTAACCGCCTTTTGATGAAGAAACCTTTATAAATAAGCTTTTTAAAAATTTCATATATTATATTGGACCAAATAAAATCCTTCTTTATAATCGTGACATCAAAATTTATTTTGTGTATGTTTTTTTTATTTTTTGGATAATGTTCATTTTTAATGAATATGTGAAAAATGTTAATACCTATTTTTAATCTAATTTATTTATATTATTAGATCATATTTTGTATTGGGTTTAATGTTCAATTAGAATATATTTTTAAAATTTAATCCAATGGTGGTAATTGGAATTAATTTCACATTGAAATTGGACTTAAACTAGTGTCAATCTTTTAATAGATATTGTTTCTTTAAAACACACTATTTGTTTTGACAGGAGGAATTAATTATTAAATTAATTAATGGAACATATATGTTTTGAATTTTGTAAAATAGACATAATTTTTGAATTAGGAATATAAAATATAGCTTAGGGTGAATTTTTGGTATTTTTCTGAAAAACATAAATTTTTGATGAATAGTGAAACCACTAAGTGGTAGTTAAAAGACCGATTTTTCATTTAAATGAAATTTTACCACTTCTTTGATTTGATTTTCAAAAATACGACATTCATGGTTTTCATTAGGATTTAAAATGTGGATCAATGGGATTAAAATAATTTTTTTTGGTGAATAGTAACTTTTAAGTATTATTAATCGCGATTAATGGTAATTAGTGTAATTTAAGGTAAAGATAATGTTATAATAATATGAAATGACCTTGAAAAAAGTCCTAAACTTATTTCATGAATCATGGATGAACATTAAAATCCATGGGTCAACATGGGGACCCCATGGATCCACTTGGTTATGAAGATGACATTAATAACTTTTTATTTAAAGTTAAAATAAAAATGTCACAAACATGTTTTGTTTTACTAAACCAATATTTACATGGGGTTATACAAGTCATATTTTTTACTATAAATATTATTTTTAAAGCTAAAAATATTTCTTACATCATAGTTTTTTTATAATTTTTATACATTGAATAAAATAATTTATTTATGACACCATGAAGATGCAGCGATTACCTCATTAATGAACGATTTAAATAAAATTAAAAGATAATGTAAACTCTAAAACATACACTTGTCAAAAACCTATTGGATGGGTGGATTTAGAAACCTTATCACCTTATCCTAGAAATATATATTTTTGGGACCTTTTATATCCGAATATCATTTTATAATAAAGTTACTTTTCATGACTTTCCAAAAGTGCCCCTCCTCCCTCTTATAAAAGGACCCCAACTCTATCTCCTTTCCCACACATCTCAAGCCTTTTACTGGACCAAAATATGATAATTTTATATCTCCAAATCCCTCTCCTCATCCTAGAAGCCTTACCTTAGGCAGAAACCTCTTCAAGAAACCCTTTTTGTTCAAACCAAGAGGAGTTACATGATATAAAGGTAAAGTCTTCCCTAATGTTCTTTTGTTTTATTTTGCTTCTCCAACCCCCTAAAATTTTTTTATTCCTTTATTTTGTAAAAAAAAGAGTATCATAAATATACTAGGTTGTTTTTAGGAGAAATATCCGAGCTACACTTACACACACCTCCATCTAATATTTAAAGAACATACCGTTTCTGTGGATGGTGAATTACTGCCTCACAAAACGATGATTGTTCAATCTTCTCTTAACACCTTTCATGGTGGCATTATGATGTCAATATATTTTTTATATGATATATATGGTATTTATGTTTTCTATATGATTATTAATTTATATTTAAAACATACCTTTATGCTTTTCATGTTGTGAAAATGCGATAATTTCATAAGAGGAAGTGTGGACTACCGCCCCCTCAAGTGATGTGACGCGTTCATGCAATACATGGAATGTATAAAGAATTAAATTAATGAACACATGTGACCTAAATAACATATATATTATACTGGAATTATAATATATATATCTTTCATTTATTTTTAATTCCATTAATATGACAAAGAAATGAATGTAGCATTCATGCGTACGTATGACCTATCGTCTCCATGAACGGTGTATTTCATTTATTTTTATCTCCAAATGTTATGGAATAGTATAAAATGAATATTTAAAAGATAGATAAGATATTTAAATAATTAATACTATTTTGTATATGATTTACTTATAACTACATGGTCATTCATTATCAAACAAGTTCATTTTTGACTCATGTACCAAACATCGACAAAAACATCTGATATGAACTCGCATAATTAACTAGTTATTATAACATTATAATATGTGATATGAATTGAATAATAAACATTAAATGATTTCTTTAATCAATTATAAATTGACCAAAGTTTATTATTTAGGAATATAAAGAAACTAACAAGACAAGTCGGACTTGAGGTAAGGGATCCTACCTCTCTTTCTTTTTAAGTACTCTCTTTTATGTTATTTCTTTTAAGATCATCTTTCATAATATTTAGGATGTTATTTTATATTCCTAATACTTTAATTTTCGTGTTAATATTATTATAGACCCTATTTTATCTCATAAATCCATTTTTGGATGTTTTAAGTGGCGTCGTTAGGCAGCCGAATTTTCATAAGGGATTTTTCATCTCACTTTTATTTCTGTGAGATTTATGCTACATTTTCCACCATTTCCTTTGAGTGGTGAATTTACATCCCATTATTCTAATATTTGTGTAATATAATTTCATTTATGGGTATTTACTTCTTCATTGTATGACCCTTCTTCCATGGGGTGTACGTTTCAAAATTTACCAAAATCGGTAAGGGGACCTTTCACCCTCCTCTTCTTTAAAAAGACTTATTTTGTTATCTCTTTTAATTTACATATTATTATGATCAGATATGTTCTCATATATCCTTATTTCTGTAAATTTAATGTACAAGTGAAGAGATACCCTTTTTATCTCTCATAAACTCATTTTTTTAATTTTGAAGTGACGCCGTTAGGCTATCAAATTTTTGAAAGGGAACTTCTTTACCCAATTTTGATTCTTTGGGTTAAACTTATACTCCTTGAATATGTCGTTCTATGAATATGTGTAAATGAACTCTGATTGTTTTACACTTAATATCCACTTATATTTGATGTATTCCTTTGTCACACATAATTATATAATTGATTTATCCTTAATCAATGGATACCGTCTTTGTAAGGGACTTCGTCTCAATCTTCTTTCATTGAGGCATATTTTCTTTTAATATAATAATTTCTTTTATATGATGTATAAACACATTTTACCTTTCATTTCATTCAATGGTAATCTTTTTATACGAAGCGTTTTACTAAATGACAAAAAGGAATGTTTCTTTTAACGTACGCGGTGACAACAACCTTTTCCACCGCCGTGCATATTATTTGGTCTTTGGCTTCCTCAACAAGACATAATGATTTTAAAATGAAATAAATAACATATACTCTTTTATGTGTTTTGGTATTGAAAGTGGTTTTTATATTGGATTTGTTATGCCAATATATTTAAGTGATATATTGTGATCGAAATGTGGAAATGTTTTCATTCTATTATATTTGTTTTATGTCTTATGATTTTATAATGGTACTTGGACATTTGATGGGTGGTTACGTGATAAACCATATGACAGGTGGTGCCGTGAATACCAGTATGGGTGGTTACGTTATAAACAACAATGCATTGGGTTTGGAAGTCGACCGTATGGCTATTCTATTTAGTGATATGTGTGGAAGTTGATTGTATGGTTATTCCATTTAAGTATGTTTATGTCCCAAGTTACATCTATATGTTACGTCTTCTTTATATGGGTTTATGGTAATCTTTTGGTTAGAAAGGATGAGTGGTGAACTTTTATTCAGTGAAGAGTAATTACTACTTCGTAAAGGTGAAAAGTATTACTTTGATAAAGTATTCATGGTTTACTTGTTGTTTTGAAAAACTAACAGTTTTCCTTCATTGTGTATCCTTTACTAGGATTTTTATGCTCATCCCAAGTTTTTTAAATGTTCTCCACCAGACTTAAAGATCAATAGGGTCAAGTATGGGATCAATGAAAGACATGCTATCTAAAACATAGAACTAGACATGTTTCTTTTTAAGTGTTTTTGTTTTATAGAAACTTAGTACTAGTGTCTAATATGTAATCTTTTCAGATGTAATAGTTATGTCCTAATTCTTTAAAACTCTAAACCTAAAATGATCTTCTATGTGAATTATTCATTGAATTCATGATTATATAAGGTTTTAAGGCCAGGTCCTTATACATACACACATCAAAAAACCAACACATTAGCTAAAAAATACCCCTTTTCACATTCAAATTCATTTTAACATTATTGTCACACAAAAAACATCACATAAACAAGATTATCACCAATAGAAAAATTTAATAAATCACAACAAAAAATTATAAAAATTATAAATTTTTTTGATATTAGAAATCATCACATTCTCTTTAAAAAACCAATTTTAAGAAAATACACCCACCAAAACAGTTCATAAACATCCCTTTCACCCTTTGTGTAACTCAATTTTTCTTTTAAAAATTTCATAGAACACTTTCAAGAATAACAACAAGGTTTTTCACATAAAACCCATTGAAAACCCATTTTTTAAACCCAAAAGCACACCAAGACCCTGCCAAAGTAGAATTTGATGCCAAAAAAAACATTTAATAAACCACTTTTATATGTTATTAAATGAACCCAAATTTTACCACAAGCATTACACATGGAAAAACCCAATTTAATGAAAAAATGTAACTATAAAATTAAATAATTAACCAAATCCATCGAGAACAGTTTTCTCAAAACGCAAAAAAATATGAGGAACATGAAAAATAAGTAAATCCAACAAGCTAACCAAATAATAAATTCTTACACATGGAATCACCTAACATTTGTTACAAACCCCAAAATACTTGTGAAAAAGTTCAACCACACCACCACCACCAAAAAAGTGAGTGAAAATGAACCCTAATCTAAGAATAGTGAACCATGAAACTCGAAAATAAACATTAGGTATGAAACCCTTGTTACTGGACATTTGAAATATCATGGAAGAGTGTAGAAATCGTGAGTATAAAGGAAGAAACAAGAGAGGGATTCACTTACATGAGAAAATATGAATAAATCACCACAAATACACCAAAATTTGAATCTCCATGCGGACAAAATTTAAAGGGTGGTTCTAATAAGCCTAAGGTGGTCCAGTGCAGATATAAATTGGGGCGGAAGAGTGAAAATTAATGATTTATTAAATAAACAAATTTCCATTGTATATCTTGATGATTTGAGAAGCCTAGTGAATAGTCACCCTAATATGTGATGAATATGATCTCCAAAGAGGGAAAATGGGACATGGGGGTGCACCTAAGGTTTTTGGGCTCATATGTGAGGTGTAATGACCAAAAATTGTTAAAAATGAATGAGATATAAAAGAAGTAAAATATTTTTTAAAACAAAACTCAAAATGGGCTCATGGGTTGTCCCAATGCCTGAATAAATCACCCAAATACACCGTGATCATGAGATCCTAAGGGGTACTAATGGATATTGTGGATTGAATAGGTCAGGGGGGCCAAGTTTGAAGTCAAATGGGTGAAAAATGTTAAAAATGATGGATTAATAAAAGAAAAACTTTTGTTTTTTAAATCTAGAAATGGGCTCACAGTTTGGCCCAAATCTAGAAGAAACCACCCTTTTCTCTATAATGCATCGGAAAACCCCTCAAAAAAGAATATAAGTTGCTGAAGAATAGATTTAAAATAATTAATGTATATGAAAATTATCCCCACCATAAAAACATTTCACCCCTATAAAGTCAACTTGGTTAGATGCAGAAAATAAACCCCAACTGATATACCAAGATGGAATGAGAAAAAAACCTATAGTTTATCAAATAAAGGAACAAATACTCTCACCAACCAAAAAAATCACACTACATGCCTGAAACTACTACCTAATAAAACTCATGTAACTTACATGAAATGAATGATGAATTCAAATAGGTCTCCCATAGCCTTACCTCAATAGAATTGATGGGAATGCTCCAGTCCCAACGCTTTCCCAAGAAAAGAGTTAGTGGTTGGATAACCCCGGAATGTGACTACCTACCACTATTCTAAGTGCAAGGACAAAATTGATGTACCCCAACACTTGGAAGTATGGATGGACTCCCCACCATAGGACACTACTTAATTTCCCATGATAGAATCTGGACACCAACAGGGGGATGCCTGAATAGACTTCCTCATATAAAGGTTAGACTATCATTAAAATATTTCCAAAATACCTTACCTAAAACCTATGGTGGGTAATCTCACTATAAAAACCAAACATCTTAACAGACTATCATGGGACGAAATGAAAAAGACCCCAAATTTTAATTAATTATCAAGACCACAATATTAGTCTGTATGGTTTCCCAAACCATGCACATATCATGTGGTCACGTCTATCGAAAGGGACTCAACCACACGCTTACCTGAGATAAGGAGCATGGTCGTGCTGAGGCCATGTGGTAGGTTCTGTCTCCTATATCACGGTTTCCTGTGATGGGTCATGGGATGTAATAATCATGCATAAACTGTATGCTTCAATTATCCTAGCCCAAATTTCATACTATTCTTAAAAAACTCAAAGGAAACACAAAGGGTAAAAACATGAACTCAGAAACCTCTCTACACAGACCAAACACCCCCCAAAATGAAGTGTGGGGATGGAAGGGACCAAATAAAAGGTGTCACAACCACAGTCGATAGCACACACCTAAACTTTCATCCCAGGATACAAACAACTAAGAACCAGGGTAAATAACCCAAAAATACCCCATAAGGGCCTCTAAACAAAGGCCTACTCCCGATGAGACACCTAACACAAAATTTTACTATAACAAGGTCTTAGAAGATTCAAACACATATACCCTTGTTTCTTTGGATGGGAAACAACATAAGAAAAGACATAGAAATACCTTCCTCTAAAATAGAGGACTTCCTAATTTTTTCAAGAAATAAAAACTTCATGAAAACAGAGGCTCTTAGAACATTGCACAACCTTCTCCTTTACAGTCAAACAAGCACACAACATCATAAGGCATTTCAAAACATGACCATTGAAACTAATAGAAGCAACCTAATGATAGGGAACTTATACAAAGTCCCAAATAGCATATTATTTCTGTCAGTGGCCATAACAACCTCTCTTGACCACGTTTTCCACACTAGTGGCCAATCATGAAGCCCTTTTTTGAAGAGACTGATGAAGGAACCATAGGCCCTCTTAAACTACATATTACACTGGCAACCCCAGATTGATTTCATCTATGAGGACTCAATAAATTCAAGAAACCAAGGTCTATTTCAACCTTCCACAACCACTCCCCCTCCACAAGGGGATCCACATAAGTGAAAAATAAGAGGGGTAGACTCAATCTCCAATGGTCAATAAAATGGTCCTTATGTTGATCAACTGGGGGATCTTCCAATGGAAAATTACCCTAATACACACTTCAATCATGAATTAACTCCTTATGGGGGTGCACCCTTGGAAAACGACAACCCAAAGACTCAATAATGTAGGACATTTGGTCAAAACATACCACAAACCAGAACCAAACACATGAGAGGAACAACCGTAAGTCATTCCTAAACAATTTATAAAAAGAGACCATTAGAAAATAGATTAACCCAACTCAACAATGATACAAACCCCATATTTATTATTTAAACAAGAGGGTTTCTTGAACTCAAAACATCCCACAACAAAAATCCAAAAATCACATAATAAATTCCACAAAAAAATCTTTTTTAAAAAATCAAATTTCTTTGGGAATCATTTCGTTGAAAACTAATAGGGTTAGTGGTTAGTACATTTACAAATGGTATCTCATGGGCCTCACACATGCATGTTTCCATGCCACATGGGGACCCTCCACATCTCCTCCTCGGAACTTATACAATCATCCCATTAACCATCCCTCTTTTCATATAATCCTATGCATGAGGTCTCTCATGAAAATACCATGGGTTGAAATAAAAATTCCATCCACATTCTAAAACCAAGAAATTAAAGAAACACTACTTTTTCTTAAAACTACTAACCACAAAATGAAAACCCATTTCAAATATTACATTGTTTTTTAGAAAAGTAAAAACAATTCAAATAAAAATTCACCTTCACGTTACATGCATTAGTTTAAAAACATCTCAACCTATTTCTAAATACTTATAATTTCATCACAAACTCCACTTTATAAATCACCATTTATTTAAGAACTAAAATCTTCTCAATTTGAAACAGGGTTCCAAAAATTCATAAAACATTTCCAATGATCACATGTTACCAAATCAATATCAATATTCAACCCCCACACAATAATTCCAAAACACTTTCTTCCATTCAACATAAATTTCAATAGTTCATAAATTTCTATTTGAGACAGATTTTCAAAACCCACTTTGACATAATTATTACATTAAAAATAGGTCTAAACACACCATTTACCATTCCAAAATAGTTATGAAAATTCATTTACACCCTTTAAAAAATCAAAATATTTCCTATTTATTAGAAAGTCATATCACAAAATTTTTTTGTTTCGTAAAACCAAGTCATTTTACCTTTAAAAACAAATTTCCAATATTCCAATACAAAAAGGATAGAAGACAATATGAGAGGAAACTAGTGTTGGTGGGTGAGTTGGAAATATGATTGGAGACTATACGCCAACCACTTCCCCATCACAATGAGTATTCTAGGGAAATATTCCCTATTCCACATGGCCTTCTAGGGCATGTGAGATCTCTGAGACTGTTATCCCAACTATCTTTTCATTCCCCCCAATCATCAACATACCACCAGAATGAAAAGACTCTGATAAAACCTGACTACCACAAGTGACTTGAATCCCATCACCTGGTGTTTTGTCTAGGTACGCAAATAATAATTAGAATGTAATGTCCCAACAATCCCAGCTCTGTTCTGTCCCGAAGCCTTCCCAAATATCCTGACCCAATAGAGTAAACCTGCTTTAATAACATTTTGTTATGAACTAGATCTAGTCACCATGAAAACTTTCACCCAAGTCGGCCCGTGGTAAGGCTCGTGGAAAGGCCCAAAGGGTATTCCAGATCCCCATAGGCTGGTACATGTTCCTATGTATCCTAGAGTAAATTTTGGGAATGATTTTCCTGAATTTATAAACTTAAAACAAAAATCAATGCCCACAAAATTAATTTGAAAATTTAATCCAATCAAGTCTTTAATAAATATTCATAATTGAAGTACATCGTTTAAACAACTCTCAAGATTTTAAAAACTAAATATTATTAGTAAATATAACTCAAGAACCAACATACAGTAAGGGGACATCACCCTTAGGCCTTCTCCACAACATTACACCATGGATAGAAGCTAACACCTCGAACTGTAATCACCAATGACCTTTACCTTACATATGTCAAACATAATTAAGTATACTTACAACCAAAGGTGTATATGTACGATGTGAGACTAAAACATGTAGGATTCTACCAAAGAGATATTCCATGAGATAAACATCTGAAGAAAAACAACTTCCATATTTTGAAAACTATAATTACTAGTAACATTTTCTAAAAAATTAATCTTTAAATAAAAATAATTTTCATGTGTGCTATTTCAAAGAATGGAAACTTTTAAATAAAACAAACTTGCTACTAAAGTTTCAATCCAAAACAGCACATGTCGAAGATAAATATCATATAGTCAATGAGAACTAGTCACATGACCACCCCTAAGCACTAGTTTATTCTGAACCCCAGGTACCTCGTATCTCGATGAAAGTAACCATAATTAATATCTATTCTTATTGACATGAGCCACTACTAGGAGAATAAACCATAAACTAGTGGCCCCCAACACCAGCATCTTAATAGTTCATTTAGTGTTTTCATCGTCAAATATACTACATGAAATAGGGACAAAACCCCTCTGGATCACTATTACACTAGTACACATCCACCCACTTAGATACCCAGGTTTTCCCTTTTTGTGCTCAAACGAGTTCCACATATGTAAAATAACATTTTCATATTAATATTCCCTTTAAAAATCATACACACATCACAAAACCCACACCCATGCATCAACATACCATGTTTTCACATTCACATTTATTTTAACATCATACTCACACCAAAACAGCAGACAAATATGTTTCTCACCCATTTCACAATTTAATAAATCATCTTGAAAAATTATAAAACATTATCAAAAACATTTTATATCACAAATAAAGACTTTTTATTTCAAAACCCCATTTTGAGAACATACTTCCACCAAAATAGTATATAAACATCGTTTTCACAGTTTTTGTTACTCAATAAACCATTTAAAAATTTCATAGAACACTTTCAAGAAGCACAACAAGGTTTTACACCAAAAACCTATTCAAAACACCTTTACAAAACCTAAAAGAACACTAATAACCTAATAAAGTAAAATTTGTATCACTAACAACATTTAATAAACAACTTTAATATGTTATAAAATTAACCGAAATATTACCACAAGAGTTACACATGGAAAACACCAAATTTAATTAAAAAATACAACTCTAAAATTAAAAACTTAAGAAAATCCTTCCAAAATGGTTTTCACCCCACAAAAAATATATGAGAAACATTAAAAACAAGTAAATAAAATAATATAACTCATTAATAAATTCTTACACATGGAATCACCTACCATTTGTTCCAATACACCAAATCCTTGTGTGAAAGTTCACTTGCACCACCACCACACCAAAAGGGTGTGAAAATGAACCCTAATCCAAGAATATTGAACCTGGAAACTCAAAAATAAACTCCAAGTACTAAAAACAAGTTTATAGACATTTATAACTTCAAGTAAGAGGGTATAAACCCAATGGATAATGGAAGAAACAATAGAGAGATTCACTTACTTTAGAAACTTTGAATAAATCACCCTAAATACACCAATATTTAAATATCCAAGTTGCCAAAATTGAAAGGGAGGTTCTAATAAGGACAAGGAGGTATAGTGGGGACTGATATTGGGGGAAAGGGTAAAAAATAAGGATTTATGAATGAAAAAAATTACCTTTGAAAATCTAGACGATTTGAGAAACCTGGAGAAAAATCACCCTAATCCGTGATTCATATGAGCTCCAATGAGGGAAAAAAGAACATGGGGGTGTGACTAGGGTTTGTGGGATTGTTTTAGATGAAGAATTACTGAAAAAAGATAAAAATAATAATTGATATATAAAATAAATACAATATTTTTTTAAACAGGAAGTGGGATCCCTGGTTGGCCCAATGTCTGAATAAATCACCCAAATCCACCATGATTATGAGTTCCTATGGGGTCCAAATGGATATGGTTCATTGAATAGGTCATGATAGGATAATTGTTAAGTTTAATGGGTGAAAATGTTAAAAAATTAAGGAGTTATAAAAGAATTTGTTTTATATATGGAAATGGGCTCAGGGTTTGGCGCAAATCTCGAAGAAACCACCCTTTTCACTAAAATTCCTAGAAAACTCCCAAAAAAAGAAATAATTGAAAGTACATTAAAAATAACTCTAAATTAGTTAATTTATGTAAAAATAAGGGACATTTAATTTAAGGAAATATTTTCGAAAAAAATCCAATGCGGGATATTAAAATGACCATTTTGATGGTTGATGAGTATGGTAGTGTTTGTTGTCAATATATAAGAAGGAATAAAAAGTCAATTTGTGGTGAATTAATATATTATTAGTGATTAATATTTGAAATGGAAATAATTAAATAGTTTCATATAGACTCTATAATATTGGTGATGATTTCTAGAGAACTCTGGTGGACTCATTGATTCTCAAATGCAAAGATAATATTTAATAATTCGTGATGATGTTATGTGAAATCATATGAATTAATATCATTTTATGTCACACTAGAGAAACTCTATATTTTTTCAACTCAAACAATTATTTAATTGTAATTTATTTCAAAGACATGTTCTTATTATACTTGGAGAATGCACATTATCTTCAAAATTTGAAAAGGTGGAGACCATGAAAATATTCATTTGAATGATTCATTTTATTGAAATATTATTTGATTATTCCATTAATTTTTTTTGAATTCCTTGCAATAATATTTGAAAAAAAAAATAATATTTAATAATAAATGACTGTGGTAGATTTATTGATGAAGATATTTCAAGTCCATGGAAATCATCAATTTCCTAGAGAGAAGAAGGGGATTTATGATTTCTATGAAGGATATATATATACGTTACATGAACCGAATTTGAAAAGATATTATGGGATTGGAATTTGGGGATTGTTTTTACATGGCTTAAGTATGTAATTTCATTCATAATACATAGATTATTTCTATGTATCCAAGGTATCCCATACATTAAAAATATGTCATCCCATAGCAATATTAATCTAGGATTTAACTCTGTATATGTGGGACATAGTGTTTGATCACACTGAGCGAGACCCATCAAGTCCTACTCATATGCTTCATGATGTGGCATGAAGCCCACAAACTCCCATGTATAAGGATCTAGAGTGGCAATGCCAGTGTGTAGGGTGACACGATGGAGGTAAAAGTATAATGGGATAGTACTGAAAAAATTAAGAGATTTATGGAATCTTTTTAGTGGGGTTTTTTGATATATCATGCCCCAGTACAATGAAAATTTCAATATGGGGCTTTGGGATGTCATAAAAATGTTCATACATCATTAAAAATAATGGTAAAACGTCACATTCCCAATCATTTGATCTTGTTCATCCAATAAATCATTGAAATCCTATCCTACCTACAGTGGCCCAAGGAGATCTTGTATGGCGAAGTTTAAGTCAAACACCTTGTCAATCCACGATCTTGATACTTACTATCTTCCATGGTGATATTGAAATAATGAGGTTCATTTTATCATCCAATGATCATCATGCATGCAATATCCATATTGCATATATGGGAATAAACTAAGGATCATCTTTTTATGATATAAAAATCATGTAATATAAGTCATTTACAATGGAAGAATTAAATATTCCATAATGAGGATCTCACCGTAATATAGCATCATGAACTCACAGAAGAAAACACCACTATTTTTGGCATTCATTTTAATATCCTGAATGATTCATCTTCTTGAAGATATTAAATTCAACCTGAAACTCGGATCTAAGTTGGTGTAAGGAAATAATTTTTTCCCTATAAATATCATATACTATTGACCTGAGAGGTTTCCTTTATTCTATATATATTATATATATATAATTATCTTAAAAAAATATATGATCCCTCTTAGTTCTCAAAATGTAAAGGTTTTGTGCAGAATCATTATTCATGAAATATTAGAAGACTCTAAGCATTCAATATGTGGTAAGCACACCTAAAATCCTTAGTGAAGAAAGTAGTTATGTGAAGCAATATAGGACAATGTTATAATGTGTCTCCTAGTATTTCATGAATATATATTATATGTAGCCTTTGGTTATGTAACACTGGATACCACGGGCATACAACCTATGCACACAACACATTCATCTTTCATTGCAAAGAAACTGTTTCTGAAGAGAAAAGAAGTCAGTGTAGAACCCTTAATTTAATACCTACTAGATTTCACAAGGATTTTTTTGATTTTTCACTATACATGTTTGATAGAGCCAGTACATGAATGTATATGCATTGATAAACACAATAGTGTACAGTGTGATGCATACAAGATGTGTGTAGAGATACTGAGAAGAAGAAGAAGTGGTAAGTTTGTTTTACACACCCTTTCATGAAGAATTTACATGGTTCATGAAATATGAGTAAGGTGTGTGAAGCATGTAAAACTAATTTGAACATGGTGAATTAGTCCTTTCATATACACTTATAAATATTGAGAACTACCCAAGAATAATTTATTGTCATAAAAATAATTAATTTAGTGAATGTGGTGGAGTTTTTGAATCCATTCAATGTAAGGAACCGACCCCAGTTTCCTAGAGCAGGTGCCTTATTTGATTAAATTACCATACATATAAGGAATATAAATCCTGAAGGACCATGTTTTTTAGTATTATTGGAAAAAATATTCATACAGAAGTTAAACATTACTACTTGAAAAGAAATACAACCTAAAAACTCCTTAGACAACATCCAAAAATCCTATATTATTTCAGAATGTTATTCATAATAAACTTCTTCATGACCTGAGAAAATGAAACATAATAAAGGGGTGATCTAAAATTCCTAGTTATATTAATAAATACAATAGAAGATAACTTAAACATTGTACATGGTGAATAATTGAAAACACATGCCTTTAAAACTAAACTTGAACATAATATGGAAAAAATATGAGTTGAGTAAATTTTTCCATAATATCACATAATCATGGGTAATATACTGTATAATAACAAAATTAAGCAGAAATACTATATTCATAATTAGGTAATGCATAATGTGGGACAATATAACCATACCATCAAGTCCTCATGCAAAGACCATAAATAATTATTTTGTCAAGGCCTTGTGCCAAGACCGTAGTCTGTCAAATGAAACCTACTGATGTACTGAGGGGCTATAGTGGGCCCCACCCAACACTTATTATGTCCAATTAATTCCTCATATTAACGAGGATAAACATAAACAACATACACATTCATATTAAAACTAAAATATGAAATGTAAATTGCTTTCCCCGAGCATTAAGCAAAAAAACTAACCATTTGAAGTAAAGAGATGAATGATTTTAAGATAGCACATCAATAACCAAAATAATAATAAACCATTAAATTAAATATGGTAGATGATAAAATGAAATAATAATCCCAATAATACATAATAATCAATAAGATTATTGAAATAAATGATGATACCCTCATAAAATCATCGTGTAAATATTGAGATAAATACTCTTTTACTTTGAAAAGAAGAGTTCTTTTAGAAAACTATTTTTATAAAACCATAAGTGAAGTAAGATAGTATTTTAATAATAATATTAGGGATTTTATAAATATAATGGTTTACAAAAAAAGATTATAGAGTGAACCTTAAAATAGGTACGAATTAGAGAAATTCCCTTAGATCAGGCTTGTATTTCAGAAACAATTTTGAAAGTTCCTTTTAAAACATGTAACTATCTATAAAATAAGGAATGTTTTTGGTTGGTAAGAATATATAGAACACTAAAAAATATTTTATAAGGATTAAATAATATTATACATATTTTTCATTGAGATAATTAGACAATAAAAGTAACCTGAATGAAAATGGAAGTTCGGGTGAAAAAACCTTAACATAAACCAGAACGTGTTTCTATCTTAAACATAAGCTCCTAGAATGTGAAATTATACTTATTAATAAACAATTTCAGAACCTATTATACTATTTAGTTTACCATAATTTTTTATATCATTTATTTCTTTATTGATAAGTTATTATATTGATTTGTTTTATTCCTCAGTGTTCGTTTCCCTTATTTTTATAATTGGTTCAATTGTTCTTAAGTAATAGAGTTCACGTGGAATGGATGTAAATCTCCAGAAATGAATTCAAAGATTATTTATGTTCACCCATATGTGTTAGTGGTCATTTATATAACTTGGTTACATGTAATGAGGATTAATTATTCTATAGTACTTTTATGATAACTGTTTCGGCCAATTTGTTGGATTTCATTACAACGAACTCATTTTTCTTTATAACTTAATAACATTTGTACAAAGGGACTAAAAAAATAAATAGAATATATTAAATATATTATAATTTGGTTGAAAAATAACAACAATGGTTTCATTACCAGAATTGATAATGATAGAAGAAATTGAATTCCCATCGTCCTCAAATGTGGTAAATTTACACATCTCTGATGGTGTTTTTGCTACTAGAATAAAAGAAGGTAAATGAAAGAGATGATTAAAATGTATTCCACTTTCATGAAATAATTACCTCACATGTAAGTTAATAGAGTCATAAAAACATTTGGATGATGACAGGTAATAAAAAAAAGAAAACAAATGATCTTGAAAGGAATGACAAATAATTTAAAAAGGAATTTACCTCTTGAACCAAACTTCTTTGAGAGCCTCATTAAGGGAGAGGTTTGGATATTTTTGTGAGAACATGGATTTCTAGATGTGGGATAGGAGGTTTAGAGGATATTCGAACAGGATTTGAAGAAGGCACAATGATTGAGAAGAGTTAATATAAGAGGGAGTGATGTGGGGTTATTATAGTGGAAGGGAGATGAGATTACTCAATTTTATATTCATTAATTTATTATTTCTCCCCAAGATAAGGAATAGTTAGTCTTCCAAGAAAAATAATAGTAATAAATTCTTGTTAGTTCTGACGAATTGGTCTTACATCACTTTCAATGTCAGGAATAGTGTATTTAACCGATAATTTTTATATACGATATTTTACCGTATTTCACTATTCATATAAAATTTGAGTTTTTCAGAAAAATACTAAAAATTCACACTAACCATTTTTTTAAATATAGAATCCAAAAATGAAGTCCATTTTTCAAAAATAATTTTATAAACATGATTAATTTAATATTTAATTAAATTCATAATTTATTTTGAAAATAACAATTTTAGAAAATTTATTTACTTATTGCAAAGCATATGTATATCGAACATTCACTTGAATATTATTTCTATACCAACATATGTATAGTACTATTCCTTAGGGTAGATCACTATTCACAAGGGTATGTTTCTATTCATAAGGTTAAGTTACTATTCACCAAAAAAATATGTTTTTTATTAGACTCTAAATAACTTACTGATCGCAACCGTGTACGTCAGATTTGTAAAATTCACATCCCAGAAGTGACAAACATTTGTTTTAAAGGTCACATAGAACTTATTAGATAATTATGTTGTGATTTCATGTGATTATGACCTATTTAGAAGAAAGTATTTTCCATTAAAGAATAATTGGGCTGTTACATTATTCCCCCCTTCAGGAATTTTTCCCTCAAAATTTCATTTTACAATCTAGGAAAAAATAGATGGGGTAATTTTCCTTCATTTCTTTATCCAATTCCCATGTTTCCTCTTCGTACTTATGGTTTCTCCATAGTACCTTGACCATATGGGTAGTCTTGTTATATAGAACTTGGTCTCTACGATCTAATATTTTCACTGGCTGCTCCTCATAGGAAAGATCCATCTCCAACTATACCACCTCTGAAGAGAGTACATGTGAAGGGTCTGGTATGTACTTCCTTAATATGGATACATGAAATACATCATCTACTTTCGACATGGTAGGTGGAAGTGCTAGTCTATAGGCCACATCATCAACTCGATCAAGGATCCCGAAGGGGCTGATATACCTCGGATATATCTTTCCTTTCTTCCCAAACCTCATGACCTTCATCCATGGATATATGTGTAGAAATACTAGGTCTCCAACTTTTAATTCAAGGTCTCATTAATGGTTATCCACATAACTCTTCTTCCAACTTCGGTCTGCCTTGATATTCTACTAAATGGTTTTCACCTCTCCACCATTTCTTCAATAATTTCATGTTCTTGTGGCTTATTCTCACTGACTTCATCAAAACATAGTAGTATTCTGCACATTTTCCCATAAAGGTATTTATATGGTGCCATTCAGATGCTCGAGTATAAACTGTTGTTGTAGGAGAATTTAACCAGTGGATGATGTTGGTCCCATTATACATGGAATTCCATAGAACATGATCTCAACATGTCTTCTGGTGTCTAAATAGTATGCTCCGATTGGCCTTCAGTTTGTGGATGATAGGCCGTACTAAAGTTCAGTTCAGTGCTTAAAGAATGTTGAGGAATTTTCTAGATCATCGAGGTGAATCTAGGATCATTGTCAGATACCATAGATAGTGGTACTCCATGAAGCCTTACCATTTATTTGATTTAAATCTTTACAAGTTGATCAAATGATAATTCCTCTCGAATCACAATAAAGTGAGTTGCCTGGGTAAGATGATCCACAATGACCCATAGAGCATTATTTCCTCAAGATTTCCTTGGAAGTCCAGTGACATAGTATATAGTAATTTTCTCCCACTTACATATTGGTATGGGTAATGGTTCCATCTTCCCCTTAGAGTTTTGCATCTCAGCCTTCACTTTTTGACATACTAGACACTTTGATGTATATTCAACAATCTACATTTAAATATTGTCCCACCAAAAGTTTTCTCATATATCTCGATAAATATTTGTTCTACTAGAGTGAATAAAAAAATTAGAGCTATGATCATCATCCAATAGTTCCCTCATTAGCTCAAGAATAGTGGGAACACAAAGCCTCTTCCCGAATTTCGAAATGTTATCTTCATATGTGAAGTCCATCAACATCCCATAATTCACAAATTTAATTTTCTTTTGAAACTCCTCATATTCAACCTAAGAACATTATATCCTTTTCAGTAAAGAAGGGTCGACAACAATTTATAAAATTAGTGATGTGTTACCTTCCTTGATAATTCCAATATCCAAATTTACAAGATCCATGAAAAAATAATCCCTTTTAACTCTCAGCTTGTTCAGAATTCCATGATCCTTTCTGCTCAAAGCATCTGCTATCTTATTTGACATACCTAGGTGGAAGTGTACTATGAAATCATAATCTTTGAGTAGAACAATCCATATTCTTTTTCTCATGTTGAGTTCATTCTGTGAGAATATATATTTCCAACTCTTATGATTTGTATATATCACACATTTTTTTCCATAAAGGTAATGTCTCCAAATCTTTAGAGAAAATATTACCACTGCTAACTCAATATTGTTAGTTAGATAGTTTTGTTGATGAATTTTTAGCTACCTAGATGCATATGCAATCACTTAATCATTCTGCATAAGGACACAACGAAGTCCATTCATTGATGCTTCACTATAGATAACAAACCCATCATTCCCTGGTGGTAGGGTTAGGATCAGAGCATTCACTAACTTCATCATGAATTTTTAAAAACATTCTTCACATTACTTTGTCCATACAAACTTATCCCCTTTTTGTGTGAGCTTGGTCATTGGGTTACCTAAACGGGAGACGTTCTAAATGAAATAATGATAATAACCTGCTAAACCAATAAAACCACGTACCTCATTTATGTTCGTTAGAGTAGGCCATTCTTGCACAACTTTTGTCATCAAAGGATCTACTGATAATCCATCCTTAGAGACAATGTGGCCTAGAAAAGATACTGATTGGAGACAAAAATCACACTTGCGAAACTTCCCATATAATTTATTTCATCTAAGAGTATTCAGAATAGTGAAAAAGATATTT
Organism: Viscum album; assembly: GCA_963277665.1. Taxonomy (NCBI): domain Eukaryota; kingdom Viridiplantae; phylum Streptophyta; class Magnoliopsida; order Santalales; family Viscaceae; genus Viscum; species Viscum album. Next base: position 1,997,263,913 of record OY728143.1, on the reverse strand, counting down.
TCATGACCTTCATGGATTTTATAGTATAGTAGCATGTCATCAATAAACACCACTAAAAATTCATCATGATATTACTTGAAGACTCTGTTCATGAGATCCATGAAAATAGACGGAGCATTAGATATTCCAAAAGGCATTACTGTAAACTCATAATGCATGTACATGGTTCGAAATGTTGTTTTTGGAATGTCTTCCTTCCTCACAAGTAAATGATGATATCCAGATCGAAGATCAATCTTCAAAAAATATTGGTCTCTATGAAGATGATCAAATAAATCATCTATTTGTGGAAGATGATACTTATTCTTTATTTTAATAGAATTTTTTCTAGGAAATCAATACACAATATCATGGATCAATCTTTTTTCTTAACAAAGAGAACATGGGCTCCCCATAGAGAAACACTAGGTCCAATAAATCCTTTATCACTCAATTCCTCTAATTGTTTATTTAGTTCTACAAACTCCACAATGGCCATTCTATGTGGTGTTTTTTATATGGGCCTTGAACCAGGAATTAAGTCAATAGAAAACTCTATTTCTTGGTCTGGAGGATGTCCAAGTAAATCCTCTTGAAAGGTGTTAACATATTATTGCATGAGAGGTAAACCATCTATCTATACATTCTTATCCTCACCCCTATTTATTTCATTCCCTTCCTCCCCAATAATTGAATTTAGTAGATCTAGTGGAAGTGGATCTAGATGAGAATCAAATAGCAAGGTTTCTGCCCTAAAAATATGGGATTCTTTACCGTTCTCAAAAATTATAACTTCCTTATTATTATAATAGATCTTCTCATCATAATTCGATACTCAATTCATACTGAGAATTATATTATATTCATCCATTGGTTTGATAATACGTTTATAAATTAAATCATGTTTATGTGTCATGAGGGGGTCTAATCGACAAGCCTTTGTTTTAATGATATATCCATTAGGATTATTGACTGATAACTACTTTGTTTAATTAAACATGACATGTATAATTTTATTGGAAAAATAGGAAGATATAAATTAATGTGATGACCCAAAATCAAATAAATAATTGGATATGTTTCATTAAACAATCAATGTACCTTCCACAAATTCATTAGGAACATCAGCCTCTACAGTTGTGATCGTATAATCTTGGACATAATCCCTTGGCAGTATATAGGGAAAATTTCCCTGACACTTAATACATTCATATTAATATTGTACCATCTCCCTATAATTGTAGCATATAATATTGGTATCTTCTTTCTTCCCCTTTAAATCATGAGATTGGTGGTATTTTTCTACACACTTGTAACAGAATCCCATTCCCTTCAGGCAAGTTGCAGGGTGTTTCTTCCCACAATTACTGCATGATGGAAATTCAAATCTTCCCTTCTTCCCCATTTCATTATTTCTTTTACCAGAGTTTTCAGCAACCCTCATCTTCTCTTACATTCCCTTAAATTCATAAGACATAGAGATTTCATTTTCTTTCTTGATAACCCATGAGACTATATCCTCATGTGATGAGAAACTTTTGGATACTTGATCCCTTTAGAGGAATGGTTTTAAACCATCAAATAATAGATCAATTTTTCTCCTTGGTTTATTTATGTTTCCCACAGCATGCCTTTCTGGCTGTGTTAAGTTGTCTTTATACTTGGAAAAATTTTCAACCTCCTTCTACCTCAGATTCAAGAATTGCCTCTCCATATCTCTCACAGTTCATGAGGGAAATATTTTTCTATGAATATTTCATTAAAATCCCTTCATTACATCCCTTCTATTTCTTCCTTCCTCCTTTGTGTTTTGGATTAATGACCACCACTAATTCGCATCTCCCATTTTATAATAAACTGCCATGACAACCTTCTCTCTTTAGTTTCATCCAAAGGAGAGAAATATCTTCTCAAGGGAAAACTTCCTCTATTCTACTACAAATGGGTTTATATTACCATTGAATGACTGAGGATGTTGTTGCATAAAGTGATCTAACATATCTCCTCCACATGGTGGATCTGAATGCTCCATACGGGTAAGTTTATTATTCATAACATGAGTATGTTGTCCTATTATAGTTATGAGTTTCTCAGTACCAGTCACACCACCAGATCCAACATCATTATCTTGCATTGGAGGTAAATCCCTACTGGGGACAGGTGCATTCGTGTGTTTTCTATTACTTCCACTAGGTTCTATCTCATGTTAATGTAATACACTACATTAAGTTATTAGTCATAATGTAAAATCATAACATAACAAAATTCATTATACAAATTCAAATCTTACGCATGGCTAATAACATAACCACAAAAATGGTTTATTTGAAGGAAATTTTACATTTAAATCCTCCATAATGATTTGTAAATAAAATTTGAATTATCCTAAGCATATCCCCAGGGAGTTTCATAACCAAGACTATATCAAGGCACATTGTTGTGTACCAAGATACCCCGGGTCAAGCCCGAAAATCCTTGTCAGAGCATTCAATCCTAGGTACATTGTGCATGATCTTTCTATACCTTCTCATATACAGAGAGAGATATATTGCTTGAAATATAAGCATAATCTATTCCTTACCAAAATACTAGGATGTTCTTTTATTTTTATCCTCAATGACTATCTTAGGGACTCTTCCCTAATCTACGTTTTCTAAATCCAGTTTCCATGTTTTCTACTAAACTTCTTCTAATACCAACTGTAATGACCCGACTCTAGTTTCCTAGAGCCGATGCCTTATTTGATTTAATTATAATACAAACAAGGAATAAAAATCCCAAAGGACCGAGTGATTTATTATTATTGGAAACAACATTCATACATAAGTTAAAAATTACAACTTGAAAATAAATAATACTTAGAAACTCCTTAGGCAACATCCATAACTCCTATGTTATTTCAGAATGTCATTCATAATAAACTTCTTCATGAACTGAGAAAAAGAAACATAATAAAGGGATGAGCTCAAATGCTTAGTTAGAGTAAGAAATATAGAGAAGATAACATAAACATTAGACATGGTGAATAATTGAAAACACATGCCTTCAAAAATAAACTTGAACATAATATGTAAAAAATATAAGCTGAGTAAATATTACTATAATATCACATAATAATGGGTGTTATACTAGTATAATAACCACATGAAGAATTAATAATATATTCATAATTACAGAATGAAAAATTTGGGACAAAATAACCATATTATCAAGGCCTAGTGCCAAGACTATATATGATAATTTTGTCAGGGCCTTGTGCCAAGGCTGTAGTTTGTCTCGTGAGACCTACTCCTGCACCGAGGGGCTAAAGAGGTCCCCACCCAACACATAATAGGCCCAATTAATTCTTCATATGAAAAGGGTTAAATATAAACAACATACACATTCATATTTAAACTAATATATGAAATGTAAATCGCTTTCCCCGAACATTCAGTAAAAAACAATCCATTCAAAGTAAACTGATGAATGGTTTTAAGATAGCACATAAATAGAAAAAATAATCCTAACCCATTAAATTAAATAAGGTAGATTATAAAATGGAATAATAATCCCAATAATAGATAATAATCAATAATATTTATTAAATAGATGAAGATACTCTTATAAAATATTCAAGTAAATCTTGAGATAAATACTCCATTACTTTGAAAAGAAGAGTAATTTTGAAAAAATATTTGTATAAAACTAGAAATGAAATAAAATATTATTTTCATACTAAAATGAGTTATTTTATAACAATAATGATTTCAAAAAATATATTATAGAATGACCCTTAAAATAGGTAGTAATTATATAAATTCCCTTTAATTGGGATTCTATTTTAAAAACAATTTTGAAAGTTCCATTTAAAACAAGTAACTATCCACAAAATAAAGAAGGGTTATGGTTGGTAAGAAAATATAGAACACTCAAAATGATTTTATGAGTATTACATAATAATATACCAGAATTTCATTGTGGTAATTAGACAATAAATGTAACTCTAATGAAAATGGAAGTTCAGGTGGAAAAACCCATTCATTAAATCCGAACGTGTTCCGTACTTGAACATAAGATCCTATTATATGATATTATACATATAAATAACCTATTTCAGAACCTATTAGTGATTTATTTAGTTTATCGTGATTCTTTTTAGTTGATTAATTACCTTATTGATATGTTATTATTTTAAATTTTGGCGTTCTGCAGTGTTCATTTTCTTTATTTTCATAATTGGTTCACATGTTCTTAAGTAATGGAGTTCATGTGGAACAGATATAAATCTCTAGAATTGAATTTGAATATTATTTATGATCATCCATAGGTGTTATTGGTAATTTATTTAACTTGGTTACATGACATGAGAATGAATTATGATATAGAACATTAATGATAACTATTTCGGTCAATTTGTGTGTTTTGATTACAATGAACTCATTTTTCATCATAACTTATTACCATTTGTACAAAGGGATTAAAAAACCATACATAGGGTATATTAAATATATAATAATATATTTTATCAGTAAAAATAATGGTTTCATGACCAGAATTGAGAATGATAGTTGATATCGAAATCCCATCGTCCTTGAATGTATTAAATTGACACTTCTTGGATGGTGTTCTTACTAAAAGTATAATAGAAGTTAAAAGAAAGAGATTATGAAAACTTATTCCACTATCATGAAAACATTCCAATACATTTAAGGTACTGGATTCATCACAAAATTTGGATACATAGAGGTAATAATAGAAAAAACAAATGAATGAACTTGAAAGGAAAGACAAAGAATTGAAAAGAGGGATTTACCTCTTGAACCAGTCTTCCTTGAGAACCTCTTTAAGGGAGAGGTTTTTGATTTTTAATGAGACAAAGGATTGCAGGACGTGGGAGAGGATGTTGGGAGGATAATTGGACTGAATTAGGGAAATGAACAAGTCTTGAGAGGAGTGAAGAGAATACGGTGTGATGGGGGGTTTTATTGTAGAAATGAGATGGGATTTCTCAATTTTATATTCATTAATTTATTATTTCTCCCCAAGACAAGGAATAGTTATTCTTCCATGACCAAAAATAGTAATAAATGAATGTGAGTTTGAACCAAGTGTCATTACATTAGTTGTGATGTCCTGAATAGTGTATTTGACTGATAATTTGTATATATAGAATTTTACTGTATTTCACTGTTTATAAAAAATTTCAGTTTTTTCCGAAAAATACCAAAAAATCACCCTAGATATTTTTTGACCTGTAGAATTTAAAAATGAAGTCCCTGTTTCAAAAATAATTTTATAAATATGAATAATTTAATATTTATTTAAAATCCTAATTTATTCTATAAACAACATTTTTAAAACATTTATTTACTTATTTCAAAGCATAGGTATATCGTAATTCTACTTGAATATTGATTATATACCAACATAGGTAAAGTTTATATTCATTAGTGTACATAATGTTTCACAAGGGTATGTTATTATTCATAAGTGTAGGTTACTATTCACCAAAAATTATGTTTCTTATATTGGACTCCAAATAACATACTGATCACAACCGTGTATGTTAGATTTTCGAAATTCACATCATTGAAGTGACAAACTTTTGTTTTAAGTGTCACATATCACTTAGTAGCTAATTATGTTGTGGTTTCAAGTGATTATGACATATTTATAAGAAAATAATTTCTGTTTAAGAAATATTGGGTCATTACATTCAACAAATTCATGAAGTGAAATTCATTTTATATTGTGAAACAATTATTTTTGATTATAATATTGAAAAACATTCTGTGCATCCCTTGCATACATTTAATTAAGGTTCGGAACATCATTTATAAGAGTATCTACATGATCTTTTTAAATAGTGTGGAATAATTCAACTTGTAGTATAATTTATAATTTCATGAGTTGTTCATACTGAAAATAAGTGAGTTAATATATAAGTAGTATGATATAATTATTTAAGAGAATAAGTCCATTTTTTAATTTTTTTTATTTAGTTGCAATCAATTTCCTTTAGTGGATGAACAAGATTATAATTGATGATAAGTTATTCAGTAGAGTAGATAAATCATGTTCAATGTGTTTATTTGATATATATAAATAACTAGTGGTTCCAGCATAAACAATTCCATTGAATTAAAGTGGAAAAAATATAAATAATAACATTGACTTCAAAATATTTTCTGATTCCTACCTAAACATTATATTCCCATTCAATGAATTTTTAATCACTACAAATTATAGTTATAAGAGAATCTGTTAAACAACCAAAGTTTGATCGAATCAAGGAGTAGGTCTGTGTAATAAACCATGTTAAATTCATTGTGTTCTGATTTTTTATTTTTTTTATACATTAAAAGTGTATGTGATTTTATATAGCACATAATAGATCCATTTTTCTTAACTGTGGTATAGTTTCAAGATTAGAGGGGTTATTGTATAGAAAGTAATATCCTGTAAAACATTGGGTACCCTAATTCACTCGCACCCCCTAAATATCCCCACATAATCTATATGGGATCTAAATTCATCAATATATATAATAAATTCTATAATAAATAAAACACCCTATAGACTTTTAAATATTAAGAAAAAAAGGTTGTGTATATTAATGTTTTTGGATGAAAAGTATATATCATGGACACTAAATACAATATTTTGATTTTTGATCAAAATATTTTTAAAAAAATCATAAGAGGTTATTTTACCTCTTTTAAATATAAAATATTTTTCAATAAAAAAATCATGGATTCCTTAATAGTTAAATCTTTGAATTTATATTAATGTGATCCATTTTCTCACAAAAAACACAAATTGATGAAATGATTGATATAGTGTATAACATGATGCTTGGGACAATCATTGTCAATAAAATGGATGATGAATTGTATATTATCATGAAAAATATTTTAGTGAATGAGAATAAAATGCTGAACCTGATAGTGTGAGGCTTATACAACCTAAAAACATATGAGTAATCCTCTCAAAAATGTAATATGAAATTTATATTAAGATCGAGATAAAAGAACAATAGAAAACCATGGTGAATTTTCAATAATTTTTTTATTAAAATGAAGCTATTAAAAATCTATAATCTATAAGTTATGAGGGATATGAAATTTTAATATAGGAGGAATTATATGGATTTATGATTAATGATGTACGAGAATTAGTTGATAAATCCTATGATTATCTTATAACTGGGACAAGGTGTGTATTTATAATTGATACGGATGATGAAGGCATGATGACAAGGAATATTCTTAGGATAATTTTCAATTTCTATGACTAATAATAATGAATGGATTATGATGTGACCTATTCCCATGGTTGTTATTTTATATGTATTTTGAACTCATTAAGGTTATATATTTTTTTTAATTTAGAATTATACCATATGTATTTTAACTCTTCCTATTAAAATGGATTTTTAATGGTTGAAGATTATTTTGAACCACCTCTAGATTTTTAAGACCCACATCTTGAAAATGTAATTTTCAAACATAATAGAGTATTATTTGGTCTTAATCGAGAATCTAGGACATGGTATGAAAGAATATGTTCATTTACTTTTCCAATCATATTTTTGATGGGATATAAGTATCCCAATTTAGTTAATAAAAAATATTCAATAGAAATTTTATCATTTTTCAATATATGTTCAGGATGTAATTTTTGGCTCCAAAATTTAAATATTATGAAATTAGTTTTCTAAACTCAAGAAAAAATAATATGAAATTGATCAGTTTTGTAGGATCATTTAATGATCATATAGAGTGGATGAAAACCCAAAAACATGATATATAACTTCATGTAATTAAATTGTAAGAATAATGAAAATATAGATTACTTGGAAACCCTGAGATGAAAAATCATTGATCTTCCTTCAATGGAGAATATTGTAGGAATCACATGTGGTGAAGAGAAAAAAATATCCCTAACTTTGATAGAGTGAACCTTCCAATGTATCAAAAAAATCATGAAGATTGTTGATATATTAAGGGTTGATATCACCTTCTCATATTAGATAAATATAGTTTCTAGTGGAATATTCTTTCAATGTATTCTTATAGACATTTCACCACAGACAGACCACATTATAGGATTTCATCCTCTTATATAGGTGAAGGCTGGGGAATATCACATCAAATGTCTTTTTGACTATTGGGGTGTTAATAAGAAATTCAATTAGATATGATTTGGTCTCCCAACCCATTTAAAAAAAAACCATATAATAGATAGTGTAAATTAAAATGATAACATGAGTGGTGATAAAATTACACCATCCGAGAATTGAAAGATACAAAAAAATGAAAGTGAGAAAACAAATAATAAAGATGAATGAGAACCAGGATCAGTGTGACAATACCTAATCTAAAAACATCACCATAAATCCATTTATAATCATATTGGTATTCCACTATCATTAAAGATTTAAGAATCTATAAATTCAAACCATCATAATGATACTACTTTTTTCTTCAAGTTACATCTCCATAGTAGTTTTCTACATTCGATTATAAAAACAACATCGATAAAGTCATATCCAAATTTTCTTTTCTAATATTGAAAAATTCGGAGGTGATTTTCAGGAAGGATTCATCATGAAGAAATCACAGAGACTCAACTAGTAGGATGATAATAGGAATTCCCATTAACTTCATTTATTGTATATTATTCATCATGTTGGTATGATTAATTTTAAATGAATTATGTGTAATGATTCCTATAGAACATAGCATGCCCATAATGCTTTGGGAAGTAACTCGGTTGCATAACATCCTGAACATAAATGAAATTCATTATACAATATTTGATATACATTGAAACTCATTTTCTATATCCTCCAACAAGTGAAATGATCAATTGGAATAGTTTTTTTCCTATAAAAACATTAGAATCATAATCAGTGTTGAGAGGAATAATCAGTCTAAAAGAAAATTTTAATCTAATCCATCTTATACAATACTTCATGGTGGTATTATAAATAATTATATAGTTTTAATGACTCTAAAAAATAAAAATTGAGTGAAAATCGAGGTCCATCCATTGATAAAATATGAAAAGTGGTCAATGTGAACGACACATTCATTCCAACAAAATAATTCCATGAAACCACATTCCATTTGATAATTAATGAAAAAAGACTATATCTGGGGTGCCATCATATCATAAATAAAATAATAGCCTATAAAAACAATTCCTAATGATTTTTTAGATAATAAAAAAATGGGTTTCAATCAAGATGAAGTTCAACATTATCAAACATTGTCTCTCTAATATATATAAAATCATTAACATATATCTCTTTATTACAATATCTTATAAAAACCATCATTTCTTGCTACTCAAAAAAGGATTGGAATCCTCATTGTATCCCTCCTTAATAACATGGTTTCAATTATTTGGATTAATCCTGTTCTATTTTTAATCCACGTCTAAGGATTTTAAGGGTTCCTATTCATCAATGAATATAGCGGTGTCCTCTTCATCAATGGATGTGGATAGGATCCTCATTAACTTCTAATTGTTGAGGGTTTTTTTCTTCTTCAAGATAATACTTACAGATCTAGTGGAAATAATTATCCCTGAATCTTTACTAACTTCTAGACTCATAGGTATGATTTTTTTCTAATGGAATCCCCAATTAAATAGTTATAATGGTTATCTCCATCATAGAGTAGTCTATACATTTCCATGTCTTCCTATAATGGGAAGTTATAGAGCCAACTAAATTAATGATGGGATTCTTACCATTTTTGAACTTTTCCATATGCAATCATCCTCAATTTGGTATACATGTTCACGATTATCATCATGGGACACACCAAAAAATGAGTGAGTAACTTGGGTCACCTCTTCATAGGTTATTATATATACTAATGATCCCATAATTAAATTCTCATTGATTACCATACCCACAAAGCTAGATAAAACATCATCATAATAACACTGTGGTTTTACTTTGTTAAGAGATATGTAAAATGAAGAAATCACTAGGTTCTTAGCAATGGAGGGTTCATAATGTTTATTAAGAAACTACATAAATTTATTAACCCAGAATTATTTTCCATTGTTTGGGAGGGTTTGGGATTATAGAAAATTATTTTTTTGCATTATACCAATCCTTCAGTAAAATTATCTGTGTGAGTAACCTATGTAAATGAAATTAGTGTAGTAACATTTTAAATTATTATAATTGCTTCTGGAAAATTAGCAATGTCACTATTCTGGATCTGTATAACTAAAGGATAACATTGTGTGTGATAAACCTCAACACATATACATGAAAATGATGGCCTTTTATGATTTTGAGTATCCAAATCCAACTTTATTGGATGATCAATTATTTTAGAAATAGAAATGTGAGGAATTATCTTGAAGAAGTTAAAGGAAGAGACATGGAATCCTATGAAAATAGTTGAAATTGGGGGTTGAAAATTAAAATCAATGATGATAGGCCATTTAGGAAAAGGCATTGAACGTTCTCTTATGATACGGGATCCCATAGACGAAAACTGATAATATTACATCACATGTGAAAAATGTATCATTTCATTCAATGACATTAGAAGGATGAGCTGAAAATAAATAAGTCCAATGTATTATAATGATTTCATCCTAAAATTCAACAAATTACTATGATTATAATATTTAAAAAAAATATTAAATCATAGTTGAGAGGAATTAAATTCAACCTCTTCCGTCGAAAATAATATTTCCACATGACCATTTTTATGGTACCACATTGGATGAATGGAGTTGACTAGAGACATAGGTATAACATGATCAATGTGTTGGGACTAATCATTCCCATATAAAACATATATTAATGTACATGAGCCAAATGAGTTTGGGAACATCAGGTAATCACCATTGTTGAATTTCCTCAGCCACTCCATTATTTAGATGATTATATTACTCATTTGTGATATTTTGAAATGAATGTTTTCAATGAATTCAATTCCATTCATAATTTATTTTAGCTATTGAATAAAAAAATTATAGAAATAAATAATATATATATATATATATTATTCTTACAATTCACATGCATGAAAAAGACATGCATTACAAGAATGTGTTAAATATAAAATAATAATATAAATTTATAAACAAATATCATTAATGTAAATTTTTATTCACATATAAAAATCTAAAAATTACATAAAAATCCAATTACAAATTTATGGAAAACAACATATCTATTTTTGAATTTATTTAAAGTAATTGTATTCATCTTTTTCATTAAAATTTATTTATTTTGTACAAAAAATTTATGAAATAAATTTCCTTATCAAAGTAATAATCTATGTTACCCAGAAAGATATAGAAATGTTGAAAACAACTATAAAATAAAATGTTCATAGATTTACCAAAACGGTTACCCTCTATCAATGAAATAGTGAAATTCATTTTACAAATTAGTCTGGAGTGATTTCTATCAAACATACTCCTTTCTCAATATAAACATGTCCTATAAAATATTTGACATATACATCAAGTTTATATGTATATAATGATTTTTTCTTGGCATCGGGTGACCTCTTGTCTTCGAACATGTTGATATAGTATAGAAAACTCATATTTTTTTTCATTTTTAGAAATAGACTAACCATGCCAATGAATACATCACATATAATATATTTAACAGATGAGAATATAACATGCCTCTCATTGAATTAGCTAAATACATAATTTATATTTAAAATTATTATTTCCATGTGTTTTATAAGTCTAATTCAACTAAGTCTTACATGTCTTTTCTCTTCATGGAAATTGAAATATCTCATCTTGGTTCCTATTGAAACTATGACATGACCAATAAAATACCCAAAAACCCACTGATTAGCTATATTCATATAATGGCTTGTGTATGGAGGGTATCGATATATGATTGTTATCATGCTAGGTATATTTTAAACCTAATTTAAGAAGGATTAATAATAATCATACACCCCTATATATATCTATTAATGTCTGGCATTCCATAAAATATACTTTCCAATATCAGTCCATGTAATAAGACACTAAAAAATATCTCAAGAATTTATTCTTTATATCTTATATACAATGCTTTGTAACTGATAATAAATTCTATTCATTATAACCATTAAATATCATTAATACCCATTATACTCCATGATGATTAACAGTTTGGGGGTGATCAATGACTATACATTAAAAAGATATTTTCTTTCAACCATTCATGTAAACAAAAGAAGCATCACACATGGATTTATGACAAATATAGATTTAAATTATTATAAATACATAATATATTTACAACTATTACAATAAATCTCTAAAGATATTCAACATGAATTTCATACAGTCAGTAAAAATATTATTTCTGAAACATTACACCGTTATGTACTTCTTATCACTTCCCAATTTTAACAACTAATAAAATATTGACACTAAAATATTAATTATTAATGGTTATGAAGAAATAGAGTTCAAATAATAGTGAGACTTATAAATCATATTCTATATGTTTAAATCATTGAAAATTTATCTGAACTATCTAATATTATAACTTATATTCTTTCAATGATTTTTCACTCATGTATATTTAAAACCCTGCTAAAACATAGAAAATGGATTGCAGACCTTTCCAAATACTATAATCATTTTCTTTAACATTAATGCATTACAAGGTGTAGGTGGTGTGGAGCATGAGTGGTAAACCCCATAATCCTATATCTGAATGATCAGAGTTAAAATCCTTGAAATCCCCTTTGGGGATTTATGATGCAGGTCGTGATGTAGGAATGGTGGTGGAACGTGGTGATGCAAGATCAATGATGCATGTATGATGCATATTGCATGGTCTAGTCATTACACTACACTGGTTGTTTTAGCCGTGTTCTTTGGCCACTTGGTCTTAGGCCTACGAGATATAAAATGGGGCCCCCACTACCTAGATATAATGTCATTTCTACATTAATAATAAAAATATTATTTTTTTCAAAATATTAACTAAAATATCCTACATGAAAATAATATGGAGTTCCTGAAACCATTCATGTTTTTTATATAATAACATCATAGGGAATCTCTACTCCTTTGAGATAAAATCTTATTCTCAACATTTTGAATATCGAGTAAATTTTTTTGGAACTCAATAATCATTATAGAACATTTCCATAAATGAAAATAGAATGACATCCTTAACCAGAATAATTCATATAATGATAATTCAATCAATCCAAACATATTCAGTCACATTAAATAACATTTAAAGCCATAATAATATGAGAAATGACATTAAAGTTACTGAAGGTAATTAGTATCTAGTTCCTTTAAAACATTAAATAAATCATTTCATGCTTCTATAAACATATTGATTTACATGTTGAAAAATTTAAACAATTTTCTACTCATGAAGGAACTATTCTAACACATATAATATTTATCTTGTTCATGAATATTTCATAAGATACTAGTCTTAATATTTTTTTACATTAAACTTACCATTCCAATGATTAATTCCAAGGTTTTTGTTTGATGATGATTATACATATATCAAAAATATAACATTTTATCAAAATAATATTATGATTTATATATTTTTTCAAGTAATTTTAATAAATGTGATCCCTCTAAAATTAATAAACCCATTGATTAAATTTATTTAGTGATTAAAGTTAAATATTTCATTATGAAATTTGTCTTTTTTAACTTTTATCACTCTACTTTGTTATTTATGTAGGGAATAATCTCAGTCAAACTAGTTGTGACTCATGGATATTGATTGTATACATATTAAGGGAAATCCATTATATGTATTCACTCTATAACAAATAAGATCAAATTATAAAAAATAAATTTCTTAGTGATACTTTTAAATGCCACTAATTCATTTATGAACATTTATAAAAAATGCTAGTAAATGAGGAATCACAATATTTGTGATGTTTATACACATCAATATTTATAAATGTTTAAAAATATCTTTAATTTATGACATTTATAAACCTTACCAAATTAAGAAACTTTGAAAAAATTTCTAATTGGAAACTTCTTATTTACTAATGTTTTTTTTAAAGATCAGTAAATCAGACATCATTTTTTGATGTTTCTATAAAAATATCACTATTGTTTTGTGAAACACAAATGGTCTTGATAAATATTGAAATTTATAATAATATTCAAATTTCTAGAAAATTTAAATGTTATTAATTATCAACACCATTTTTAAGGACATTTTTTAGAAACATTGGTAAATGATACCATAATTATCAATGTTTCTAAAATATTCTTGCAAATTTAAAGATGTGTTTAGTTAATATCGCTAAATTAGTGATTTTTAGGAAACATACTAAATTTAAATTTAGTGATGTGTTTAGAAAACATTTTTAAATTATATTTTCTTGTAGTGAATCAACTATAGTCTTCTTATAATGTAACTGTTATGTATTCCAAGCTAGTGTACCCTAAATAAAACTCCAAAAACAAGTTGTGAAAGGAAAACCTAGGGGTACACACCTTTTTCATGAAACTAACCTACCAACAAATCAAAGGTCAATTATTATTTTCTTTCCTTACATAATATAATCCAAGGGAACCTGACTATTGCATGAAACTACCAACTTTGAAGATCAAGGTCTTGAAAAGTGTTTCTTTGGAAGGAATCTCACACATAGTACTTAGAGACTTTTATTTTAATGTCCCACCCATTTAATATATATCACATGCATAATAAATTCATAACTAGAACATATTATGTGACAATTATCCTCTCTTGTTTTATTTCATTTTTGTGTATTAATCCTTCTAATAATTTAATTCTAGAATCCCTATTAAAACAAACAAATTAATGAGTTTACTCACATTCATTTGTAACTGTAGACACAACCCACATATCTATGATACACATCCAAAAATATAAGTCTAGTATATTCATACATATCTAAATTTATCATAAACATAAGGAACAATAACTCTTCATGTAACGAAAAATAATAATATGATAATTAAAAACACATCATGAGTAATCCTGAGTGATAGATTCCAAACACCATTTAATTTCCTAGCTAGTTGAAGAGCCCAAGACTATAGGTGGTCTGACCCCAAGTCAATCTACCCAGGGAGTCATTAATCAATATATAACTCAATTCCTTAAAACTCATAAACCATATATCAATAAATGAGTGAAACAAATATTTTCAGATCATAAAAAAACAAATTGAAGTCAAAAGAGATAAAAAATAAATTTATTATATCCTGCCTTACATGATATGCATGGATTTATCTTAGAGGCAGTTTATTATTCAAATGAGAGTACAAAATATTCAATTTTCACAAACAATTATCTAAAAATTAATATTAATGAAATTTTAACAAAAAAAATATTTATTTATTTTCCCAAACATGAGATAGTTATCTGCTATACCTAAATAAATATTAATTATTAAATTTTATAAATAATCATAAATAAAAAAAATTATATTTATTTCAATATTAACCCCTTGATATTTTATATTAAAATGGAATTTATATGATATTTCATGAATTATGATAATTTTATAATTCAATATCAATTATATAAACATTGTAAATAAACTAATGAGTGACTGAAAAATAATATTTTTTATTTTCAAACACTTTTAAGAAAAGTGATAATCCAAGAGTGACTTCGATGGAAATTGATAAACCAAACAAGATCACAACTGACACCAACCATAAGTGAAGAACATGAAATAAACTAAATTTAAATCATTCATTACCTTTACATAACCCTTTATAAAAATACCCTGCATTAACATGAATCTTCTACATAAGGGAGTTACCTTTACATAGACTACTTGAGAAAATGTAATATAGTGGTTACTTGATTCAGACCTTCTCTGTAAGAGTATTGTTCTTGGGTAAGTCATATTTACCCTTATGTAACCATCTCACATAAATGTATCACCATATGGTAAATCATATTTACATTTCTATAACAAGATTCTGTAATGGTATAAATTTTGCGTTGTCAACCCATGTAAGGGATATATATATTTACCTTTACAAAGATCACATACTGGTTTATAATGCTTTAACGGGTTTTGAGAACATTGGTTTTCTTTTTTTTTTTATATTTTAATTATAAAACATTTAATTCTTGAATAACGATACTCTAATTCAACTTATAAGTTTTGTATGATCATTTAATAAAAAAAAATTAGTGTATGAAAACCCAAAACATAAGAGATATATCAAAATGAAATTAACACTCACAAAAATATCACAAAACAATGTACCAAGAAAAAATTAGTTGTAGCATCTTTTATCATCAATTTGAGGATAATGATTAAGGAATATCATAAGGAGTAATGAACCAAAATAACCATTCCTCTTAGGGAGTACACTATCCAATTTATCCATGATCATATCATAAGTATTATAATGAAACTAAAGGGGTTTTATATCCTTGTAGAGTCATAAAAACAGATCTTATGAATAATCGCGATTTTTAAGAGTATCATACACATAGATCCTTGTAACATCAATTGGAGAGGATATCTTCCGCATTTATAGTGAATCTTGATGATCACACTTCCTAATGCATCAAAGGAATTTATGTTTGTGGTGTAAAATTCCTTGAATTTTTTCAATTAATTTATTGAAAATAAAACAATACATTCATAATATATTTTAACTAATGAATAATCAATTTTAGAGAAATAAATAATATATACATAATATATTTATATATATCCATGTGTGTGTTATAATTATCCATTTCATGCATGAAAAATGCTTACATAATATGGATATATTAAATTTACACTATGTGTAATATCATATATTATAAATATGCCTCGTCCATCATATGAATTGTACATGGATCTCACATTTGTACATTTATGTACAGTAACTCAGAAATTATGTCTTCACCCAACTTTGAACTCGGGTTTCTTGGATGCGCTTTCCGAGTACTCAACAACTAGATTGAGGATTTTGTTCTTGACAAATCATACCCTTTAAGCATTTTCTTTTGTAATATAGGTAAACACATATAGACCCTGACATTATGAATTGGTAAATTTCATTTTTTATGATTATAGGTATACTTATTATTATTTATTTTATTATTATTTAATAATAACTTTGATAAAAATGATATTTTTATATGATGAAGCACAAATATAATTTTTTTTTGAAATATATACATTAAATCCAAAAAATCATTTAATTAATTCAAGATTTTTTTTTCAAATTCAAGATATTTTTATAAAATATAATTATTAAATTATATTTATTAAATATAAATGACAACATAATTTTATAACGTAAAAAATAATTTCATTATGGGTTAGAAAACAATTATTTTAAAAACAATATTTCAAAAAATGTGGATTTTTTATTTAAAAGTGTATATTTTAATTCATACATAATTTTATTGATAAAATAAATATTTTTTTTAAATCTATATATTTAAATTAATCAATTTGTTTTTCCTTCTATTTGAAGATATTCAATTTTTTGGTCAAAATTATATTTAGTATGAATATAAGGTGTCTATTATAAAATCATAACAACTAAAAAGTTATTTAATATATTCACGAGAAGGTATCCATGGGCACATATATATATATATATATTTCACATTTAAAATAAATTATTTTAATATTATTTTATTAATGTTATAAGACCTTAACGAATCCTCCAAAACCAATATTATATTTTAATGTTTTAAATTCAATTATTTATAAACAAGACACACATACACATTTACATGGGTATTAGTTTAAGTAATTTTTTATCAATATTATAAAATAATTAAATCCACTCCTCTGTTATAAAAAATATGGGAAAACCTATCTGATGATTTTCAGTTTGGATTAATTTATTTTGTGGAGTTCATAACCTATTTAATAAAGAATCCCCCTCCCATTTTCTATAAACACCCACCGATTCCCATTCCTATCAATTAAAAATTTAGAACCACAAATTTTATGTCATTTAACCTCTTAAAGAGTCATCCAATGTTTCCTTAATTCCTTAAGGTTCCACACTCATCTTTTAGGGAGAAACACTTCAGGGTAAAGGAATTATCTACTTCCCATTTTATACTCAAGTATTTGTTTTGTGGAATGTATTCTAAATTTTATTTAAAAATATTTTCATTTAATAATTTATAATCCCATTACTTCCAAAAAAAGTATTTTTTTCAATGATATACCCCCACCATTATTTTATTTCCTTAATAAAAATTTATTATGTCATGATGCTGAATTAATTTCTTGAATTTCTCTCTTTCACATAAAAAATTTTATATTATGAATACCCAATAACATTACTTATCAATTTTTATTCACCTATATATATTTATAATATATTGATTTTTGGATTTAAATTTATGAAACCAATACTCTCTTTCCATGGGCTGAATTTTATTTATTGGATAATTATTTATAAACTTATATACTTAATGATTTTATATAAAACTCATTCATTACTATCCTCAGGGTATTGGTGAAATGGTTTATTTTTTGTTCGTATGGATCACATGAATAATACATATGTATGGTGAACCATTATATAACACTAATGCATTGGGTAAATAATTAATCAATATGGATGATATTTTTTATGATCCCAAGGTGAAAACCACAATAATTTTTATTTATGACACCATTGTTATATACCTTTGTGATATGGTTATGAATTAATCATCTTTTCTATGTAGCATAATTTCTCGGTTATGATTCATGATTTTCTATTATATTCCTTATGTTCTTATGATCACCTTCCCTTGATATTCCTCACTATTACATACAACTTTGTTATTCCCTTAATGGGCTTCAGGCTGACCCCTTTAATTTCATGTTTCTCATAAGGATATGCGATATAGAAAATTAAACAAAAGATAAACCTATTATTATGACTTATATAAGTATTAAGATAATTTTTATGCATATTTTTATGTATTCTTCTCCAAATTTCCAAGGCACTAAACCAGAAATATTGTTTTTACTATTAGATGTTTCACATTGTAAGAAATGTTTTATGTATTAAAATAGAAGTATTCCATAGATAGTTTCAGTCATAAGGTAATTTATTTTTGGAAATTGAGATTATAAAACACTATTATCAACCCAATTGCTAATTCTAAATAAATAAAAAAATATTAAAATATTGGTGAAGTGTTGTGGAAGTGGTTTTTAAGTAATGAAATCTATGTCACCATTCTATTTGTAGATTCGGCTCTCATATAAAGGTTTATATGGGTAATAACCAAGAAAATATGGTGTAAACATAGACTCAATTTTCACATAGTTCATAACAATGTGTCCTTATTTCAAAATTGTTTTAAAACTCTCATTGTATATGATTGGTTAATCACAAGATTTTTATGAGCAACTGTAATGGATACATTAGAATTTAATTTTTATAAAATGTGATTATGGAATAATTTCATTAACCATGATGTTAATAGACATAATAATACTTTAGAATTTCATGATTTCTTAGAAAAACATGTTTCTTGCTATAGTTTTCTTCTTTTTGAAAAATAATAGTAAATCGATGGAACTATGTAAATGATGAGTGGAAAGGATGATTCACTGATGACCTTCCCAATGGAATGGAATCGTACTTTGAAAACATCATGATATTGATGAATAAATTATCCTAGTTTATGAATAACAACTTGGTACATATTGAGTTGATAGATTAGCTTCTAAGGAAACATCATTCAGTTTTATCCTTTATGCATCAATGAACACCTTCCCTTTGTGGAACTAATGATCCATTAATTATCAAATAAATAGATTTATTACACAATGAAGATATTTTTTACATACTTTTTTAATGTTATAGAAAGTCTCCTTGGATGTATAATTCATAAATAGTCATGCTGTATAGTGGTGGACACTGATTATGAATTCGAATCCAAGTAGGATGATTAATTCTATAGAGTTGTAAAATTTCGGAAGAATAATATTAAATAAATGTTTCCCCCAATCTATGAGACCTTAAACGGAGAAGAAATTTTTATAACTAGAGTATAGGGGTGATAAATTAGTAAAAATAATAGAAATAAACATTACGAGACATTGTATTTTCATACATAGATATGTTATGTATCATAAGGGGAAGGTTGATAGGTTCTTCGGTGAATTAAGACACCATAATTTAAGGAATATTGAAAATTATGACTATAAAAGATATAAGTAGATTGGGCCTTGTTGTATGAAGGTTGAAATGGAATTTAAATAAAAACAGTCCTCACAAACACCTAATGAAAAGTATAGAACAATGGAGGGACCATGAGGGTTGAATTTTGATAATGTAAGAGAATTGAAGAAATTGAATTTGTTGTGTGCAAATAATTTTGGAAGAAAAATTAAAGAAAATTCTAAAATTAGAGTAGAAATTGTTAAAATTTTTGAATAGATATCTATATATCTAATATGTTTCATAATTATGTGAAGCCTCAAGATATCAATGAAAATATAAAATGGAAGATTTTGTATGTACAACAAAAATTTTAATGGTTCAATTGTAGAAAACAGGAGAACATTCCAAATAAATCTCTAAATTAGAATATCATGGATATAAACAACCATAAAACTTATTATATGAAAAGAGAGAAGGTTTATTGTTCTACAATAAAATTGGTTTAAGTAGAATCTCCAAACGATGTGGTGTTTGTAACACCCTGAGATTTTATGAGATATATTCATTTTAATTTCATTCATATCTTCTGTAGTTTGCTACACCAAGATTATCTTGCGCTATACGCAACACCATATTAGCTTGCAGTATATGAAACACTAATCTTAGATCGTGTTACACACAATTTCAAGTTTGTTTGATAGGTTTTTTTCTACGAAACATTTGTGTATATATATTTATACATTTTATAAGTGAAATATGGTTGGAGTTTTTTTATATGCAACAACAAAGGAGTCTTTTACTACACACCACCCTGACTTGGCTTGCATTACATGCAATTGCAACCTTCCTCGATAGCGTGTGTTGTACGCAATACTGGGTTTCACTAAACAATGATATATGGTTATAATATTCTTATAAACTAGACATTATGAATAGTAGTAAGTACATATTGAATTTTATGATATTATAATTCATCTTACACATTTTATAGAACATGGTATGGGAACAAAATAAATGTTTCGGGTAAAATAAATATTTTTCAAAAAATTCAGTTTTGCCGCCTATTGATGGTGCACAAATTTTAAATATAATTTTTGACAAGTTTACAAGTTAAATTTTACAAAATAAACTTCTTCTTTTGAATCATGATATAAAAATTTACATTGGATAATGTTTTGATATTTTTCTGATAACTTTCATATTTTAATGAATAGTAAAAACACGCTATATTTTAATTAAAAACATCTTTTTTCATAGTAATAATTTATATGGTTAATTTATAATATTGAATTGTTTTAATGTTTAAATAGAATAAATTTCTACCATTTAATATAATGTATGTCATTATCATTGATTTTACATTGAAATCATAGGTAAAATCATTTCAATTTTTTGCAATGTTTTAACTTTTAAAACTCATTTTCTTAACAATGGGATAAATTTTAAATTTATTTATGCAACTTTTGTGTATTGAATTTTGAAAAATTGATTCCATATTTGAAATAATTGGGTCCAAATTATTTTAATATGCTACTTTTTTATTTTTGGGCATTATGAATAGTAACTACGATAAATATTATTTACCATAGTAAAATGTAAATCGGGTAATTAAGGGTAAATATAATATTATAAAATTACCCTAACACTTGTCGTAATATAATACGATGCTTATATTTCTTCCTAAGGCATATTTGGGTCGAAATGGAATCCATTGGAACCCACTTGGAGGTGATTAAGACCTTTAGTTTATTTTATTTAAAGGAAATTGAAATATGTCTCACTCAACTTTAATAACTAAAGTATTTTCAATATAAGATTATACAGAATATAAAATCGGTTATAAATAATCAATTGAAAGATAAATGTTTTTTCTTTATCATGGTAATTTATTTATCATTTTTAAGAGATATTTAATTACCTTAATAGCTTATACATTAATGATGAAAAAATTATTTATTCAGTGAAAAATAAGTAATATAGTTTTTATTGAACTAATAATACCCATTAAAAGGCTCAAAACCTGAAACAAACTTATTGATAGTGTATATATACACCATCATCATTCAATGAACTAATATATTACCATTTGGAGTCTTATAAAATTGATTATGACACTTATATTATTTTATTTTAAATGATATCAAAGATGTCACCTTCATAATTTAATAAACATATCATTTTAAAAGTTGGGTGTTATAGAATATAAATCCTACTAAAAGTATTCTTATGAAATATATAAGATTTATCTTCATCTTAGTATTTCATTTTTTATTTTTATGCAACAAATAAGTATATTTAATAATTACAAAAAAATGTTTTAGAAATTATTTTATTAAGAGAAGTATCAAATAAATTGTTTTAAAAATAGTAAAATAAATATTATATGAAATATTTAATGTGCTCTACTACTTTTATAGATTAATATGGCATTTTAGGAACCTATAAAATATTTTACTTCCAATGTATTCTCTATGTGGATTTTATTTAAATTCAAATAAATGAATAGTATAAAAATTTCCATTATAGTTATTTTATAAAAATAACATATTATTAAATTGTTTAAAAATCACAAAAATATTTAAAAGTTATAAATTGAAATTTATATAGTAAAAGATGTCATAATGTATCCAATTATAGAAAATTAACAATACATAAATGATTATTTATAACCATTTAAAATTTATATTTTTATTACCACTAATAAAATTAAATAGGTTAAATAAGGATAAATCAAAATGATAAGGTTTAAAATAAGATCAAAAACATGTATAAATTTTATTTGATGATGATATTACAGACCTATAACATATCATATTAGTGTTGAGTCATTTTCGGAGGTTTTTATATGGTTTTTAAATTTATATTAAACAAATATTTTTTAGGATTCCAAAGGTGCCCCTCTCCTCCCTTATCAAAGGGCACCTGCTCCCTCTCATCTTTACAGAAATTTGAACCTTCATGATCAGCCAACCACTGCCCATTTCCCTTATCTACTTCCCTAAAAATATTATAGAGGTCATAGTTATCTTTAAAGTCTAATTTTAGTGACCTAAGAGGAGGTTTCAAAGAGGTGTGTCGAAGAATATGAAATATTCGTTACTGATTATTTCAAAGTTATTTCTTCTTCCACTTCCTCTTCTTTAGATGTTTCATTATGAAGTAATAACATAAGTATCAATAATATACTGATATATTATTATAAAATGAAACAACCCTATTCCACCTTCTATCCATCCTATGGAAAATGAAATCACCGCGCATGTGTACGTACGGAATACCGTCTCCATGCCGTGGTGTAATATGTTTTCCACCACCACCTTACTTGGATGGGTATAATGGTTTAAATAATAACTATATGTTATTATTTTAATTTGATATTTATTATTAAATATTATACATACACTTCAATACAATTCCACGATCATGAGAACATTATCATCGCTCGTGCGTACATACAGACTACCATCTCAATGAAGGTGATAAGATTCATTCTTCATGTTAACCATTCATGAATGATTATAAAGTATATATAATGAATAATTATGAAATATATGAAATAATAATGCTACATTATTTATGTATATATATATGTATGTCATCTATTTAATTTCATTCAATTCAATAAGGAAATGAAAACAGCTTTCATGCGTACGTACGACCTACCGTCTCCATGAACGATGTATTTCATTCCATTTGTCAATCTATCATATATATGTATATTCTGAATATTTATTATATAAAAATAATTTTTTACATTATGAAATTAATGAAATCAGGATATAAGTAATAATATAATGAACAATAAGTCGAAACATGTACGATAAATGAAACAATTTTTCCCAAAACGCTGTTTTAACATGGATTTACAAAATAACAGGTAATATAAAGTCATAAGTGAACCATATATGATATCATAACAATGAATATGATTTTTTAATAAGTCAATTACATTATTAAAATCCTTATACAAGAGGTTCAGATATGTATAAATCATATCGGACCTAAGGTAAGGGATAATTTTTTAATTCTCGTTTTTATCCGAGATTGTTTATTCATAAGTATTTACTGGGGTTATTGTTATCATCCATGTACATGTTTTCTAAAAATGTATTAATGTATGTTTAAAGTCATTTTTACCCATTTTTAAATTTTACTACATGGTATGTAATGAATCTTTCTTTTGTTTTTGTTACGAGGTACTTTTTTGACATTTTAGGAAAATGTATGAGAAGAATTTTTTTTAACATATATGGTCTGAATGGATTTTTAGAACATTATTTCAATGAAGATTAATTTAAAAGTTTTCATGTTTATTTTTAATCAACTTCTTTTAGTTTAAAATTTATATGACATTTTAATAATGGAAAACTGTTTTTTATTGGAAAGGATATTTTCCTCAAGAATGGAGTTCAAGTGTTTTATCAAAATTATTTTCCATCTAAGATAATATGGGGTTCTATTTCAATCCCTATTTTTACATTGATTTTATTATGTTATGATGGAATAAATTTTATGATCTATTTTTATCTTATATGGATTATTTCATGATGGCATGATGTTTAAGAATCCCAATTTTTTATTACATGGGTTATGCTATGATTTATGATTTTGTGGCACACAAAAGAATGGTTTCATTATGAGATGGGTGGGACCTATATCTACCTCCAATGAATTGGGTAAAGATTTATATCTTATGTTATAGACATGGCTGGAATTACAAGTTAATCCAGTTCAATGATATAGGATTCGAACAAGGAGTAAACTCGGTTCAGTAAGGGACTTCGTCTACTAAGATGGTCTTGGCAGCGATGCCTTGGCTACTATAGAAATCATATCATGTGCTTAATGTTTTGAAACAATTACAAATATTATTCCCATGCTATTCTATCATGATTGATGTTCCATTATGATCTATGCCTTACTTACTTCCATGTTATCCGTCATATCTCATGATCATGATGTTTAAACATTATGTTCATTTTTTAAGTTAAATTATATATGGTTTGTTTTATTTTCACCATGCTTACCTTACTAAGAATTTGAGCTCACAATTGTTATGCTTTTTTCCCCCAGGATTAAGAGAAAGGTTTTAGATAAGGAAGAAAAAAGGGGAAGATCGTTATGGGAGATGTTGAAGTTCTTTCAACATGATTAGAAGTTTATATTCCAAGTTTCGAAAGACCCTAAAATATTACAGTCCTGGTGTGTTGGTTTTTGTTATGTATTAAGTATTTCGTGAAAGTAATGTAATGTCCATGTACATCAAGCTTTGGGTCTCTGCAGTTGGTATCAGAGGAAAGCTTTAGTCATCCTTTGTAAATTAGGATGCGAAAACTTTAGTGAGATCCCTAGAGATATCTCTAATGTATGTATAGGGATGTCCCTATGGTTTAGTATAACTATAGGTTACAGTCCTAGAGTTATGTTGATGATCCTGAATAACCTAGGGTGAACCTAATGTTTCAGGGATTAATGAATGTGTGATAAGTTAGATATCCCATAAGTGAATTTTAATGATTACGTGGTTCATCGTTATTTTAAATATTTCTTACACTATGGATTCTGGTTTTAGTCAATGGAGGTAACGAGAAGGAATTCAGTTAACGTTGATTAGGATGGACAAATTGGTGATTGTGATCAACAAAATTGTGTAATGCCTAGAGGGAATGATATTGTGATTATTCTGAATCAGTCATCACGATATATTATTAACAAGGAGAGCTTTGGTGGTATTCCTAAGTCATCAAATAAGAGGAAGATGGAATTTTATGCATGTTCGCATGGGAGTAGAATAAAGAAGGGAAGATTAAGATTTCTAAAGAATGGAAAAATAACCTTGAGGAATACCTTAAATGGAGGGGAAGATGTCATATGTGTGGAGAAAAGGGTCATAGAGTGACAGACTGTTATAGAGTTCAATGTCTTATTTGTGGAGAACATGGGCATTACCCAACTCAATGCCCCGACCTAAGATGTTACTTCTAAATCATGGAAGGACTTACTCCATGAAAATCATTGAAGAGGATGTATTGAACTTTTTATGTATTGGTATTCATGAATAATGTTGTTGAGTTACATTTATGGTATATTGGAATATTTTTGTATTACTCTATTGTGGTTTTCAATAATTTTATGGTACCGGTAACCATGACAAGTGATTCCAATATTCTGGAAAGCAGATGATATGCGCATAATGAATTGATAAGGAGAAAATAATATGTTTGATTGTATTCATGAGATCATGATTGATATAACAACTAAGTGGTATCATGGTTTGAGTATATAGAATTTTTAGGATTTTGGTATGTGGAAAGTGTTAAATTTTTTATAGCATTCATGTTTTCACTACGGTTCAATGGGTATTCATTTTTCAAGATAATACATGGTTAAGGTATTCACATGTCTGGAATGTGACCAACAAGATATATTTTATTATATATGGGGGAAAATGATGGTACTCAGATGCTCAGTAGATGACATTTATAGTAATTGTTTTCTTTATACTATGAGTTTGGAGAGAAGTATTTTAGATAAGCCTAAATATTGGAAAAAATTAAAATAGTATTGATTACGGCTAGAATGTTATTAGATATTATTTAAGGAATTTTATAATAGTGTAGTTTTAGAAAAAGGACAACCCATATGATGGGCGACAACCCTTTGCATCAGAAAAGGTTGCGGGAATCGAACCCACAACCAATGTGCGACATGCCTTTAGCGCCAACAACTGGCCTACTTGAAGTCCGTGGTTAGTAGAAACGAGTTTTATTTTATTAAGTGGTATGATAGATAAAGTATAAGATAATTTTTGGAATCATATACGATTAAACTCACCATAAATGGACTTATCTATATTTGATAACTTTTTCTATCCTTTTAATTGAAACAGATGTATTGACCCCTCATTCTATCACATGATCTGATAAATCTTCACGAATAAACAATTCTACTTAATTTCATTAAGAGATGAAGTATAAATTGGTCAAGGAAAAAAAACAGTGAGATTGTACCATAATCATATAAGTATTTCTTTTAATTCATCAACTTTAGAGAAATGATCTTAAAAACCAAAAATTTGGTCCTAGTACCCTCATATTTGATGAATCAGATGGTCCCTTAGATCATCACAAATTTATAGCTTTGTGACTGCTGGCTTTATCATAGCCATGTCCTCTACCACTTTCCATCAGAACGAGATTGTTAGATTTCTCTTCCATATACATATTTTCACCTATGTTATCCTATGTGGAATCCCAATGATTAGTTAATTTGGGTAACCATTACATTTTATACTTTAGTTTTTAAAGAAAAGTTTTGGAATTCCTTTTTATGATGGGGGCTTCTATGAAAGAAACTATCAAGTAATAAACCATTTATAACCCCGAAGAATTTCGAGGGCGAATTTATTTTTAAGGGGGGTAGCATGTAACACCATGATATTTTATGAGATATATTCTTTTTAATTTCTTTCATATCTTCTGTTGTATTCTACACCAAGATTATCTTCCACTATACGCAACACCATATTAGCATTCAGTATACGCAACACTAATCTTGGATCGTGTTACACACAATTTCAAGTTTGTTTGATAGTAGTTATTCTATGAAACATTGAGTGTATATATATATATATATTCAATGTATAAATGAAATATTGTTGGATTTTGTTATACGCAACAACAAAGGAGTCTTGCACTACACGCAACCCTGACATGGCTTGCATTACCCGCAATCACAACCTTCCTCGATAACATGTGTTGTACGCAATATCGGGTTTCACTAAACAAGATATATGATTATAATATTATTATAAACTAGCCTTTATGAATGGTAGTAAATAAATTTTGAATTTTATGACATTAAAATTCATCTTACACATTTTATAGAACATGGTATGTGAACAAAATAAATTTTTCGTGTAAAATAAGTATTTTTCAAAAAATACAGTATTCCGCCTTTTGATGGCGCAACGATTTTAAATATAGATTTTGATAAGTTTACAAGTTAGATTTTTCAAAATAAACTACTTATTTTGAATTAGGATATAAAAATTTACATTGGATAAAGTTTTGATATTTTTTCTGATAACTTTCATATTTTAATGAATAGTAAAAACATGCTATATTTTAATGAAAAACAACTTTTTTCATCATATTAATTTATATGGTTAAATTAAACTATTTAATGGTTTTAATGTATAAATAGAATATATTTTTATCATTTAATATAATTTATGTCATTAGCAATGATTTTACATTGAATTCATAGGTAAAATCATTTCAATCTTATAAAATGCTTTAACTATTAAAACTCGTTTTCATAACAACGGGATAAATTTTAAATTAATTTCTGAAACATTTTTGTATTGAATTTAGAAAAATTGATTCCATATTTGTAATCTTTGGGTCCAAATTATGTTAATATGGTACTTTTTATATTTGGGCATTATGAATAGTAACTATGATAAATTTTATTTACCATAGTAAAAGGTAAAGCAGGTAATTAAAGGTAAATATAATATTATAAAATTACCCTACAACATGTCTTAATATAATTGGATGCTTATATTTAATTCTAAGGAATATTTGGGTCGAAATGGAATCCATTGGAACCCACTTGGAGGTGATTAAGACCTTTAGTTTATTTTATTTAAAGGAAATTGAAATCTGTCTCACTCAATTTTAATAATTAAAGTATTTTTAATATAACTTTATACAGAATATAAATTCGGTTATAAATACTCATATGAAAGATAACATGTTTTTATTTATCATGGAAATTTATTCATAATTTTTAAGTGATATTTAATTACCTTAATAGCTTATACATTAATGATGCAGAAATTGTTTATTTAATGAAAAATAAGTAATATAATTTTAATTTAAATAATAATACCTATTAAAAGGCTCAAAAACCTGAAAAAAACTTATTTTTAGTGTATATATACACCATAAACATACAATGACAGAATAAATGACTGTTTGGAGTCTTATAAAAGTGATTATGAAACTTATATTATTTTATTTTAAATGATGTCAAAGATGTCACCTTCACAATTTAATAAGTATAGCATTATAAAAGTTTGGTGTTTATGAATATAAACCTGACTAAAATTATTATTATGACATATATAAGATTTAACTTCGCCCTATTATTTTATTTTTAATTTTTATGCAATAAATAAGTATATTTAAGTATTATACAAAAATGTTTTAGAAATTATTTTATTAAGATAAGTATCAAATAAATGGTTTTACAAATAGTAAAATAAATATTATATGAACTATTTATTGTGATATCCTAATTTTATAGTAGAATATGACATTTTAGGATCCTATTAAATATTTTAGTTCGAATATATCCTCTGTGTGGATTTTATTTAAATTCAAATAAATGAATCGTGTCAAAATTGACACTATTGTAATTTTATAAAAATAACATATTATTAAATTGTTTAAAAATCACAAAAATATTTAAAAATTATTAATTGAAATTAATATAGTCATAAATGTAATAAATTATCCAATTATGGAAAATTAACAAAAATAAGTGATTATTTATAACCATTTAAAATTTACAATTTTATTACCACAAATAAAATTAAATAGATTAAATAAGGATAAATAAAAATGAAAAGGTTTAAAATAAGATCCAAACATGTATAAATTTGATTGGTTGATGAGATTACATCCCCATATCATATATTCTTTTGATGGAGTAATTTTTGGAGGTTTTTATGTGGGGTTTACATTTATATTAAACTAATATTTTTTAGGATTCCAAAGGTTCCCCTCTCCTCCCTTATAAAAGGGAACCTCCTCCCTCACATATTGACATGACGTTGAGCTTTCAATCTTGGAAAACCCCTGACCATTTCCCTTTTCAACTTTCCTAGAAATATTCTAGAGGTCCTGGTCTTTTTTAAAGACCAATTTTAGTTCCCTAAGCGGAGGTTTCAAAGAGGCGTGTCGAAGAAGAGGAAATATCTGTTACCAATTCATTCAAATTTATTTCTTCTTCTAATTCCTCTTCTTTAGATGTTTCATTATTATGTAATAACCTCAGTATCCCTCATATACTGATATGTTATTATAAATATGAAACAAACCTATTCCACCTTCTATTAATCCTATGGAAAATGAAATCACCGCGCGTGCGTATGTACGGAATAACATCTCCACGCCGTGGTGTAATTTGTTTTCCACCACCACCTTACATGGATGGGTATAATGGTGTAAAGAATAACTATATGTGATTATTGTAATGTGATATTTATTCTGAAATAGTATACATACACGTAAATACAATTCCACGATCATGTGAATGATATCATCATTCGTGCGTACGTATGGACAACCGTCTCCACGAACACGATAAAATTCATTCTTCATGTTAACCATTCATGAATGATTATAAAGTATATATAATGAATAATAATGAAATAAATGACATAATAATGATACTGTATTTATGTATATATATATTTATGTCATCTATTTAATTCCATTCAATTAAATAAGGAAACCAAAACAGCGTTCATGCGTACGTACGACCTACCGTCTGTATTAATGGTGTATTTCATTCCATTTATCAATCTGTCATATATATGTATATGCTCAATATTTATTATATATAAATCATTTTTTACATTATGAAATTAATGAAATTAGGATATAAGTAATAATATCAAGAAAAACATGTCGAAACTTGTACGATAAATGAAACCATTTTACCCAAAACGCTGCTTTAAAATGGATTTACAGAAGAACGAGTAATATAAAGTCATAAGTGAACCATATATGATATCATAACAATGAATATGTTTCTCTAATAAGTCAATGACATTATTTAAATAATTATACAGGAGGTTCGGATACGTACAAAGAATATCAGACCTAAAGTAAGGGATAATATTTCCATTCACGTTGTTATCCAAGATTGTTTATTTGTAAGTATTTACGGGGGTTATTTTTATCATCCATGTCCATGTTTTCTAAAAATATTTTCATGTTTGATTAAAGTCCTTTCTACCCATTTTTGAATTTTACCACACGGTATGTAAGGAATCATTCTTTTGATTATGTTACGAGGTTCTTTTTTGACTTATCCTGCAAAAGTACAAGAAGAATGTTTTTTTAACTTATACGGCCTGGATGGATTTTTAGAACATTATTTCCATGAAGCTTACTTTACAAGTTTTCATGTTTATTTTTAATCTACTTATTTTAGTTTAAAATTGTATGACATTTTATGAAATGAAAAATGTTTTTCAAGTAGACTGGATATTTTCCTTAAGAATGGATTTCAAGTGTTTTATCAAAATTATTTTCCATCTAAGATAATATGTGGTTATGTTTATATCCCTATTTTTACATTGATTTGATTATGTTATGATGGAAATAATTTTATGATGTCCTTTAATCTTATATGGATTATTTCATGATGGCATGATGTTTAAGAATCCCTTTTTTTATTACATGGGTTATGCTACGATTTATGATTTTGTGGAACACATAAGAATGGTTTCATTATGAGATGGGTGGGACCTATATCTCCCTCAAATTCATTGGGTAAAGATTTATATCTCATGAGATAGACATGGCTGGAACGACAAGTTAATCTGGTTCCGTGATACAGGACTAGAATGACGAGTGAACTCAGATCAGTATGGGGTTTCATCCACTAAGATAGTGTTGGCAGCAACGCCTTGGCTACTATGGAAATCATATCCTGTGATTAATTGTTTTCCACAATTAAAAGTTTTATTCCCTTGATATTATATCATGATTGATGTTCCATTATGATCTATGCCTTACGTACATCCATGTTTTATGTCATTTCTCAAGATCTTGATGTTTAAACATTATGTTCATGTTTTTAAGTTCAAATATATTTGGTTTGTTTTATTTTCTCGATGCTTACCATTACTGAGCATTTGAGCACACCCATTTTATGTTTTCTTTTACCCCAGGATTAAAAGAATGGTTTTAGGTATGGATAAAAAAAGGCGAAGATCGTTATGGGAGATGTTGAAGATCTTTCAACATGATAAGAAGTTTATATTCCATGTTTCCAAATATACTAAACCATTATAGTCCTTGTGTGTTTGTTTTTGTTATGTATTAAGTATTCTGAGAAAGTAATGTAATGTCCACGTACGTCAATATTTGGGTCTCTATAGTTTTACCTACAATAATTGATCTCTCAAAGTTTGAAAGAGCTTTGTTTGGATTTATAACTACACATTTATTTATATCATTAATTTTTTTTGGGAGTGTAGAATCAATCCCAAAATTTCTATAAGTGGAGATAATGGTTATTAATCTTGTAGTTATAATCCAATAATTGCATATATAAACTCTAGTATCATATTTGGATAGTACAATCTCATATAAAATCTTGTAGTCATTCCAATGGTGGAATTCCACCCTACACTAGGTATAGACTAAATCATAATCTATAATGATAATATCAACTCCAAATGAAGTTAAATTTTTGTTTCCTTGAATCGAAAAATGGATTTATTTCCAAAGGAGTGATATCAAGTACTGAGAATTTTGTAGAATAACCTCTTATATCCTTATTTATAGATATTACTGGATAATAGGGAGAATAAAATGATAGAATATAGATTGAAATTTTTACATCTTTCATGAATAAATTGTTTTATTTTTTGATGTGTTACCGGGACCTCCCCTAGAATAATAGTTTAATTTCACAACATAACTCTTACATGGATCCAAGAAAATATCTAATACCCCATGTGGAATGTTATATTTTTTGTTTTATGATTTAAAGAAGAAGCATCAAGATCTATGAGAAATTCGTATTTATGTGAACAAGTGTGTCTCATTTCATATTATATGATCTATTAATAAATAAGAAGGATGGATTAATGTTGCCTTGAATTAAATATGGACAACATAATGGGACCATAATGAAGCCGAAATTATATCATCTATGTATTGATGATTTGTTTGACCAACTTTGGAGAGCTCAATTATTTTCAAGTATTGATAATCAATATAGGTATCAATAGTTAAGGGTGAAGAAAAAAGATATCCAAAATATTTCACCTTAAAAAATGGGAATCACGAGTTTAGTTTCATGTTATTGGACACGACTAATTATGCTTCTATATTTATGGATTTGATTAATAATGTCTTTAAGAACTACCATGTTATGTTTTTGGTATTATTTATTAATGATGTTATGATATTTTTCAAAAGTCATAAGAAAAATAATAATCATATAATGATCATATTAAAACTATATAGAAGTAAAATAATTTTTTTTAATTCAGCAAATGTGAAGTTTGGATATAATGAGTTATATTCATGGGGAACATCATAAATAGTGCTAGAATTTTTATTGATCCTACCAAGAGAGATACTATAGTGGGGGGGGGGGGTAACATGATACTATATCAAATATTTGATGGTTCCTTAGACTATAATGTTTTCATATATTTTTTTTGGGAAAAAAGTTTCACTAATTTCTAATACACTTACAATGTTAACTCGAATAAGATCCAAGTTTATCTAAATAACAGTATGTAAATATATTTTCATTGAACTAAAAAATAGGTTGGTTAGTGAACCAATTTCAACATTAACCTCTAGTGGAAAAGTATTTTTCAATTATTTTTTTCATCATTAAACGGTATTGTATGTCTACTCCTGAAATACGAAAAATTAATTTATTATACATTGTGATTCTTAATGTCCTGTAAGATGAATTATTATACTTATGCAATGGAGCAAGATTTAGTCATATTTTCACTGAAGATATGGAGACATAATCATTTTTTGTAAAAATGTGATATATATATTCACCTCTATATTTTGAAGCATATATTATTATAGGAGGATCACAACATGCATCATCGAAGATGTTTAGAGTTAATGAAGAATTGTTATTGTTTTATTCACTACCATCCTAGGAGGAAAATAAAGTGTCTAATTGTATTAATAGAAAATAACCTATTACTATATCAATCATGTGGATTAATAAGGAACATATGTTTGTAGATATGAAAATCATAGATCAAGAAATTACTATTGAAGGATATAAAACATATATTTCCCATGAAATTTACAAACCATCTATCATATAGAGGAACAAGGAGGCACAATTGGATGATCTGGATCATCAAAATAAGGTGGTGAAATAAAGTACAGGAAGCATCATGCATTAAACTTGGATATGGTTAGTGTTATTCATTTTGTAACTATGAGTTCTTTTTATTTTTCACGTGATATAAATACATAGAAAATAGATAAGTCCCATAGAATATATGTTCCAATCAATCAGGCGAGGACAATGATGTTCCATTATCATCAAGGTTACTTCTAGTGGGACAACATGAACTGTATGATCATTAAGTATAATTGATTATTCTGCTTATATCATCATGTTAAAGTAGAGTGATAGAAGTCAAAATGGATTATTCAACAATTGCCCATCCACACATGGATATTTGAGAGAATCATTATAGACTTTGTCACTGGTATCCTAAATACATAAAAAGGAAACCATATGATATGGGTTGTGGTTGAAAAAATTTCTAAGACATTCCAATTCATCTATTTTTGGAAATATTTTTCTGTTGACCAACTTTTCAAGATTTATATCATGTAATTGGTGAAGTTGACTACAACATTAAATCAATTTTTATATTGATTCCTGGATAAAATATAAATTATTTATAATTATTCAATATAATATAATTGTTGATTTCAATTTCAGTATAAACAATCACCCACAAAATAATATCTAATATTAAAGGTCCATTCACACATATAAAGTCATTCTATGAGATTTATCAATAAAATTTAATGGTGTATGGGATCAACGTATCCCATTAATATAGTTCTTTTACAATAAAATAATCTACAAGATTATAAAACCTGAACCATATAAACCAATATAAGTGAAATTATTTTGAACTCCAACTTATTGAAATGATGTTGGTTAATGAAAAAAAGATTTACCTAATCATGTGTAGGAGATAACAAAATAGGTTCAATCCATATGACAACATATAATGTAATTTCATAGTGATAAAAATATCTATATCGTCAACTATCAAAGGGAATTGTAGTATGATGTTTGAGATTAATTTTTCCTTCTAATTTCACCGTGGATTAAATTCATGAATTTTTTAAATAAAGGAATACATTTCTATAGGTTCATTTGTCCCTTATAGATCATTGTCCTCAAAAAATAAGTATTCTATCAGAGATAACATCCACCAGACAATGATGTCAATTATGCATTCAACATATCTCTCCTATGAAGTACATACATGATCCCTCACATGTATTTAATCTAATGGTTTTAACATTAGAAAATGATATATTATACAAGGATAAAACGCTAAATATAATGGACTATAGAAAAAATGGTATACGAGACATGACCACTCACCTTGTCAAACTACTATGGTAGAACCATATGTATGAGGATAAAGTTAGTTAACAATAGGATGTGATGAAATAAAACTACCCTCATCTAATTTATTGAATTAAAATTTCATGGGAGGATTTTCTAATGGTGGGAATAATGTAATAACATGAAATTTTTAAATTAATCTCCTTTTTGTATGAGTAACTTTTTTATCATTTAATATATTAATAAAAAGCACAAACACTATTTTCTGAACTATTATATGTTATATTATATCACATTTAAAATATTTTTAAACATAATAACCACTAATAATATAGATTTTATATAGTGATTGTATGATTATTATATATTAAGCATTATGATAAATCAAATTGAAGCAAATGGAAGGAGTGGTGGCCCTAAGCAATAGAATCGTACCATGTGAATACAACTTATCAAAACTTCCAAGGGAGATAGAATCACTATTCTTTTCAATTAATTAATCTCAAACCAATATTCAACAACTAAATCTCCATCAAAACTATTTATAGGAGAAGTTAAATATCATCGAGATCATAACCAAAACCATCTACTCTAAACCACCCCATGACAATCTCATCATCTCACACCTTACAATAAGAAAAGTTTCTGGTGTAATATAGGTCTACAAATCTAAACACCAAATGTAAATTTTTTTATATTTTTAATTTTTATGGATTACATATAACCATTTTATTATTAATTATATAATTACTAAACAATAAGATTCATAATAATTATATTTTGATAGGATGAAATGAAAAATTGTATATTTGTAAAAAAATACAGTTTCAATCAAGACAAACTTTTAATGAACTGATGATGTTTTTTGAAATAAATAATATTTTACTAAAATATTATTATTACATCATATTTATTAATTATAAATAAAAATATAGTTTAAAAATTTTAATTTTTTTTATAAGGGATATAAGACTCTGATTGTAAAAAATATATTTTTTTAATAAATATGAATTTTTGAGTTAAAGGTAAAAAATGTTCATACACATATATATATATATATTATAAAATAAGTATGATTGTTGAAATCAACACTTTTATATTATCCAAAAGTTATTTTTTGAGTATTTTCAAAGGTAATCTATGTTTTTGGAAAAAAAGTTATATTTTATTAATATATGTTGTCAATTATGTCATAATATCGATCCAAAAGTAATGTAATGTGTTCCATAAATGGAATCCATGAAAAACGATATTCTTCCACTTTAAAATAATTTATTTTTTATTTATTTTATTAAATTTATTAACCCTTTATGAATCCTTCAACACCTATATTATATATTAATGTTTCAAATTCATTTCTTTATAAACATGACTCACAAACACATCACCAAGTATATTTTTTAAAGATTTACATTATTAATATTATATTATAATTAAATCCAATCTTATTTGGTAGAAACCATGGGAAATAACTAGGGGTGGTTTGTGGTTTAGAATAATTTATTATAAAGGGTCTAAAAATTAATTAATAATGAATTACCCTATCTCTTTCTACAAATACCTACCCATTGCCATACCTATACACTCTAAATACATTATCCATAATGTTCTTGTCATTTTAAATCTCAATGAGACCCTCTAATGTTTCCGTATATCTCTAATATTCTATCTTCACGTTTTAGGAAGAAAAAATTCAAGGTAATGGAATTCTCCACTTCCTCTTTTCCATTAATCCACCTCTCTTGTAGAATGTCTTCTATATGTTTGGATAAAGTCTTTAAATACCCTAATTTATTAGACCATTACTATAAAAATTGATTTTTATTATTTGGAAACCTCTATCTCCCTCTATTATTCCATTTCCATAATCCACATTTATAATTTCATGCCACCAAATTCATTTCTTGATTTTCTCTCTTCCAAATGAATAGTTTTTATAGTTTAAATACTCAAACAATTTTTTCATAAATGGGTTCTAACCTAGATGTATGTATAATTTACTAATTCATTTATTTATGTATAAGAAAATAACACTCTTTTTCTATAGTCTAAATATTATTTAATGTGAAATACTTTAAGCAGTTTTGTACAAATGTTTTAATGTGAAACTCATTCTTTACTCTACTATAGTTATTAATGAAATAAATTTTTTATCGATGTGGACTATGTCAATTAATACATATGATGGGTGCACCTTGATATAAATTTAATACAGTGGTTAATGAATTTATCTATATAGATGACATGTTTTATAAAAACATGGTGATTAGCAATGGTAATAACGATTTAAAACACCCTATTGAAAATTCCTGGTGATATTATTATGAATGCCACATTTTTATGATGTGTCAATATTTTAAATTTATGCTTCATTATTTTTATTTTATAATATTCTTAATTTTATTATGATCACATGCTTCTAATATTACTCATGTTCCCATACTTGACACCTCCTTTGTTTATTCCCTTACTAGGTTTTATGCTAACCCCTTTCATTTGTTGTATGTCCCTAGTATATGAAACACAGAAAAAGTAACATTAGAATAAGATATAAAAAATCCATCCAAGTGGATGATAATTTTATTTTATGAATTATGTAACTAATTTCTAAGATACAAATCCCTAAAATATCCATTTTATTCTTAAATATTCTACTTTGTACAAAAATCTTTATTTATTAGAAAGGATGGATTCCACAGGAAAAATTGAGTAAACAAAAGACTAATGGAAACCTCCATCATAATCAAACATGTACCAACCCAAGGTATACTCATTCCCATATTAATAAAAAAGCATACCAAAACATGGCCATAACATATGAAATAACCATATTCCCTAAATGAAGGAAAGTGAAAAAACAAGGCATGATCCTCAGCAAAAAATCCCAAAGGCATCCACACAACACAAAATATCTAAAAAAATATCCATAATCCAGTATCATCCAATAAGTAATGACTTAAGAATCCACAACATATAAAAAAATAATACCTTTTATGAAAACAACCACTCAAGGAAACGAAGGACCCCCAAAAAAAATCTACAACGATTTAACACATAATCATATACCAAAAGGTACCAAGTAAAATGAAACTCCAAACCTACTTAAAAAACAAATCATAAATAATGGATATCACTAAACAAAGAAACCCTAAACCACAATTATTGTTCTATATTTACACAAAATAGAAATTTAATATAGGTGGAGATAAGGATATAATGGGTTAAATATATAAAAATAGAAATATCTCACACTCAGGAATAAAAAATTAACACATGTTTAGTGAATTATAGGTGATATATAGAAAAAAACTAGATACATAAACTCAATCATTATCTCTCCTCAAATGAAATGAGTGATCTCATTCCAAATCCCAAAAGGAGTTCAAATTTAAAAAAATACTTGGAAATAAAAGTTCTAAACCACTATTAAAATACTATTTGAAAACCTAACCATTTCCTACGAACCCATTTATCTATAAATTTATATCACCATAAAGATACCAAAGTTTTAAAGTCACATAATCTATGTTCTGACCCATTCCATTGAAAATATATTTGAAACCATTGTATAAAAAGTAAATCTCAAGAGCTCTGAATCATATCTCTATTTAGTTCATAATAGTTCAATTATAAAACATTAAATGTCCATTAAAATGGACTTAAAATGCCAATATCATCAAGCACCTTTTACATTAAAAAATCAATTTCAAAAAACTATTAAAACAATCAACTCTATGAGAACATTAATTTTAAAAAAATTCACAAAACCCTCACATTAATGATGAAATCATTCAGCAAATTACACCACATGTCCCTACATTTTGAATAAAAAAACATGGTTTCTCAAAAGTGTAACCATACATTATTTAAAAATTCAATATGAAAGGGTTTTCAATTTATAACATCCTATAATAATTTATCCTTTCAATTAAAAAATTATTTTCAACACATTTTAGCATGTCACCAAGTGGGAATCCAATAATAGATCTAAAACTCTCCAATAAAACCTGATATAACAACATAAAATTAAATAATCCCCCAAAAAACCCATATCTAATAATATACTTATGGAAATTTTACTTGAATCAATTCAAGGAGTATTGGAATATAAACAAGAAATATGGAGGGAAAATTTCATAGTGAATGATTTAGACACATAGGATAGTGAAATGTGTACTAATTATTAAACAAGTACTATCATGTTTAAAGATCCTTTACTT
The DNA here is from genome assembly GCA_963277665.1 of Viscum album. Lineage (NCBI taxonomy): Eukaryota > Viridiplantae > Streptophyta > Magnoliopsida > Santalales > Viscaceae > Viscum > Viscum album. The sequence continues at coordinate 1,997,224,218 of OY728143.1, read as the reverse complement.
ATAGGATCCACTTTCTTTACTTGATTATGCATGATAACCATGAAACCTAGGTAAGTTTAACACATTTTCCTCTAAATAACAAATTGGCCCACAAAAATCACTAATAAACATTACATAGATCAAATAATTATCTCAACATATGAAAATACATCCAATATATCCACATCCAAACACAAAATCAAATCTGAATACCAATACACTGAAATTTTATTTTCATTTCGATAGATATTTGTCATGGAAATTTCCAACATTCTTCACCTTAGTCTAGTTGATGATATGAGTCTCTAGACTACCAAGAGATACCCCCAAATATTAATAGAGCAGTATAAGATATCATTTTTTTTATAAACAAACTTGATATTTTCATCCATCAGACTCTTGAGATGGTCTATAACATTCCCAAGGAACATTCATAATCACCCCAGATTAAAAACTTGTACTAGGGTCTCATAATATAATAAATATAATGATTTCACACATGAATAAAGAAAATGATCAATAAATAAACATATATATCATGGTAAGAAACATAAGAAATAGGAGAAATTTTAGTCTAAATAACAAATAAAATTAACGGAAAACATAACCACAACGTACATAAATAGGACAATATCAAATACTCATAAGCATAAATGAAAAAAGGGATACATAAGAAACCCAAAAAGATGAAAACAAAATTAAATTGACAACAACAATCATCAAATGACTTGTATTAACACTACACATCCCATACCAAATATCTAGTATAACATGTACCCAAACATTATGGGGTCCATGCTAATTCAACCTAAATAAATGAAAACACACTGGACATACTGAGTGGAGAATTCATGTTGTGAGAAAAAAATCTTTAAATATCTAAATAGTAATATCCCAGATTCTTTGGTTATTTTATTACCTCATAAATAAATATAATGAATCACATCCCATCATACAATATTGTTTTGTAGATTTGTAATGGCAGACAAATAATTCAATTTCACAATAAATTTGGAAACATAAAATAAAAAAATGTATTTTCATTGGTAAAACCAGTATTACCTTTATAATATTCCTAAATGATAATCATAATAATCTCCCTTGAATCCTGTGAAACTAATATATAATATATGGGTGATCATACATTCTCAGTATGGGTAAGGATAAATTGGATTTGTTAAAGAACGAATAATTTTGAATGAGAAATAAATGGTTATATAATTCCAAATAAATAGTAACATGAGATACAAACATTTACATGGATATCATAAAAAATAAAATAAACACCTGTAAAATAGTAATGTATTTATTAATTATTTAATTTATAACACTATACATCTGAAATATAAAATAGAGGCCTAGTTCCATGATATCTGAAAATACAAATGAGGCCTTATTCCATGAAATCTATATAAATGAGAAATATCTTGACCAAAACACAATTTATTATTTTATCGTGATACGAATAATTGTATCTAATAGAAATAGAGGGAATTTCCCATTAAATACTAAGTACAATTCATTAATCATATAAATAGTGTAAATATTAATTTAATACATGATCATCATAAGCATTCATATTTCATAACTATCATATGAATGTTAATGTATTCCATAATTAAACTTATCATAAACAACTTAGAAAAATGATAAGTTTAATATATTTAAATAATATTATCTGTGGAGTATTTGAATAATAAATGTTTATTATCATTAATTAGAATAAATACAATAAAAATATTATTAAAATCATTCTTGAGGAAGACACACTTTTCAATTTGAAATCAAATTTTCGAAAATAAAAAATTATAGAATATTATGAAATAAATTTTCAGTTAAAATAATATTTTATACTTGTTTAATAAGATTCTTATATTTTATTGGTCTTGATTGTGGGAAATTATTTTCGTAACATATAATTAAAAAACATATCTTTTACACTTTTGAATGAAAAGTAAAAAATTTCAACCATCAGAAAATGACATGAATATTCATTGAAAAATTTTAATACTATAAAAGAGGGGAAATATATAATTATTTTATTATTATATATCAATAAAAATATTATTTAAAACATTTTAAACAAAATACGGACATGGAAGGAAAATATTTCCAACCAAGAAGAAAAAAGTTTTCAGTTTTCTTTAAAAATTTACTTCAGGTCTTGAGAACATAAATAGTGTGAAAGGACATGAAAAATAAAATTTTAAAAAATATCCATTTGGTAAGAATATATATATGTATATGTAAATATCAAATTGTTCTTCCAATATAGAAATAAACCTAATCAATTCTTAGTAATAATGTAATTTAAACTCATTTTTTTACTATAAATTATTCCCCTTTTCTTCCTTCAACTTTTGAATTGTTTTTAAATAATTTATTAAAATATTATTTTTGAAAAATATCATTAATGCCAATTTTTTCACTATTCATTTAAGTTGACATAAAATACTAAAAGGAAAAGTTGTAATTAAAATATTATCCATTAAATAAACTTATTTTTCTTAATAATATATAAAATTCCTGGAAATCTATAACTAAGTAAAATTATAGTACATTTAATATTTGTTTATTAATTGAAGAAATAATTCTTTGATGTTTCATAATCATTTATTGTAATTATATAATTACTAAATACTATAAATAAATTTAAAAATGAAAATTATACCATTAATCTTATAATATACATATATATTAATTTTTATCTCTCTTTTCCCCCTATATAAAAATTTAATATATATTTAAAACTAAGGGAGTGATACGTTGTAAAATTATTTGAATGAAATATTATATTAGACAATTTTATATAGAAATGTCAACTAAAAATAGAGAATAAGATTAAATTGAGTTTAGTATCCTTCATGAAAGAATAATTACTTTGAAACGGTAAATTGATTTACCGTTTCCTAAGGTGGTAAATTTTACCATGATTAGGAATCATATTGACCAACACTAAATCAGATTATTACATAAATGTTAACCTCCTGAATCGAAATATGTAATAAATTTTATAAAATTTAATTTATATATGTGGTAGAAGTTAATTTTAACGTATTTTCATAAAAAATTAATAAAAACTACTTTTTAGAAGAACAAAAATGTTTTTTTTTGCAGAAAACTGGACTTATTCTTATCCAATATCTAAAAAATTATTATTGGAATGTTAAAACCTTTCACCAATTATATAATAAATAAATTTCATTAAAACATTCAACAATAGTTTCTACTTTTTTTATTATTTTAAAAACCCTTTTTACCAACCAAAAAATTATAATAAAGTTTTTTTACATTCAAATAATTTTCATTTTCATTTATTATAAATTGATAAATAAATATTTCAAATTAAAATATATATTTTAATGTATTCAGTTATTCCAATTCAAAAACAAAAACTTTAATGGCTAGGTTATCATGGCCATATAATTCTATTTTAATAGTAGTTTATGGTTTTCCTAAACATGGTGTTGTTTGAATATCAAGTTATCTAAGAAAATAAATTTATTTTAAGAATAAAAATACAATAAAATACTAGGGTGTTACATTCCCCCACCCACAAATAATTGTCATCATCTACATTTTATTTTTTGATTATTAATAAATTGTTTGTCCTTTTAAAATGAATTTGTGGAAACCCCAATTTGTGAAAATGGTTAATAGAATATCCTCTTGAAAGAAGGGAACGAGAAATATGAAGGCCATCTAAAATGATACAGAAGTAGGTTTCAAAAAAGGGAAATATTGGTGGGAATGTAAAATATGTGTACGGAGGTAAAATAAATGTCACATCATAAATAGGGAGCATTGATCATAGAAATTTGAATTATCTAAATATTGTTAATGACTAAATAAATATAGATTAATGTGGTGTGAAAAATTCTGTTGATTCATTGAAAATGTTAATAATATGATAACTTTTTGGTTTTCAGATTCATTTACTATTTTTTGGAATTATATAACCATAATTTAAATGAACATAAGGTAATATACTTACATGATATATTTCTATTTCATAAGAACACCATATTCTTTGGGTTGTGCTTTGATAAATTTTAATAACATTTCTTATTCAATGAAATGACTATAAATATTGTATTTCTTTTAAAAGAACTAAAATTCATATATAATGGTTCACATAATCAAAAAATGATAAAATCATATTCCTTATATATTTAATATTTAAATTAAATAGTTTCCAAAAGGTAAGATAATATCTCAAATGTATTAACCCTAATATGAATAAATAATACATTTACCCCAAACATTCTATAGTTACACCAATGGTTCAACATATAAAATTATATAAGTAAATAAAAAAAGATTAAAATTATCATCAATAACAATAATATTTTTTATGTTTTGAATTAAGCAGTGATCTTATACTTTTTAACATACATCCAGAAATATTTAATTCCATTTTTTCCAAATAATAACTTGTTAAAACAAATTTTAATCAAAATGGTAACATATACATCCATAAATTAAATAAAATACAAGAATTTCATTAATCAAAAAGATAGGTCTTATAATGTTTTTAACATCACAAGAATATCGTGAATCATATTTAGACACTATACAAAAATTTAATCTATTACATGGCTATAAATAAATCGAAAAATATTTCCTTATCAATGAATGGAATTTTAACCATTAAAATTAACTATGTAAAACTATACAATAGACTATAAATAACATAAGATCATGTCATATACCAACCCAAATGGTCATTTAAACATCAATATATCTTTCTTCTTAAAATAGTGTATTTTTTTCAAATAACCTCAATATACCATCACTTTAAACCTAAACAGGGGTTGTTTATTCTGTTTCACTAATGGAATACATAAAAATATAAACCTTTTATGGTATATATAACTATTATATTAACTCCATTTAAAACCATATGTTATTAAAATATAATCAAAATCCCTATTCCTAAAAAAATCAATAGTATTTTAAAAAATCTAAAACATGAAATAAACATAATCAAATATGACCTAAATAACATTTCCATAAAATTTGTATCCAATTTCAAGGTCAACAACACTATCTAATTTACCTAATCAATTTCAATCATATCTTTATCCCAAAAATACCTTATGAATTTACCAAATCATTATAATGTTATCATATACTTAGACTTTTCCACAATGTTAATCACAGGGTTATGTTACCTAATAAGTATTTTCCTAAATCATGTTACCAAATTTTCTACTAACCTGGCTATACTAAGAACATTAAAGACACCGAATCCAGTATCCGAAAATTCATCATAACATTAATAATTTGGAACTACATTCAAGAAATCACATCCCAATAGACTGAACAGTTTAGTAGTCTTCGATGACTAGATACATACATGAATTTCACGTTACATTATAAAAATTTAAAATAAAACATATTATTTTCTATCATAACACCATTATTAACTTTAAAATATTCATTATTAAAAAATATAATACACTTTTTATAATTCTAGGAATATGAATAATAATAATGGGGTGATATTATATTCTCATTACCTACATGTATACAAAATAAGCTAATAGAAAAATAATTATATAGAAAGAATAATTGATAATGAGATAATGTCATATATATAATCACATGACCTATAAACATATCGAACGATATTATAGATAATAAATTAATCAAATGGACATTAATAATCGATTTTATAATTATGTAATACAAATTTTCAAACATATAAACCATATTGTCATGTCCTTGTTCAACTACATCTGAATATTATTTTGAGGACTTGTGCTAAGATATCTATATAAATGTGTAATTCCATAGATAACCCATTATCTACATGGTCTCATGAGACATATTGATGCATTAGAGTCCATATATTTCTTCAAACATTACATACTAATTCCAATACATTAATCGTATGAAATGGGTGAATAAAATATTAATATATAATCAATATAAACATTCTTATTGCCCAATAAGAATTTGAATGATAATTCTTTCCCCAGTAAAACATATGATAAACCAACCAATAAAGAGGGAAAGAATCACTATAACATATCCCCAATAGATTATATATTGAATAAATTTTTATTATTTTTGATGAGTAGAAATACCATAAAAAGATAATTATAAAAATTTTTGGGTCAATAACATATTATTTTAAAAACACGAGTTTAAAATAAACAAAAATTATAGAATATGTGGGAAAAAATAATTGAAATATCCTTTTATAAATGGTGAATAATATTCAAATCATTTAGTGGTCACAATAGTGGAAAATTATTTCCATGTCATATAATTTTAAAAACCATTCATTTTACAGTTTTTTATAAATTATCAAAAAGTACATCATTCAAGAAAATAATAGTAATATTCCTTTAAAACAAATTTATTAAATTAGGACTTATGTAAAAAATAATTTAACAAGTAACTATATAATGGTATAAATATTATTTAAAAAAATGTAATGAAAATATTTATATGGAGAAAAAGATTCTTTACTGAGTATAAAAACCCTGTAAATTTTTTTTAAAAAAATATTTCATTATGTTGAGTACATTAATTTAGTAAAACAAAACTAAAAAATTATAATTTGAAAAAATCACCAGTGTATATTAATGTGGAATTTTTTAATATGTAAATATTAAATAATTCTCAAAATGGGGACTTAAACAAAAAAAAATCTGAAAAATGATTAGATTGTAAAATAAACCCCTACCACTTTAATAAATTTGAATAGTAAGTAACATGAATCAAAAACATTTAATAAATTATTATATATAATGAAAAAATGGTAAATATTATATAACATATCAAATGGGTAGTGTATACACCATAAAAATAAATTTTATATATAACAACAAAATAGGCATCACTTAACTAAAATTTAGGCGAAATCTATTCCCTCAGGTCTAACTTCCTTCGTATGTGTTTGAAAATACACTATAATATATATATATATATATATTATAAATATATTATATAATCAAATATACATATATATATATATATATTACCATATATTATTTAATTATAAATATTTATCTCTCGTTTTATAAAAAATTTATTAAAATCATTGTTTTGGGTGATAATTGCTTCTCTATTCAGGTATGATTTGGTATGTCATATTTGTATATGTAAATTGATAATAGTTCATCATCTCAATAATGTTATTTATGGTATAAATATCATACATATACCCAATATATTTTTATTTATAGTAAATTAAAAAAGATATAGTTATAAAAATGAATTGTGACATTCATTAATATGGTAGGCCATACATGTGTAGGAATACTGTTTTCTTTTTTAGAATATGGAAATGAAAGGAAGGAAAATAATAATACACCTTTTAATTATCACTATTATATCATATATATCTTATTTATTCATTTTAATGTTACCTTTTTACCACCCACATAAAATGGATATGAAAAAATTGCTCAGTTTGTGGTGGACATCATCCACAAGTATATATGATAAATTTTATCATTTTCAAATCGATTTAAAGAAAGAAGGTGGTCATTATGATATAAAATTATAATAAAAATATTTCCATATTGTCCATATATATTAATTACTTATATCACCATAACCATACTTCTAAATTTGCGATGAAAATGAATTACCCCGTTATGTGGATACAGTAGTCCATACACACACACAAGTGATGTTTTCAATTTTTATCCCAAAATATTAACAAAATTTCATTATATTTATGATAAAATATATATAGGATGTAAAATAATTAATTTATTTTAAATATTTTTAAAATTGAATACATTGTTTTAGAGAAACCACCTTTAGATATCCTATTAAGGACCCCTAGGGTTGCTATTTTTGGAAGAAAAGACCTATATTATATGGATAATAATGTTTATAATAGATTTTGGTATGGTATTCTTGAGATAGAAGGTCCAATTTGGTTCAAATATGTTTGTGAGGAGGTACCCATTTATAATTGAAGAGAGGGGCCCTTGGGAATTTAATAAAAATGTAAAATATAATAGATCCATTATATTGAGAAATTATTTCAAATTAATATTTTACTATAATATAGTATAGAGTATAAATAAAATAAACTAATAAAATTTTTACTTGTTTAAGAGTTGTTTTAAACCTTGTTTTTCTATAAACCACTTAAATAACCTATTTTAACTTTAACAACGGTAACAACATTTTCACTCTTAAAGAGTTATAGTTTTACAAATATGGTGGAAATTAGATAATAAATGGCCAGGGGATGAAATTTTAGACCATATATTATCCTCCATTTCAACTTTCTATAAAATTATAAATTTTATATAAATTATTAATTTATTAATTTTTAAAAAATATAATTAATGCCAATATGGAAATTATTCATTTATCATTACAAACATAACATAAAAAGTATTGAATTAAAATATATTAAATAAACACAACAAGAATATGTATTATTCATATATGAAATTTTTCAATCAATAAAACTAATTCAAATCATATTATTTTGAAATAAAAATATTATTTTATTTTTCATTAATTTAATGAGATAGTGAATTTGAGTTGTAATATAATTTAAAGTAAGTTTATATTTAATAATAAATATAAATAAATTTTCAACATGATAATATTTTCATTAATCTCATTATTAAAATTTATAATCATTCATAACATGATTTTTAAAGTACATAAATACATAAAAGATATTGAAAACCAAGAGAGTGAAGTTTTGTAACTTTCATTTACTTAAGTATTATATTGTTTATGTTCATAGACATGTATCCATTTAAAAATAAATTTATTACATATGGTGATAAGGGTTTTATTCCCCTCATCGATTAAGAATAAAGAATAAATATTATGAAATTTTCACTTAGTTTTAAACCTAATTTACCTGATTTACCCTTTACCATAGTGAAAAACCGTTCATGACAACTCTTAATATTTACCAAACATTAAAGGGTATATTTACCAAATGTGACCATATTGATAAAAAATATGTAATCCATTTTATCAAATTCAATGTCTATATGATTAAAAAACTAATTTTAATGTCATTGTACAAAAATCAATGAAAACCTCTTCTTAAAACAATTAATTTCTAATAGTAAATTAAGAATAATGCTTTTCCCATGCCTGATTAAAATTTTATATAGATTTTAAAACATTTTATTGACTACTTAATATATAAATTTAACAAAAATAATTCAACAATACAGAATAATTTTATTTTTTAATGTAAAAAAAGTATCGCACTCATAAAAATGGTTTTTTCATAAAATTAGTTCATTAACGTTATAATGGTTTTTATATTCATTTTAAATAAAATGATAACTAAATATTACGCACTAAAAATATATATTATTCATATCTTAGTTAGTCCTATTTATACCAGAAAATTTTAACGGCTATGTTATAATGACTATATAAAAATATATTATTTGTATTTTTTCTTTTTTAAAACATAGTGTTGCGTGTAATCCATGCTATATAAGAGATTACATTTATTTATAAAAAACATATCATAAAATCTCAGGTGGTTAGAAATACCCCATTTTGTAAGCACCACAAAATCAGAGTAATTTATACCAGTTCAATCAATTTTACATTCTTTTATATAAAATTGAAAATATTTTGTTAATACACAAGTTTTAACAATCATAATCGCACAAATATATTTCACAAAATTATTTAAATTTTATTAATTGAATTTAATATATTGAAACCCAATTTTCCAAGGCCTCAAATACCTTTTTATCAAAAAATATCCCATTATTAAAAAAAACTTATGGATTAGGACCCCACCTTTTTCTATAAATCATTTAAGCTATATACGGTGACCATTCTCTATAATCCAAAAAGAATTCCAAAACCCCATTATTCCACTTTCAAAAAAATTATAAATTTTTGTTAAAAAGTGACAAAATTTGACTATACAAATCCAAATTCTGAAACATTTAAAAAATAAAATTTTAATGTGAAGAAATACATAACTCACTCATGATTTAGCAAATAAGGGCCAAAAAATAATACAAACAAGACAAAATATCAAAGATAAAAATGGATACATATGAAATAAAAAGATTTATATATAGAAAATAAATATTATAATCGAGTCATTTATCCTATAAATGATATCATATCGTCATAGATAACTTATTAGTACTCAAGTATAATATTATATGTTAGAGATAGAGAACCAAGGCCAAAACTATTAAATAAGTGTCATATCAAGTATTCCTGTTGAACTATACAAAACATAACATCACTAGAATAAATTTATCAATGATATAAATATTATAATATATCACCAAATTATCACTACCCCTTATAGTTAAACCATCTCAAAGTGACATGGAAATATTCACTAGTAGGTGAACTTTCCATACTAGGGACTACTCTTTTCATTTCCTTACATAATCTCTATAAACTCCAAGGACTAACATTAATTGGAGGTAAGAAATCATTGGAAAAAATATATCAAAGGAATAAATCATACCTCACTTCTGCACCCTTATAATCAACAACCCCTTCAAAATTGATTCATAGTACCTTATTGATGAAACATTCCTCATACACTATAATTCACATCAATCAATATGAAGTCAAACCCACATGGTTATAAAATAGTAAAAGGGGCCACATAGGGTATCACACTCCAATGATCACCAATTGAAAAATACCAATGTGGGAAAAAGACATAATTAAAAAATCGGAATTCCAATTGACTCTTTAATGGTTTTATTTATATGTAAGAACCCTGGTTTTCACTCAGGTATTGCTCCATTAAATTTAGATATAAATCATTATATTGGACCCAATATGGATTCCTACCATGTTAGGAAAGTATCTGAGGGTTTCCAAGGCAAGTTTGAATCTCGAAACCCATATTTTTTCGGAAACATTGACAGGTCGCATGTTTATCGTATAGTTGGTGCTTGGTTTGGATAATCATGTTGATCAAAATTTATAGGCAGAACCATTTCCCATGGTTTGTGCATGCCCATGCAGCCTAACTGTGAAATGTGCCCCTCTACCTAGAAACCCTATCATGTTTTCCAAATGGTTTACCAAACTATTCGGACAAACCGTGCACAAGCTATTTTTCTACATAAATTTAAAAAATTTCTCTTAATGATCCGTTAAGACACCTCTATCATCCCTAATCAATGATTATGTGGAATAAACCTATTTTTCTCTCAATTTTGGGATTTTTGAAGATCTAACAATGGAATCAAGAGATCTCCTACATCTGGAAATCAATCAATCTTTTATACATCATGTTGGACGAACAATAGTATGTACTCAATTCCTATTAAGATATTCTCCTTCTCTATTTTTCTCGACTACGATATCAAGGTGTGATAATTTTTATCTTTTTCATTGGCATAATCTGATCCTATCCAAATAAAGGTCCAATATCGAAGGATAAGGATCATACAACCCAAATGTGGGTGGTCTATAACTCATCCCTGATGTTTTTCAATTTTTGATTTTCCATGTGGGGCCCACATATTCATCGAGTGTCATTTATTGAATTAATATTCCATTATTATACTTGTTATAACAATATCGATACTCTCTTCCCCTATATGTGATTAGTTGTTGGTTGTTATGACCACAAATCAATCCCTTCCATGTCGAGAATTATGTCATAATTGTTTCTTAGTGTTTTGACATGTTTGTGCCACCATTGGGGTGTACCTTGGCTTTATCTCTATAAGGGTGTACATTTTTATATTAATTGGTTTGTTTATATTGTTAATTTCAAAATTAAATGTACCATGTACTAATACATATTTACATTACTAAGGTACATGCATCAAATTGATAATTAAATGTGAAATAAAAATCATAAATTATATTGAGTATATGACTTGAATAGATTAAATGTAATTTATTTATAGGTTACATGTCTATAGCACCCCTTACCACATTAATATAAGGTAGAGGAATGAACCTTTATTATGGAATATGCTTAAAGTGATTAATTGAATGGTTTCATGCTACATGTCCTTGTCAAAATATTAAAAGGAAATGTTTGAACCAAATGACTTAATCAAATGGTTGCATGCTACTTGACCATATCACACTAATGAAAGAAAAGGCTTGAAACTAAAGTTTCAAGATACTTGACCATACACACTAATGAAAGTGAATTTGTGAACCAAATGAAAACATAAATGAATTCATAATCAAATAGGAATTTCCTAAATCGAGCTCACCTTGGATTATGATCAGAGAATGAAATGAGTATTCAAGTACCCCATTCTAATTCAAGGATTCAGATTTCATAGGTTGAGACCCTCCGTGATCTCTATCCTTGTCCGTTCTTGAATACCCAATATGATAGCATAGGATTCATCAAGTATTATTACAAGATGTCATGGATACACTCCTTGTATACCTTCAATGCCATAAGAGGATTCATTGGATACACTCCTTTTTTCCAGTATTGATATGCATGATGCATGGTTACAACCTATTGAGTCCAGTCACTACATAGCCCTATTTTCCCCTAGTCAATCAATTTGGACTCGTTAGGAACCTTATTGTTGAATTCAATTGATTATTCTCCTTGTATTAAAATATTATCCATTCCAAGAAACAATTACTACTGAGTTGGTGACCCTTGAGGATTTTTATGTCACCATAGTTATTACTTTGGTACTTCACTAGTGGATATGAGCACACATGACAAGTTAATATAAAATGGCAATGAATTAATCAATGAACTACTTAAATGTTCAGATACCAGTAGAGTGATAAAGTAGGTACTTGGTTATTTAGTTACATTGTAATGATTTAATTTTTTAATTCAATCAAATACACTTTTAAATTTACATTACACGGGCTGGATGTTATTGATATCATTGGGGTGTCCCACTGAGATTTATCTCACACCCTGTTTGAGCATCGTTTGGTACCCAGGGTAGATTAAATTGTTTCATGTTTTGACAAAGGGAATCACACATCTTCAAACACCTGATTACTTACTATTTTGTAATAATCTTTATGGTAGATGACCATGTCATAGCTTGGGAAGCTTGGGATAATATTTTATTTCCATTACACTATTGTGTATTATGTTATGCCTACTATTCTATGTCTATGTTTTTTAGTTTTCTAGTGACATGACATATCTTCGTTAGTTATTGTGTGATTGTATGCTATTATAGTTATTTTAGTTATTATTACTATTGTCACTATTTTTCGATGTGCCTTCTATTTACATATATTTTTTTCTACTATTTTCCGATGTTTACATTCACCTGATATGGTATAATTTTGTAATGTGTGAATAGTATCCAATGGGAACACCCTAGTACCTCACTACTAGTCGTCAGCCTTTATCGTTTGGGGAGAAGTGGTTGAGGCCATGTGGCCCATCAGGTAAGGGGCACCCTATTAAGTGGAATCTAAGTCTGAGACATCACAATTTGCTATAAGAGGAGTTTCTATTCTTTTTTTACTGTTTGAAGATATTATATTATATATTAGGAAGGCTTTGGGATTGGTTATAAGCTATTTTTGGGCATTGTGAACACATGTTTTGGGTAAACACCAAGATTCCTAAATTATAATTGTTGTTCTACTTTTTCCTACTATAGTTGATATTATTTCACCATAGGGTGATGCACATGTATCTTGGAGTTGTTGATTATTACATTGTTTGAGGATTTTATTTAATCCTTATACTGATGATATGAGGGAGAGGATCATTGTTACATGCATCATTATAGGCACCTATAATTCACATGTCATGCATATTCCCATGCCAAATAGATGGATTTAACTTCATTTCATTGCTTGATATGCATGTGATTGATGAGTGATGTGGTGATAGTTATCTTATTCTTGAATTACTCTTGGATGTGATTTAGTGATTTTCTATCTCAATTCATGAGGTGTATGGGCCCTCATAGTTTGGGATGAGTAACTTACCAAGTTTATTCAATATTAAATAAATTAATGGGTGTCATTTCTAGTGATAGGTGTATGGGTACTAATTCATCAGAAATTACATTACATTATGAAGTGAATCATGAAATATAATATTAAATGGTTGCATATCCATATCCCACCATGTCATGCTTATGAAAGGTAAAGTATTGAACCTGGTAAATAAATGTTTTATGAAATAAAACTTATACATGAGAACATACTAATGACTAGCTATCTACGTGGGTAGTTTGGGTAGTATGTTTTGGGAAAACATTTTTTATGATGATTGTAATTTTTTTCAATGGGTGTCAATTGATTTCAATGATGAATAACATGAAGAAGGGAACTCTCCTATGTGAAAATGGTGAATGGAAATCAGACGTTGGTTGAGCATGATCCTATGTTTCAAATATATGTGTCTTGAGTTATACATTTTCTAGAACAATTAAGGATGGTTGGAGTGTTTTCTGGAAAGAGTAAAAGAAAAGGTGATGAATAGGATGTGGAGGAGGTTTTTGAATTCTAAGGTGGCCAAAGCATGAGTTTTGAGATAGAATATGAATATGCATTTCAATTCATACTCAGTCTTTTACTAAGTATTTTTATAAGCCTTACCTAAAAAATAGGGTCATCCCAATAACTAGCCATCCAGCCTCAACCCAAGGCTTATACGGGACCACATGGGTCAATTTCACCCATGGGGAAGCCAGCCAGGCTAGCTAGTAAGAGGCACTTGGGGTATGTGTGTAAGATCCTAGGTTATTCATAGTGGGATCTAAGTGGGCGCCCGAGGAGGCAGAGTGTGTGCTAAGAGATCACCCATAGAGAACCGGTGTGGGGAGGCACAAGAGGGGGAGAGGAGAATTCTGGCTGAATGATGGAGAAAATTGATATTTAATCCATGAATCTTCACATTTCCAATTCTATGTGGGAATAGTTTTAAAAAACTTAGGCATAATCTCATCCATCTATAACATCCCATATCTCAGTTGATCGTCCGATCAGCCATGACATTCGATCATGAAAATCTCTTCCACTCATCTGATCTCATGCCCTGTGCATTTGAATTATATCTTTCTAATCCTCCAGTAGTATTTGAAGAACCACATTGTCATCTTTAACCTTATGTGATCTATGACACCACTACATCTTGCCAAATCTAATGGATTATCATGTCTGAACCACCACTACTTATTATTTTGACACCATGAGGATTGTCAGATCGAACTGAGGCCATTCATCCAATCTTCATCTTGTAGGCATGTGATATCTCGATGAAGAATCCTCGGCCGAAGAAAACATAGTTGACAAGGCCACATGGGTTCGAGTGAGGATTTTTTAAAAAATGTACATTCATGTATCCTTGATTAAATGTATGAATAAATAAGCTTGCATTTGAAAAGGAAACACCCGAGACATGCGGATTATCCTTGACCTATGGGTTCAAAATATTGAATCCAAATATATCATGCATTCAATGCCCCAATATTAATGTTAGATACATGGATGATGAATGCCAAAGAGGAAATATCCCTCACCTATAAAAAGAGAATCCCAGGATCTGAAGAATGGGTCTACTCCCGTATTCCCAAAAGCATGTGTTATTGAAAAAAATAGAGTATCTCTCTATGTATCACATCATAAAGAGCAAGCAGAGCACTGCGAATCAACAACGCTCCACAAAGAAGAGATCCAGAAAGCCTACGATAGGCGCTTCAATCCCTCTAATATCTTTCTGAAGAACCAGTTCTCATGAACACATGATTGGTTACTCAAACCTTCGATGTACTTTACAAAGGCCGAATAATCATGATCCAATAGTTGAGACATAACCTCTCAGTGTGCTTGACGAAGTCCAGTACACTCTGTTCAAAGAAAAACCACACATCCTCTACATGAATGAGATGACCTGTGGACACCATGGTTTCATGAATTATAGTGATAACATCCTCCTATCTTCATGCTCATATCCTACTATTGGAATGGTTTTGTGGTTTGGTGAAGAATAGTTTTACACCAAGAAGTGGTAATGCATACATGCATGCATGCATGTTCATTTATTGAATAAAAATAAGGAATTTGTGAGGTTGTCATAAGGAGAAGTTTTCAGCCATTTTGGTTTGAAGAAATGCACAAATACAAACCTAATCAAACACCCTAAAAAAATGAAATAGAAATAAAATAAAGGGAAGATAGGGTTCAATGCGTGTGTGCTTAAGGAACTATACTCATTAATGTTTTCATACAAGAAATTGAAGAGGAGAGAGCATGAATTCATTCATGCATAGGTACACATGAAAGATAATTAAAGAAGGATTAAAAATATTGTGTTCATGTTTATAAATACTATGAAAATGTTGGAACAAAAGAGATCAACCAAAATGTCACAAGCATGATAACATGAATACATGAACAGAAAGAATGAATTGATCCTGATGATGCCATGTAAGTTGATCTTCATTGCTTGAATAATCACTTAGGATTTTGTGATTTTGGAAAAGAAGCGAAGAATGATATTTAGTGCATTCAGTTACTTCAATAAAGGTTAATATTGAACACAAAAGAGAATCAATTCAGTACTCTAATGCAAGAAATGTCTCTTGATGAATTGGAGACAAATACATCCATGCGTGTATGTTGAAGCGAACTTCAAGTAGATAAACTGAGTGAGACCTCTCCCATGGAAATGATCTAGGGGGAGTCAATAGAAGTGATCTGAGGGAATTATTGAGCCACCCCTGAACCTTTAGGTAGTGTGATTGGGAATGATTGATGGTGCCTGGCCCTTTTTAATCCATAGCTAAGTGGGGATTAGTGTAATTAGGAATGACCGACAACATGTGGGCATATTCTCCTTGGAATTAGCCCATAGCGGTGAACCAAGTAAAAGTGGTGTGTTTTCTTTCATCATGTGAATGTTTTAATTACTTCAAAGATCCATCATATAGGGTTAAAATAGTTCCTACCAACATGGTAACAAGATCCATTAAGGAATTGAAAAATTTGGCACCCTGATTCAACCCCCCTCATGGTGGTCTAGGGTCCTTCAATTGGTATCAGAGCCAAGTGTTTAGGTATGATGGATACATTACAGGAATTCTATTCGTTGATGAATTTGATATTTCTTTCCTATGTAAAAACTAAAGTGCAGTATTGATAATGATTCAGTTACATATAATAAAAAGTTTATATCCAACAAGACCATGATAAACATGAAAAGGAAAGAGAAAATGAAGTTGAAGAGGTCCCTATTTTCTAAATATGTTACAATATCTGTTTCTCAATGTCCTTTCAATAATGAATAAATATAAGGCGTAGATGATAATGATCAGGTGTCTCAGGTAACCACCAAAAACAAGGATTCCAGCAAAAGTGGTGATGTTGATAAATTAAGAACCTTTCTGTGTTATATTTTTGAAGAAAGAGTTGTTTCTATTTGTAGAATATTTCAATGCATACAGGCTAAGATAACCCAACTGTAAAGAGAAACTGATAATGTAAAAAATGCATTATTAGGAAGCATTTCAGAATTTTTAATGCCCTCCAGATAGATTTAAGTCTTTGGAAATAATGAAGGGGTTTATAAGAATCTGGAAGCAAATATCCATAAACTCAAAGATGAGTTGAAGAAGAACACTGAAGTTACTAGTTTATGTTTTGAAGAAACTTCCATGAAATTCACATGGATCAATGTTACAAATCAAAGTTAAGATTCATGAAAATGAAGTGGAAAGATTAAATAAGACTTATTAAGAGAAGATGACTATGATGGAAGACTAGAAAGTCATCCTCAATATTAGATGTATATAATTGGAATCTTGGTTGACCAATATTGAGAAGACACATATTGATTCTCCACAAAATAATAAAACAATAGGTACTAGGACTCAATGTTCACTGAAATATTCTACTATAAAAAGAAAACAAACATGTGCTAAGAAGATCATGGATTCATTCAATGATCTATCACAATTAGCTGAGAATGTAATGGTACCATCCATACCATCTTGTACTAATTTTTCTAAAAATATCGTTACAAAAATTATAGTGTGGAAGAAAAATTATAAACAATTATGGATGAGAAAAGGTGATGAGACACCTACCACCATGGCTTGGGTGGATAAGAAGAACAAGAAATTGGAATATGGTTCCCCACAGAGAGAACAACAAATCAAGAAGAAGGCCCAACTATAGAGACCAAAGATTTACGTACATGGACATTACATTACTTTTTTTGGAATACTTAATACATGACCAAAACAGACGGCCAATGACCGTATTAGTTTAGTGTCTTCGGAAACTCGAAACATAAACTTAAAATCATGGTGAAAGATCATCAACAACTCCCATAAATATCGTACCCTTTTTTTCTTTCATAAATCCATTTTTATATCCTGGGAAATGAAAACATAGATAAGGGTGAGCTCAAATTCTCTGTAAGGGAAAACATGGAGAACATAAAAAAATCCATAAACATTTGAATGTGAAAACATGAAAATGACATAAATCTTAGCAGTACATAAGGCATAGACCATAAAGGAACATTAATCATGTTAAAATGGCATGGGAATAAAACATATAATTGTGGAAAACCATTAAGCACATGTTATTATTTCCATAGTATCCAAGGCATTGATGCCAAGACCATCTTAGTGGACAAATTCCATTACTGAATTGGGTTACCAGCCATTCCAGCCATGTATTACTGAAATAGATTTTACTTTTCATTCCAACCATGTCTATCTCATGAGATATAAATCATTACCCAATGAATTAGAGGGACATATAGTTCCCAAACATCTCATAATTAAATCATTCTTACATGTGTCACAACATAAACATAAATCATTCATCATAACCCAAAGAATAAAATGGATTTCATAAACATCATCCCACCAAAACATAATCCATATAAAAAATGTATATTATTTAATCATAATAAAAATAAAACAATTTAAATAATAGAGACATTATAATTGAAACATAAACATACTAAATAATTTCATCTTATATGGAATATAGTTTTGATAAAACACTTGAAATGAATTCTTGAGGAAAATATCCTTTCTTCTTCAAAATCATTATCTTTCACAAAATGCCACACAATTTTAAAAGAAAATGATTTTGTTGAAAATAATCATGAAATATAATATAGTAATCTTTATGTAAATAAGGCATTATGAAACCATAAAAATCCATTCATATCATATAAGTTAAAAAACATTCTTCTTATACTTTTTCCAGAAAAGTCAAAAAGTACCTCGTCTGGTACAAAAAAGAAATATTCCTTCCATACCATGGGGTAAAATTCAAAAAAGGGTAAAAATGACTTTAAAAAGAAATGGAATAATAGTAAACATTTTATGAAAACATTTTTTTTAATCATGGACATGGTTGATAAACATAACCCCAGTAAATACTCACGAATAAACAATCCCGGATAAGAACATGATTGGAATAATTATCCCTTACCTTATATCCAATTTCTTCTGTATGTGCCTGAGACTCTTGTATAGTGGGTTTAAACATATTATTAACTTTTAAATTAAACATAATAATATTTATGATATCATATATAATTCACTTACAACTTTATATTACTCGTTCATTTGTCAATTCCATGTTGAAGTATCATTTTGGGGAAAATCATTTCATTTATTGTATGTGTTTTGAATTTTAATTATTCATATGATTAATTACATCCAGAATATAAAACATGATTTATATATATTATATATTTAGAATATAATATATATATACTAGATTGATAAATGGAATTAAATACACCGTTAATGGAGATAGTATGTCGAACGTACACATGAAAGTTGTTTTGATTTCCTTTTAAATTGAATGGAAGTAAGTAAATAAAAAATAAATAAATCCAGTAAAATTATTATGTCATATATTTCCGCATTAATTATTATATATAATTTATAATCATTCTTGAATGGTTAACATGGAGAATGAATCTCATCGCGTTGTGGAGACGAGAAACCGTCCGTATGCACGAGCGATGATATCATTCCCATTATTATTTAATGGAATTGGAGTGGATGATATAATATCTTAGAATCAGTATGATGTTATAATAATTATATATAGTGATTATTTCCACCTTTTTACTCATACAAGTATGGTGGTGGTTGAAAAACAGATTACACCACGGCGTGGAGATGATAAGTCGTACGTACGCACGCACGGTAATTGCATTTTTCAAAGGATGGATATAAGGTTAAATAGGGTTGATTCATATTTATAATAAAATATTCGTATATTAGTGATACCGATTTTATTACTTTGTAATGAAACAAATAAATGAGAGGAAGTATAAGAAGAATGAAACATGAAAGAATCGGTAGAAGAGATTACCTCTTCCTCGACGTGCCTCTTTTAAAAGTCCTCTTAGGGCACTAGAGTTGGTCTTTTGAGATGACAAGAACCTATATAATATAACTAGAGAGGTTGAGAAATGGTATTTTCAGTATTTGGATGATATTTAAGTCTTAAAATGCATTTAATAGATGAGGGAGTAGGTTCCCTTTTATAAGAGAGGAGAGTGGCACTTTTAAAAACCTCAAAAATATTAATTTATAATAAAATCAAAAACCACTTAAAAACATCATAAATGACTCAACATCAGAGATATGATGATATATGGTAGTAATATAATCAACCAATAAAATTTATACATGTTTTTATCTTATTTTAAACGCTATCAGTTTTATTTATCTTTATTTAATCTATTTAATTTTATTTGTGGTAATGAGATTCTAAATTCTAAATTTTTGTAAATATACAATTAAGTGTTTTAAATTGTCCATAATTGTATAATTTAGGACATTTTAGACCATATAAATTTAAAATTTATAGTTTTAAAATATTTTGTTTTTAAATTTTTTTTAATAATATGTTATTTTTATAAAATATCAATATTGTCAATTTTGACACTATTCAATTATTTGAGTTAAATAAAATCCACACAAAATATATATTCGAAAAAAATATATAATAGATCCCTAACATGTAATATTCATCTTGAAAATTTGTGGATAAAATTAAATAGTTCATATAATATTTATTTTAATATTTTTAATACCATTTATTTGATATTTCAATCAATAAAATAATTTCTACATCACTATTGTGTCACCATTAATTATAATTATTTAATCCCTAAAAATTATAAATAAATTCACATGATGTAGATAATTTTATTATGTTTCTGGGTAATATTTATTTTCTACGTTTTATGAAGTTTATCACTAAATTAAATTTATTACACTTGTAAGATATAAGAGAGTGACATGTTGTCACTTTATTTTTTTTAATAATAATTACATCATTTTATTGGTCAAAAGTCCATGAAATGAATCTATTTAGAACCCTAGGTGATATGGGTCTAATTTTAATCATCCTATAGAATTTTTTCAGGTGTTAGGATAATTTTATAATCTTATTTTTACCCTTAATTACCCGATTTACCTTTAACTGTAGTAAGTAATATTTACCGTAGTTACTATTCATAATGTATAGTAATAAAAAGTATCCTATTAACATAATTTGGACCGAATGATTCAAAATAGGGAATCCATTTTTTCAAATTCAAAACACATAAGTTGTAGTATTTAATTTAGAATTAATCATGCTGTTGAGAAAATGGGTTTTAAAAGTTAAAACATTACAAATGATTGAAATGTTTTTACCTATGAATTTATTTTAAAATTACTGATAAGGACTTTAATTATATTAAATGGTAAAAATATATTATATTTATACTTTAAAACAACTAAAAATTATAATTTAACCATATAAATTATCTGGATGAAAAAAGTTTTTTTTAATTAAAATTTATCGTATTTTTACTATTCATCAAAATATGAAAGTTAACCGAAAAATATTAAAAAAATTATCCAAAGTAAATTTTTATATCTTTATTGTAATTAATAAGCATATTTATTAAAATTTAAATTATAAACATTTTAGAAACTATATTTAATGTGGGTGCACCATCAAAAGGCGACAAAACTACATTTTTAAAAAAATACTAATTTTACCCAAAAATTTTATTTTGTTCTCATAAAATGTTCTAGAATATGTGTATGATTAATGATATTGTTATAAAATTCAAAATGTGGTTTATACTATTCATAATGTCTAGTTTATAATACTATTATTACAATATATCGTTGTTTAGTGAAATTTGGTATTGCGTACAACACACACTATTGAGGAATGTCACTCGTACATGTAATGCAAGACAAGTTTGGGTTTCATGTTGGGCACGCTTACATTGTTGTTGCGTATAACAAAATGAAAATATATTTCATTTATACATTGATCAAAATCTATAATTGGAGTTGCGTAAAAATAAATTTTTTTTGAAAGAACTTGAAATTTTGTGCAACACAAGACAAGAATAGTGTTGTGTATACTACAAGATAATATGGTGTTGTGTATATTGTAAGATAATCTTGGTGAAACATACAACAAAAGACATCAAATAAATTAAAAATAATATTTCTCATAAAATCTCGTGGTGTTACACCAACAACCTTATCCAGAAGATATCAAGAAGTCACGATTTGTGGGCCAATTCTAGTTCTACAATGGGTATAGAAATTTTGAATTAGATTTTTCATACAATCCAAAAAATGAAAAATGAAAATGGAATCCCATCTCAAGGGGGAGAAACCCAGAGAAGTTGAACTAACATCTACATATCCAGAAGCATCTGTATACTGCAAACCGATTTAGATTGCTAGAAAACATATGTGATGTATGAAATGGGAGTGGTCACAATAATGGGGCATGATTATCTCAACATATATCCAGAGCAGATAAAAATAGAAGACTATATAAGCCAGCTAAGAAAGAAGAATCTACCTTGGGAAGAAATTAGAAGAGGGTTTCAAAAGAAAATTCTCCCTAGAAGACTCCAATAAGGAATGATGAGAAGCCCTTGGATTCAAAATCAAACAAGTTTAAGAGTGAAACATCCAAAATAATTCCTAAAAAGATGACATTTAGAAGAGTACAGGTGGAAAATCCAAACATTCTACCATAGTTCCCAAAGACATATTGGTTATCTGGCCGGAATATTTGGAATAAATGAGAATGAAAGGAGATACACAGGCTAAGGCTGTTGCAATGGAAATAAAATGATTCCACACGAATATAGTGAAGTCATATGTTTGAGGTGCAGTATGGTTGGTCACACTGTTAAGAATTCCAGTTCATTTATTCCAGCTCAAAAAAATTATTCCTCAAGAAGATGAAATTTGCACTATGATATTCTAGTGCATTGAAACATCTTGAAGAAAGAAGACTCACACACAAAGATATGGATGAAATATTGAGATCCACCGAACAAAAGTCAAAACTGAAGATCAAATGTACAAGTGTAGGGATTTGAGAAAACAGAGCATAATGGTTGAGAAAATCATCTCTGCCTTCCTGGTTACATTGAAGAATCAAGGAGGATCCACCTTATTACCTTAAAAAATTTTATTATTGTATTAATTATACCGGGAAATGAAGGCGAAACAAGAACTCTAGGGGGGGACCTAAGAAGTATTCCCTTGAGGGGAAGACAAATGCAGAAGCTACCCGAGTTTTTATTTCAATTAGTATCAACTTCAGTTGGTATAAAATTCAATTACTATAAATATTGTATGAAGATCATGACATTGGAAAGGCCCTTAAAGACAAGTACATGAGTTCTCATCACATGAGGTATCATGATTAGGGGATAATGGACATGTTTTTTATAGATAAAATCCTCTTTTTCCAACACCATTTTTTTCTCAAGTATACATATAGTAAAATGATTGATGGAACAATCGATTAAGTATGGAAAAATACTCTCTCTACTATAAACTTTTTATTTATTTTCAATAAGGGGGAGAGAATGTGAAATAAAATTTGAAATTTGAAAGTGCAAAAGAATAAATAAGACTCTAATTTTTACATTTACATGCTCATTTTAGAGAACATTGAAGCATTGACAACAAAAACAAGGGGAGATATTGTTGGAACCACTTTTTGTATAAAGATTTTATATGTTTTCAATGGGTTTCAATGGGTTTCAATGATGATCAACATGATGAAAGTAACTCTCCTAAGTGAAATAGAGAATGGAAATCAGATGTTTTTGAGCTTGGTCTTATGTTCCGAATATGTGTATCAAGAGATCTAGATTGTCTACAGAAATTAAGGATGGTTGGAGTGTTTTTTGGAAGGAGTATAAGAAAAGGAGAAGAAAAGGTGTGGAGGAGGGTTGAAATTATAAGGTGGCCAATGCATGATTTTTGAGATAGAACGTGTCCATGATTTTCAATGAACACTTACTCCTCTATTAAGTATTTTTATAATACTTACCTAAAAAATAGGGCCATCCAACTAGATAGCTAGACAACCTCAACATGAAGTTCATGTGGGACCATAGGGGTCAACCGTGCTAATAAGGAAGCCAGCTGGGCCAGTCAGCAAGAGGCGGATGGGGTCCGTGTATAATCCCCCAAGGTATGCATAGTGGGTTCTAAGTGGAAGCCCAAGGAGTAAGAGTGGGCGCTAAGAGCACGCTCCTAAATAACCAGTGTGGGCAGCACCAGGGGGGGATATGAGAATTTTGGATGAATGATAGAGAGTTATGATATTTAAGTCATGAATCTCCATGTTTTCGATTCAATGTGGGATGAGCTTTATAAACCTCAAGCATAATCGTAGCTGCCTAAAACATCATGCATCTCTATTGACTGTCCAATTAGCCGCGACATTCAATCATCCAAATATTCTCCACTCATTTGATCTCACACCCTATACGTTTGAGTTAGAGTCTTATAATCCTCATATGGTATTTGAAGAACCTTGGCATCGTCTTCAACCTCTTGGGATATCTAGATCCACTACATCTCACTGGAGATAATGGATTATTATGTCTGAAACACCATTCCTTATTATTTTACAGCATGAGGATCGTCAGATCAAATCGAGACCATGCATGAAATGTTCATCTTGCATGCATGTGATATATTGATGAAGAAGCTTCAGCCGAGACAAGAAAATTTTCCAAGGACGTGTGGGTTCGAGCGAGGCTTGAAAAAAAAGATACATACATGTTTCCTTGATTCAATGTATGATGAAATAAACCTTTGTTTGAAAAGGAAACAACCAAGACTTGTGGCTTATACATGACTCACGAGTTTGAAATCGTGAAGCTAATGATCATGGGAATTCAAAGCCCCAATATTAATGTTAGATACGTGGATGTTAAATCTAGAAGGGGAATAATCCCTCTCCAATAAAAATAGAAGCCCCCACGTCTAATAATGGGACTTCTCCCACATTTCCAAGAGCTCATGTTTTTGTAAAAAAAACTGAGCATCTCTCTATTTAACACACAATGAAGAGTAAGTAGGGCACTATGAGTCTTCAAGGCTCTATGAAGAAATGATTCAAAAGCCTTCGATAGGTGCTACACACCCCCAAATAGTTTCACAGAGAACCAGTTCCCATGAACATGTGATTGGTTACTCAAACCTTCATTATGCTTTCAAAATTCTAAATAACCTTGATCCAATGGTTTAGGCTTATCCTCCTGATATGATTTGTGAAGTCCTAAACACTATGTACAAAGAAAAATCATGCATCTTATGTGTGAAGGAGAAGAAAAATTCCACCCTTGTTTCAAGACGCAAGGTGAGAACACCTTCATATTTTAAGAGGTTTTTGGTTTGGTGAAGAAGAAGCTTGAACAAAGAAGTGATAGTGCATACATGCATTCACGCATGTGCATTTCCGGAATTAAATTGAGGCCTTTGTGAGATTGTGAGAAGAATAAGTTCTCAACCATTTTGGTTGAAAGAAACACACATATAAACTTAATGAAATACCATAAAAAGTGAAAGTGAAAGAAGAGAAAGAGAATAGAGGAGACCATGTGTGTGTGTTTAAGAAACTATACTCATTAAATTTTGCATACAAGAAAGTGAAGGGGAGATTGCATGAATTCATGCATGCACATGCACATGTGTAGACAATAAATGAAGGAATAAAAATAGTGTGTGCAAGTGTTTGTATTATAATAAGAAGTATGAAGAAATGAGTTCAACTTAAATGCCACATGCATGGTCCCATGCATACATGAACAGAAGGAAATAATTGATTCTAATGATGCCAAGTAAGATGATCTTCATTGCATGAACAATCACATAAGATTTTTTGATTCTGGCCAAAAAGAGAAGAAGGATATTTAGTACAATCAATTACTGCACTAAAGGAGAAGATTGAAAACAAAATAAAATCTATTCATGACTCCAAATCAAGAAATTTATCATGCTGAATAGGAGACAAAGTCTTCCATGATTGTCTATTGATGTGACCCTCAAGTTGATAAACTGAGCGAGACCTAACCCAAGGCAATGAGCCAGGAAAATTCTATAGAAGTGATCCAAGGGAAGCAATGAGAAATCCCTAAACCTTTAGGTAGTGTGTCTGGGAGAGAGTTAATGGGCCCAAAACATTTTAATCCATAACTAAGTGAGAGTTGTGGAATTTGGTACGACTGACAACATGTCGGTGTATGCATCTTAGAAGTAGCCCTTAGTAGTGAACCAGGTAAAAGTGTTGTGTTTTCCTTCTGCAAGTGAATGTTTTAATTACTTAAAATATATATCATATAGTGTTAAACAAGTTCCTACCAATGTGGGAACAATATATAGTAAATAATATAAAAATAAGGCACCCGGATTCACCCCCCCCACTCAGGGGGGTCTAGGGTCCTTCAGTATGCCTTAGGTAGTGAGGTTTCTTAATTTTATCTTCTTCTAGTGATGATATCTCCTTTTTCTAATATTTTTTTGAAGGCGTGTACTTTGAATTTATAGAAAACTTCCTCCACGACATCATCATATCATATGCCAAGAAGGTGGTGATGATCATTCTCCAAACATGGTGGTCCCTAAACCACCAGTCTTACCTCTTGGACTTCCACTTGAGGCACTTACTACTATACCTGATTTGGGAACTAGTTCCCATGTTCGTGATTGTTTTCTATGTCTAATGATGTCCACGAATGGTGCTAAATGGATTGAACATACAATGGAAGATCTGACTTGTGAGTCACAGTAGCAATATCCTCCTACACATTGGGGGATGGTGGTCCGCAAGCTGCTGAGTCGTGGCTTGAATCCACTCTATCTATCTTTGAACATCTAGAGATGCCTCCAGAGTGAAGGTTCAAGCATTCCACATACATGCTTCAGGATTCAGCCAAGTGCTGGTGGGATATTATTACCCAAGATGGTAGTCATTGGGGAATGTTATTGGTTGATTTCTACACTTCATTCTCGGATCAGTTCTTTCCTCAGATGTTCTAAGCTGATAAAACCTAATAGTTCATGCATCTCGAGTAGGGTTCTATGTAATCTATGGATTATTCAACATGTTTCAAAGAGTTTCAGTGCTTTTCACTACTTCTAGCCAGTGATGAGCTTTCTTGTGCTAGACTCTTTGATGATGGGATCTAATTTTCTATCTGTATGCAGTTCAATGTCTTTTGCCTACCTATTTTTTCTAAAATACTCAATCAGGCTCTTATAACCTAGTGTAACATGAGGGACAACAATAGTACGAGGTTTAAAGGATGAGTGTCTCCTCAGGCCAGTAGTTCTTCCACTGGAATGAAGAATTCCCTCAAGGTTTCTTGTCAGGTTAGTGACAACCATAGTGTCTGTCTTGACAACTCTAATGTTTTTCATTAGTGTTGATGATGGGGGTATTCAAAGCCTCGGTGTGATAGAGACCCCATGGAGTGTCGAGTCTATGGTGGTATAGGTAATATTAATAATTTTTTTGGACCTTTACACCATTTTTGAGTGGAAAATGATATGAACCAACCCCACCTATTGGAACATGTTCTTTTTTGTTGTGTTAGAAGGGGAGTTGGAATAGCACCAGTAGGTCTGGCTAAGGTGGAGGTCATAGCTCTGGTAGTCAAACCCCTAATCACAAGTAGCCTCAACAGAGTAGATATGATTAGGGTAGTCCATCTATTTCATATAGTCATGGATCAGGTCATATTCATGCGCTGTAGTTAATATCTATGGATCAGGCTGTGGGACAGTCGACTGTACGAGGTACTATTCAAATTAGCCTCTACCATAGTATGTGCTTAATTTCATACACGTACTTCAAACTCATTTATCTCAGTATCTATCATGGATATTCTTAGACTAGCGATAAATTATCACTATTGTTTAATGAACTTATATATGTTGTTAAGGGTATGGATAGAGGGCGTACACCAGTGTAAGGATTGTCCCCTTGAGGTAGGAAGTTACCCTTTTTATGTATCCTATTTGTTCTTAAGATGATGCGCTTTGATGTCATTATTAGGATGGATTGGATGGTTAATATTCATTATTTTGTAGAATAATATCTTTATAGGGTATCTTTTACATTATCTGAGGGCAGAAATTATCTACATAAGGGTGACTCAGATATCGAGGTTGGTAAAGAAGGACCAAAGTTTCTTTGGCTAGGTGGAGTGTCCACCCAGATTGAAAATATCTTCATAAGGGATTTGGTTTTACATCAATCTGATTTCCCTCAATTAGTGGATCATTTTAGGGAATTCATTATTGAATATTTTTCAATCAAACCTCCTGAGAGAGGGGTAGAGTCTACTATCAAGATTGTTCTAGGTGTATATCCAATGTCCTTTCCTTTATATAGGATGTCTGCTACATAGCTTCAGCAGCTCGAGAGGATGTCAGATGATTTAAAGGAAAAAGGATTTATATGTCCCTATACATCATCTTCAGGTTCTCTAGTGATTTTTTATAATAAGGAGGTTTTATCCTTATGTCTATACATGGATTACAAAAGGTTTAACCAGGTAGTAGTAATGAACACATATCCACTTCCCCGAATAGATGATCTCTTCGGTTAGCTCCAATGAACAAATGTTTTCTCTAATATCGAACTGAGATCATGTTATCATCAGGTTCACATTTGACCATCAAACATACCTCATAAAAATTTTCATAGAAGGTATGGTCTATATGAGTACATTGTTATGTTGTTTGGTCTTACGAATGAACCTACCACTTCCATGGTTTTGATGAATAGGGATTTACACCCTCATTTGTGTTCTTTTGTCATAGTATTTATTGATAACATCTTATGTTATTCTCACACTCGTAGAGATGATGCCAAAAATCTTGAGATCATTCTGGGTAGACTGAGATAGGATCATATTTACTCAAATCATGCTAGCTTCCACTTATGTATTGACCAATTTGACTTCATAGGTCATATAATATATGAATTCGGAGTTTCTGTTGACCAAGAAAAGGTTAGTTCTATATTTTATTGGGAGAATCCCAAGAATTTGTTAGATATATGGAGTTTCTTAGGGATAGCATGATATTACATGATTTCCTTACAAGACTTTTCACATCTTGATTCACCTATTACTATTCTAAAAAATAAGGGTTTCATGTTCATATGGTTAGAAGCATGTGAGAAATCCTTTCAAGATTTGAAAAGGGTTATTGTGTCAGAACCTATTCTAATTATTCTCGAGTCGAGTATAGGTTATATTATCTTATGTGAAGCAATGGGCATTAGTATAGGAGCAGTACTGATGTAGGAAGATAGAGTGATTGTGTATGGATCTCGGTTTTTAGGCCTCAAGAGATAAATTACCCAATCCTTGACCTTGAGCTAGCGGTAGTTTCCCATGACCTACATTATAGGATACATTATCTTTTGGGTGAGCACATTGTGTTGTACACCAACCACAAGAGCCTATAGTATATCTTTCTTAGTTTTACATGAACCTTAGATAGTAGATATGGGTAAAATATCTAAAATCCTTTTATTTTGATCTTTCCTATACACCTAAGAAGGGAAATGTTGTTGTAGATGTGCTGAGTCAAAAAAATCAGGAACTAGTATTACAGGGTTCTAGTGATTAATGGAAGCTAATGGTCCTCTTTTATGAGATACATCTAGAGTTTCATGATAGTAATGTGAAATATTATCTCTCATCCTTGAAAGTTACCTCTTCCCTCCTTGATAAGGTTAAGAGTAGATTATTTTTAGATCTTGAAGGCTTGGTAATCTAGGAAAGTATATCAGAAGATAACCCACCACCAGATTCTTCTATGCACAGAGACGATGTCTTGAATCTGTTTGGACAAATCTTGTTTCCTGAATATGCGAGGTAAGAGTTGATGAAAGAGTCTCATACCTCCCAAAGGGTAGTTTATCTATGATTCTTGATGATGTATCAACATATGCGATGATTGTATTGGTGGGTTGGGAATATCATGTCAAAGAGAAGGATTTATCACTAGGTGTTATACCAATTAGTAGGTGAAGATAGAGCAAGAGAGACCTAAAGGCTTGATAGAACTGCTTCCCATCCCAGAATGGAAATAGGAAGATGTTGCGTGAGATTTCTTAATTTTTTTTACCTAGGTCATTAAGGGTTAGTGATGCTATTTGGGTAGTCATCGAACGAATAATGAAATCATCCCCATTAATTCCTATTTCAGAGAATTTCTCAAATGATGATATGAGAGGCCTACATGTTTGTGTGATCATATGACTACATTGGGTTACCCATACTATCATTTCAGATTAGGGATGCTTGTTTTCCATCATAATTTTGGATGAAATTGAAGAAGGCTACGGGAACACAAGTTCATCTAATAACATATTTTCACATGATGATTGATGGACAATTAGAATATTTAATATAGGTTCTATAATATATTATAAGAGAATTTTTCCTTGATTTTGGTGGTTTTTGGGAGAAGTATATCCCTCTTGTTGATTCTCCTATAATAACATATTTCATGTGACAATTTATATGGCTTGTTTTGAGGCCAAATACGATAGGCCATTCCATTCACCCCAGTGTTTTCTATATTCTGGTGAGGCATCCCTACTAGGTCCTCATATCATAAGGATACTTCAGAGCAGGTTTAAATAATTAAAAGTTGATTGACTACTTCTCATACTATCTAAAAATCATCTACCTATTGTTGTCGACGACCTCTTGAGTTCGAGGTCTGAGATTATGTTTTTTAGATATCACCCAGGATAGAGAATATATTGTTACAAAATTTAGAAAATATTTCACCTAATTTTATAGGGCCTTTTTAAATTATAGAGAGAATCGTGCTGGTTGCCTATCAATTGATACTTCCTCAGAGGTATCTTTCCATGCATGACATCTTTTATGTTTCATAGCTTCCCCGGTATCATGCTGATCCATCTCAAACTAATGATCCCGAGTAAGTTGTGTTAGAAATTGATTCTACCATTGAGGGGTATCCATTACACTTTCTTAACTAGAGCACAAAGGATCTCTAAGGTCAGTCTGTCCCTCTAGTATGGGTGTTATGGCAGCACGAACGAGTATAGGAAAAGATATGGGAGAGGTAAGCTGAAGTACATGCCCAATGGCCATATGTTTTCATAGAAAATGTTTCTCCAACCATGGATGGTGAACATGGGGACGTGTTCATTTAATGGGGGAAGACTGTAAGAATTTGGTTTTCACTCAGGTATGGATCCATTAAATTTCAGTCTGAATCATTAATTTGGACCTAATAAGGATTCATATCGTGTTAGAAAATATCCCAGGGTTTTGGGACAAGTTTAGAGCCTAGTTACTATCTTTTTGGGAAACCTAGATTGGTCACATAGTTATAGAACACTAGGCATATGGATTGGCTAACTGTAGAGATTGAAATTTCTAGACAGAACAATTTCACATGGTTTACACATAGTTTTGTGGCCTAACCATGCTATGTGCCCCTCTACCCAGAAAACATCACATGGGTTGTGCACATTTTTTCAAACAATGTAGACAAACCATGCATAGGATATTTTTTTGGGAAAATTTAAAGAATTTCCCTTATGGATCTATTAAGAAACTGCTATCATCCTAATCCCAACTTATGCATGATTAACCTATTTCATTATCAATTTGAAGAATTTTAATGATCTAATATTGGAATCAAGAGGTATCCTTAATTTGGAAACTAATCACGATTTATTTCATCACATTGGATGTGCAATGGTATGTACTTGAGTCCTCTTTAGCCATTCTCCATCTCTTTTTATCTCGACCGATATATCATGGTATGATTATTTTTCACATTTTTTAGATCTACTCTGATCTTAGCCAAATAGAGGTCCAACACCGGAGTAGAAGGATCGTACAACCCTAATGTGGGTGGTCTATAACTAATCCCTAATGTTATTTGATTTTAGATTTTTCATGTGGGGACCACTAATTTTATTTGGTTTCATTTATAGATTTAGTATACCATGCTTATAGTTGTTAGAACCATAAGGGTATGATCATAACATATATTTAATTAGTTGTTAGTATTTATTACCACAACTCTATCCCTTCCACGACGAAGGACATTCCATAATTTTTGCTTAGTATTTTGACATGTTTGTGCCACCATTCGGGTGTGCCTTGGCTTGAACACTCTAAGGGTAAGTGTTTATATATTAATTGGATTATTTCATATTGTGAATTACATAATAGAAAGTACCATGTATGTGTACAACTTGACCCACCTAAGCTAAGTGCTTCAAATTGATAATTAAATGTGAAAAGAAAATTGAAAATTAGACTGAGTATATGACATGACCAGATTAAATGTGAATTATTTATAGGTTACATGTCCGTAGAGCCCCTTACTACATTAATGGAAGGTAGTGGAATGAAACTTAAATTTGAAATATAATTTAAATAGATTAATTTAATGGTTAAATTCTACATGGCCTTGTCACACTAATGAAAGTATAGGCTTGAACCAACTCACTTAAATAAAAGGTTTTTTGTTACTTGACCTTATCACACTAATGAAAGTGAAGACTTGAACCAACTATTTCATGCTACATGACCTTATCACACTAATGAAAGAGAAGGCTTGAACCAAATGAAATATTACATGAATTCATAATCAAATAGGAATTCCCTCACTCGAGCTCACCTTCGATTTTGATTGGAGAATGCAATGGGCACTCGAGAACCCTATTCGTATTCAAGGATTCAACTTGCTTATGTTGTGACCCACCAAGATCTTGATCCTTGCCTACTATTGGATTCCCAGTAATATACTTTAGGATCCCTCATGTAGTACTATAAGATTCTAGGGATACACTCCTTGGATCCCTTTAATATCATTACAGAATGACTTGGATACACTCATTGGTTCCATTATTGACAAGTAGGTTCCATGGTTACAGTCCATCGGGCCCTATCATTGCATAGTCTCAATTTACCTTGGTCAGTCACCATGGACTCGGTAGGCACATAATTTTAGATTCCTTGGATTATGCTCATTGGAATACACTCTTATCATTTCAAGGATGAAGTTACTACTGATTTGATAAACCTTGAGGTCATTTATGTCCCCATTTCTATAACTTGGGACTCCACAAGTTGATATAAGTATATGTGAACTGTTATTTTAAAATTGAAATGAATTAATCAATGAACTAGTAACATGTTCAGACACTAGCTAAGGGATTGAGTTGGAAGTTGGGTATTTAGTTTCATTGTACTACTATACTTTGTATAAGCATGCCTACACATTGATTGATTTCCATTACATGGGTCATATTTTATAGTCATCTTTGGTGGTTGCCCACTGAGATTTAACACATACCCTCTCCAGGTGTCGTTTGGTACCTGTGGTTGAGTATATGGTTACAGGTGTTGAAAATGGGAATTATAATGATTCAAACACTTGATTTCTTGCTATTTAGTATGGATCTTGATAGTAGATGACTAAGTTAGAGCTTGAGATGCTTGGTATATTATTTTACTTCCTTTACACTATTGTAGAACATGTTATGACTACTATCTTGTGTCCATGTTTTCCATTTTTATAGTGATATGACATATCATCATCTTTTGTTGTGAATTTGGATGTTAATCCAGTAATTTCAATTATTGTTATTATTTTCTCTATTTTCTATTGTGCCATCTATTTAAATATATTTATTCTACTATTTACCTATGTTTACATTCAACTATTGGACTACACTTTGGAAATGTGGGAATATTCTCCCCACAGACACACCCTGAGCCCTCATTACTAGTTGGGAGCCTCTAGAATTCAGGGAGATGAACTTGAGTCCATTTGTCCCACCTAGCTTGGGGCACCCTATTAAGCTTCATCGGGGTCCAAGACGCTAGAG
Source organism: Viscum album (assembly GCA_963277665.1). NCBI lineage: Eukaryota > Viridiplantae > Streptophyta > Magnoliopsida > Santalales > Viscaceae > Viscum > Viscum album. The sequence continues at coordinate 1,997,190,093 of OY728143.1, read as the reverse complement.
TATCAATAAAAAATAATTCATTGAAATAAATTTCATGAGATCCATTTAAAAATAGACATAAAAAATAAATCACTAAAAACCATTGATAAGAACCATTACAATGATCACCCCCTTTTTCCATTAAAATACCTTATAAACTAACATTACTGATCTTGAATTTATGTGCCAAAAAATGGGGTTAATGTGTTTTAAAAAAACAAACACTATCTGAAATTATAATTACTACATTTTCAACACATCTAACACCTTTAATAACCACTTGAACCCACATAAAATAATTTTATTTTTAAAAACCACACGTTCCACATAATTTCACACCCCAAACAATGTCAAAACACATTATTAATTTTATGATTATTACAATAACATCATTTATTAATTACTAATAAATTTAATATCATATTCTACATGAAATTACATGTGAATTTTTTTTTCACTGAGGGTAAATATACCTCAAACCCATTAAAATCCATCCAGTACATCTCAAAATTATTAAATTTAATAGTTATTAAATGTAAAGAATATAGACACTCAATTGAATTTCAGTTTATGAAAATGTATAAAAACACATCCTCGGTTCAATGAAAACCATTCTAGATGTCATTTACTATGATAGTAATCACTTTAATATGAATCAAGAGACCCTTTGAAACTCTAAAAAATAATAAACCCATGAATCATTCACCAAAAATCATAAAATTCAACCTAGAAGCAACTAGAGTTCATGGGATATGGGAAAATACAAGGAAAATGGTTTAGTGAGAGATAGGGAATAAAGAAAACAAGAGTTGAAATAAGAACTTACCTCAAGAACATGAAGTGATAAGGATTTCTAAGTCCCAAATAAAATGAGAGGGAAGATGGAACCTCTATTGAGTGTGCCTTGGATCAAATAAATGATATGGTAAATAATAGAATACCCTTATGGTAATAAAATATATTGGGGTAACTGTAGTTTCACAATCAAAACAATATAATTATATTTCATAGTTTGTCTACATAGTTTTGAAGCTTCTGTCCGAACCCTATAGTTTACACTACCCATGAAAAACTCATCTGTATTGTTTTTACAATGGCCTAAAACGTTTCATCATTATATGTGAAAACTGATATAAATTGACCAACTTGAAAACATGTTCATATGAATTATTTTCACATGGATAATCTAATTTTTATAAATTTTTTTACTAAGATACTCATTAAATGGAAGAGAAGAATGGTAACTAGTAATAGTAACCCCAACTATGTAGTGACCATGTTGGTTAAACCATTCACATTAAAATATTATAAAATTATCTATCAAAGGGTATCTATAACACCCCACCCATATTTTGTTTTAGTGTTAATTTTTATATTATTCAGTGATTTTTATTTTTTTATTAATTTTCTAATGATTATTGACAAGAAACAAATAAATTTGTATATTTACCTTCTCTTCAATGTTATGTCATAGATGTTGGGGTAAACTAGGTGGATTCCATACCATTGTTCCAAGAAACCCTTAGATTCGTTTTATTTTGAATTTTAATGGATTGGGTTCCGTGAGAGGAACATATGTTTCTTCTAAATAATGAAGAGTATAATAAAAATTGTGCGGTACATTTGGAAACTCTAGGTTATAGTGGAAAACATTCTTAAAATTATTTAAATAATATAAGAAGAATTTGAATTGGAATTATAATAGGAGAGTTCAATTGGGCATGGTTATGACATGGTTTTTCCATGAAAGAGAGGATTCATATAAACCATACATGTGTATTTCTGATGGATAGTGGATGAAACACTGTTGCTATATAATATAGAAAATGGTGTGCCCAATCCATGAAACCTTCCCTGATTAATTAAAAGAATATATTCCACTTTTTACCAAATTTTATTTTAATCTTCCATCCCTACATTTATCCTGAAACTTTAATATATGGACTATTCACATCCTCCTTGGTAGTCTCATCCTTCCTAGATCAGTTTTAGTGACCTTTTGCTTTTGGATTCATATTTATTATTCTGTGGTAATAACCTAAGAACTTCTAACCCTCATTTATTTCATATTTACCCTTGATAACCCTCCTCAAATTAACCTTAATATATATTTTTCATAATTTTAGTGTTATTATTACTCTGTTTCATGTTTAATTTAACATGTATATTCATTATAGGGGGAACATTTTTTCTTAAGTTAGTGTTTTCCACTCTATGTGAAAACATCTGATATGATTTTCCATGAACATTAGTTGGTGTTTATTTTCTATATCCTTTTATTAAATTCCCAAAAATATTTTTTAGGAAATTTTTTTTCCTTTTAGTTATGAAAATATGTATCAACCATGATGGTGTAATCAAATTTATAATTGATTTTATATATTCACTCAAATGTTATTCCTTGACATGTGTTTCTCAAAATCCCTAAATAAAGTTTTTAGAAAGAAAATATTTATTTTAAAAGCTTTGAGATGAAAATTTTATTGGTTTTGAATTTATTTATTTTCATTTTCTTTAAAATATTGTGAGAAGTCATTTTTAATGATTTTAAAATATATAAAATGGATTTTTTTATAAGGTCTTGGTAACCACGTTTCTTGAAAAATTGAATACTTATTTAAACCAATGTAGATTTTAATATCAAATGATTTAGGTATTTAATAATTTATAAAAATAGGTTGTTTGATTCCAAAGAGTGAGTTATCCCATCTAGAGAGTGTTACAAAACTCTTTAACATCCTTGAATTTTTTTGAAATGTTATTTTTGGGAAATTATGAGTACTCATTATATTTCATAATTATTTAAAAAAATTCATTCAAGAGTATATTTAATTTAATTCTGAAGTTAGTGAGTTTTCTTGGAATTCCATGTGACTTTTTAAAAGAGGTATATCATTTAAAATATTTTAAATAATGAGTTTATAGAGTGTTTTTAGACCCTCTTTACACCTTGGGAATCTTTTTTTATAGTGGTATCTTGTGATCCAATGATTCTTATTACTGATTCCTTTTTATATGATGATTTTATTTCTGTTTTATGTGGTGATTCTTCTTTTTGAGGATAAGTGAGTTGACCCAAGTGTGATTGAAAATTATTTATATTTAATCTAGGAATTCATTTTATTCTCATATCATTGAAAATTTCATGGAAGACCATGGGGGGTCGGGATAGGGTCATAGTTTTTGGATTCCATGACCTAGGTTTTTCTTTGTTAAGTGTTTTCACCCTAGGACTGAAAAATATTTTAGACGGTCTATTTCACCCATATAATGATTGATCTCATACGGATTGGGTACTGAGAGTTCTCAGGAAACACTGAGTTACCATCAAAATTTTAAAGGCATGATGAGGGATTTGAGAACTAAGGTTTATTCTCAATCATGTTAGAGAAAATTATTTAGAGTCTATTGTTTAAAGACATAAAAATGGGATCCAATTTATAATTATTTTTGGGAATTTACCATTTTTATTGATTTTAACCCCTCCATCTTTGATTAGTATTTAGTACCTATATTTTGGTTCTTTATATTAATTTTTTAACTTAAAATAGTGGTGATTGAATATGTAATTCCATCATTATTTGTGTGTTGTTTACTTCTAAAATATTTCGAAAAGGTATTTCTAAATACATTAATGGCACAAAATAAGTAGTGTGATCATAAGGTTATTTCAAAATATTCTTTAAATGGACGTGAAAAGGTGTTTTCTAAAAAATGATTATTGTTATTTTATTAATATATTTAATATTATTTTAATGTAAATACATATATGTATATTATTAACACAGATAATGAGTTGGATTCTATGTGGGTTCTTTAAGACAACGTGGAATTTTTTAGTAAATATTAGTTTTCAATAATTTTTGGAAAATAGTGTAATCAGTATAAAAAATTTTTGAATAGGGAAATTTTATTTAAAAAAATTTGTATTTTTGAAATGATTTTAAATAGACTCTAAAATTTAGGGGTTTCAAGGAAGAGTGACTAAGGAGAAAAGGCTTCCAAGTGTATTTTTCCATTTAATGTATACCTTTAAAGAGGTTTTCTAAAATACTTTATCTATATAATAATTTATTTTGTAAAATATGATTACTTATGTTTATTTTCATTTTTATTTTTAAACAATCATGTTTTTTTATATAATTTGAATGAATCTTCCAAAATATGGAATGATTATTTGACATAATGTTCTATTAATATCATGAGTGTATTTTATAGGCCCATGTTTATTCAAGTGCGTTTCACATAGTTTGTATTTTGAGGGAGATGTATGTTTTAGTGGTGACTATAGGTCATGCTGAGGATTGTCAAAGATGGTTTAGGGGTTTCCATTGAATTTTTAGATATTTATCAAGATGAAAATACTTTTGTATTTTTTTTATATGGAATATATATATCTATTTCTAATGTTCTATAATTTAAGTGTCATTTTTTATCCTTTTATGATGTTTAGTTATGATTATCTCTAGTTATAGGTTTATTAGTTTTATTACCATGTTGATATATTTTTGTCATATTATAAGGGTAAAATCCTTACTAAGGTTCTTCTTATAATACCCATGAATTTTTTTTGGCTCGTAGGGATCAAGAACAACCATTGGTCCATGTGGTGGAACATGATCCAATGTGCTCTACAGGTCAGGGATTTTAGAACTCACTCTAATTATTTATGATACTGGTAGTTTAGAGATAATAATATCAAGACTTGAGAGGAAGGTGTGGGTAGAGTGTTATAAGTCCTTTATTTCCTTTAGATATTATTTGTTCAAGTTAATTGGAAATTTTTCCTTGATTTTTTTATCTTTAGAGTGATTTGTTACATAATGGTTTGATGACCATTAAATTTTTTATTTGTCCATCAATATAAATTCATAATTTTCCTTGGAGGTTATGTTTAGTTTTTGGTATTGGATAAGGGGATGGGATGTGATGTGTGAGGTTTCCTTGTGGGGCTTGACACACTATATGATAACAATATTAATGATTTGAGATATATTTTTGGGACGGGTTCATTATTGGAATGTGAAAATTGTATATGTTTCCATCTCGTGCATTTTTTCACATGTAGATTGATTTTTTTTAATTTAGGACCCTAGATCCTTTGATTTTATAGAATGTTATTGAAATAGTAAAAATAGTCATGGTAGTACATGAGATATTTTAGAAAAGTTGTATTTACTTTTTGATTGAGGGTTTTGATACACCAATATTTATCAAATTTTTCATATGATCTGAAAGTTGATTTTTGTGGGTGGAAAATATATTTCATAATGAAAAAGTTTTTAAGATTTAAAAATAAGGACTTGTTATTATTTTAAAAATGAAATTTTGGTTTTGAAATTTTTAAAAATGTTTGATTTCATTTTTATGTTTGGAAAAAAATTACTTGTAACTGATCTTTCTAATAAAGTGAACATAGTGTTTCTAATAAATGGGTTTTATATTTTAAGGGAAATGAGGGATTTTTCCAAATTGTTTTTTATTTTATGTTTGGATTTATATCCATAGAATTTTTTTAAAAGGTCTAGTTACATCCAATAGTATGAAAACATGGGAGTGTTTTATTATGAACCTCATGAGGGTGTTTTGGTTTCAAAACAAATTGATGATTGTTTTAAAAATATGGAACCATTTTGGATGTGACTATGTCAATTAAGGGAATTGTTTTTTGAATTTTAAAATAGTTTCCATTCATATTTTTGTGAAAATATTTCCAAATTTTGATGGTTTATTGTCATCTAAAATTGTTTTTGGAACACTGTCTATGGATCCATTGTTTTTATACGGGTGAATTTTAAAAAATAAAATATTTCTTAATATATAAAATTTTCTGAGTTTATTTTTACATTGTTATTTTTTTAAATTAATTATTATATTTAAGGATAAATAAAATATATTAGTTCATGTATCACATTTTTTAATTTAAGCCACCGAGAAAATTCTATTATAGAAGTATAGTGTTGTATTATGCATTTCTCATATTACTATTGTTGAAACTACCGGAATACAAATAGAATATAATGTTTTGTTTCCTTTACCTTATTTTGTTCCTTCGAGGTATTCTAGTATGTGAGCCTTGGTATAATGGTTACGCTAGTGGGTATTATTTTTTCTTAGAGAATCTTGTGGGATCTCTCTTTTGGAATGTTTCCTCGAACAAACATAGAAGAATTTGATTCGTGGTGGATGTGTTTCCAAAATTTTATGTATACTTTGGGTTCTTGGTTATGTCACTATTGAGTGGTAAACAATTTTTGGATTTCTTTTTTATGGTTTTAGAGTAGTTTTGGAGGGATTCTTAGCATAATTTTTTTTATCAAGATCCTCTTAGCATGTTTCCTATGTGTTGTGGTTAGTTTGAGAACCGATGATTATTTTTTTTATTTTTTTATTCACTTTTTCCTTGGTAGGATTTTATTTGCTGGCCTATTTTTTATTATTACTATTAATATGGAGAGATCCTCTTGTGGACATATGGATACATTGAGTGTAGTTGTATTTCAAGTTGGACAAAAGATATCATAGGGTTTTTTTCTTGGTTGGTATCACTATGGGATAATATTTCAAGGATTTGGATCTAAATACCCTCTTATGTCAGTTACAACCCTTAGGTTCGAAGAATGTTGTTTCTTAACAAGTAATATCTCACATTTTTTTACTCTTTGTTTTGATATTATAGATTTATAATCATGTGGTTATATCCGTTGGGTTGTTTCATATGGTAGGGATTTCATTTCTATTTTGATCAGGTTATTTTGGTCTATTTTTAGATATTGGAATTTCACAATTCCCTTTACATGTTTCAGGAATTATATTTCACAGTGACATCCCATTGTTTTGTTAAGGAGAGGTTGATATTTGTTCCAGAATGTTACATTAATTACCATTTTTATAGGATTTTGACAGACCTCCAATGACATAGAGTCCTCTCTTGAATCCATTGTTCATTGGTTCATTATAAATTTTTATTTAATAATTTTTTTTATTGAATATTAAATCATTTATTCATGGAACTGTATTTTTTTAAGGGTTTATTTTCAAATCTATTTTAATAATGCTTTTTTTAACAATAGACATTTTAGGGAGAAAAGTGGAATGTTGTGGAGAATTGTGGAACCCAACATGTCACTATAGTGTATATTTCCATATTATGTTAGGATAAAGATTTTTCTTTTATGTGTTAATCAAATTTTATCTCAAAAATTTGAATTTTTTTATTTTTTCTTTCCATAAATTGTTAAATTTCAATGAATGCATTAAATCATGACACCACTATTACTCGGATCCCTGAAACCATTATGTGTAGTTCATTTGGAACATTATTGGTTTGGGATGCAAGTGTGATACAAGGTTTTGTTATAAATCATTAAAATCATATAGGAACACTTGTGAGACCTTTGGTGAGTATGGGTTATAGTCTACATCATGCACATAATATGATAAACCATGTGACTTTTTTTGAACAGGGTGTCTAGTTTGAAATTTATATTTTCTATGGTTTCCTCATGATTATTCCAACAGTGTGAGGAATCATTTATCTATATTGGTTGGTTTTGTTTCACTATAGATCAATGTCCATGGATAGAGAATGATTTGAAAATTTTTGCATACAAATAATGTTGCTGACCCAAATTAAATAAAAATAGAAAGTACACATTAAATGTCAATTGATTATAGGTCTCTAACCCTCCATTTCTCCCCCTTCTCACTTCCACAGACTAGACACCTCATCTATTGGAGTCTCCTCCTTCCACATTCAATTTTTATGGTATTTCACCATGTATTCAAGATGATTTTAATATAGAATATTCCTATTAACCTCTTTATCTCATATATTTTAACTTTTACCCTATATTTGTCTTCCCCAATTTACCATAATTTATATCTATTATGATTTTATGGTTTGTTCGGTACAAATAATTGAACAAAGAACATGTAGGGGTTATATAAGGTGTGTCTTGTTTGTGGGTGTGATTTCTATTGTAGTAGAAATACCTCAACAAGAATTTACGTTCCCAATTTCTTTTATATGATGATTCAATGTTGTACTGGTTTAATTTTATGTAACTAGATTATTAATATGTTTTTTTAATTCATTAGAGGATAGTGTTTATTTCATCCAATGTAAATATAAATGAACCTAGTTTTAGAGGAATCTAACCATTCTGGTGAATTTATAAATAATACCTACTATTTTGTGTATTATAAGAACATTATGATATTATAATCATAAAAATAGGGTCGATTTCCATTTTGAAGCTTCCAACTCCTTGTTTTTTTTCTCATTTACTATTATTGTAATTTTTTTGAGTGTTTCTATTTGGAGCATCTATTTGTGAGGGTGTTCTTTTAAACACTATATGTTTTTTTGTAATAATTGATCTTAGGATCACTATTTCAATAATATTTTTATTTATTAATGTGATATATTTTAATAATTATGATTGAGGGTCTTATAACGATCAAAATATTGTTATTTCCATTAAGAGGATGATGCGATTTTAACTCTAGGAATCTGTTTCCAATCATTTGAATGAGTAATATTCGGGTGCTTGAAGCATGGTGTTCTTGAAGATTCCACCAATAAACTACAATATTGTAAGGGGATACCTATAGATAATTGAATATTAAATAATTGGATAAGGTAAAAACCTAGGTAGATAGAGCGTGTTGTATTTTAATAATATTTTTTAAAGGAGTTATTAGTTTGTTAAGAAGTACTATATGTTTCATTTTAGTATCCATTACATTTTCATGTTCTAGAATTGTATATATTTTAATTATTATTATATTCTTTTAATTTTTTGTATTTTCATTGTATTTACATGGGATTTACCAATTTCTCAATTTCATATTTTTTTATTAACCAAATCTATGAGTCGTTCAGATGTTTGTAAATATTGTTAAACTGAATACATGAGTGTGATTAAATTTTTTATTTTTTTAACTGATGGTTATCACCACACTTATATCCTTCTTTATTTATCTTCAAAAACGTTTATTGTTTGTAAGTGAATGTTAGTTACTCTTATGGACATCACATACATTATTGTTAATTTTCTTATTTCAAACATCAATTTTAATCATTTATTCATAAAGTGATTGAATAATGATTCAATATTATGGTTGAGATTAAATTATGGAATTATTCATGGGTTTTATAAAAATAATTAGAAATTTAGTAGGGTGTTATGTTATTTGGTTTCCCATAATTAATAATGTAATTGAGTTATGAAGTCACATCATGCTCAGTTTAATTACAACCCATTCTTATTTATATAGTACTTTGTGGATAACCATTATGGTGGGGGATCATCTTTATTCCTAGATGGAAATCCATAGATTCTACCTCTTACAACCATTGAGTACCTAGAGTTAGTAGGATCTATTAGACTCCTATTAATCATGATATAAATCCTAACAATAAAAACTATTATGAAAATGATAATATTGGAGGTGTTTAATTGGTTTAGTGAAGCCCGAGCGTGGGTTATGATAGCTTTCCAAATAACCCATAGTCAATGAAACCCTATCACAATGGATATGTTGGATTTGTGTTAAGGATTCTAGATCTTCAAGGACCAATGAGTTGAATTGTAGTATGTTGAAATTTATTTGAATATCTTCATAAAATTTATATTAGGGGGATATAAACCTCATTGGAATGCGATTCACATCATCCATAAATGAAGCCTCCTCTTTAATGGACACACTAAGTATTAACAAAAATATATTTAATGTAACATAATAGATTATTCACTATATTTTAATAGGGATTTTGAGGAAGTGTTTATGATATTATCCTTTGGGTTCCTCCCACTTATGTTAAACATTTTACACAAGGCGATTCTTCAGTACATCTCTATTTAATACCCCTTTAGTTAAATTTTATCCATCTTCATTGGAATGTTTGATACAATAATAGTAATAAATGTTTGTTTTGGAGATAAATGGGGAAATATTTATGGGCAACAAGATGTTAGAATGTTTAAGTTCCTTGAGAGGTTTTTTTTGAGTTGGGTGGACCATTATTTCAAGATAAATTGGGATATAAGTCACTGATAACTTTGTTATCTTATTTTTTGAATATTTAATTCATCACACGATTCAAATTCAAAGTAGGATATAATATACATAGTTACATTAAATTTTTTTGAATTTTTGGAAGAGTTATAAGAAGGTTTAAAATAAAATATTTAATTTTACAAATGTTTTAGGTGAATCTAAATAACATATTCCATAATAAAAATCTATTACCATTTGATTTTCCCTAATTTTTCTGTGATTTGGAGAGTGTAACACAAAAACAATGTGTTGCATCAAGATTTTCATTATAGATAACTCTATATTTTAGTAAAAATATAATTCTTTGATAATCAGGTATTGCACCATGATATTCTTCTGAGGTATTGTAATTATTATTCTTATCACTGTGATGTATCTGTCATTCCATAATATGAAAGATTTTATTTAAATACGTTCCAACTATAATTTATAGACAATTTATTATGACATGATATAATAGTTATGAAATGAATCATAACATTTCACCATAATATTTTTTAATATAATGATTTTTAATGTAATGAGGAATTTCATAATGAAACACTTCAATTGTATGATTTGGTTTTCGAGTAATTAATTATAAAGACTTAGTAACTACCCATGTTATACTGTAATTAACTCGATAAGGCTATTATCAGTGTCATGTCATGGTTCAATATTCTTTGATGATTTTTAATTGTAAAATACTTGTAATATACTCAATCAAAATTCATTATGTCCATAAAGTATATAATGGGTGACTAAATTCATTGTAATTACCAAATGAATTATATTAATGTGATTAAATTTTAGAAGATATAATTGGTTTTAAAATTTAAATATTCAAGGAACGAAAAGGATATATAGTATTTTTAATGTAGGGTGTGTAGTACTTTTGTAATAGAAAAGAGTAGTAGAGATAAAGATAGAAAATAAGAAGAAGAGACACCAAATAAATAGTCTATCTATTGATTATCTAAATTTTATGAAGTGGAGTCATTAAACAGTGATTTTTGATGGCTTACATTAATAGAATACATGTTGATGTTAATTTATAACGAGTTTCAACGATTTTTATTATATATATTTTATTAGAGATTCGTCTATGCTTCATGAAATTTTAGTTTAAGAAGAATGAATATATTGGATGGTTTTTATGTAGAGTTTTGTTTTAGAAATTAAAAGTTATTGTTATTATAGTGAATAAAAATAAGTTGTTATACACTATTTACATTGGATTTACATATTATTATAGGATATATAATATCCATATATTTTATTCAATGATTTTTTGTCTTTATTTTATATGGGAACACTTCATTACTATCAAGTTAATTTCTTATACATGTCAGCTTCATGGGAAATTCTATCGAATTATAAACTATTAAGTGCTTCTATCAGATCTCAAAGTGATAGATGATATCACATCATTAAATGTATATATCCATTCATTTAGTATAAAATATAGTGTACATAAGTGTGTTATTCACTTTTTTATAGATGTGTAAGCAAAATCTCTAAAAAACTGACTAATATCATGTGTTTAGAATTGAAGAAGAAAGTGTATTATGTCATTCTTGTAACATATTAACCATCATCAAATGTTTATTAGATATATAAATGTAAAATATAATTATAAAATAATTCAACCACATAATACAGTGAATACTCTTATAAGATGTTACTACAATTAGTGTTAGTCCCTTCAATAGTGTATATGATGGTCCTAGAGTTGTACTTCACGTGGGGTTGAATGTGTTGAATTTACTATCCTAAGACAAACTATTTTAGCTTTAATTACATTAATATATTATGTAGTGAATATTAATAACAAATATTATTGTATATTGTATTTTTGTTCTTCATGACTCTAATGTAATAATGTCCTAGAGTATACATCACATGGGTAATGTCATCAATGTTCCCCACTATGATTAGATTCCTGATGTGATGTGGTGATATTCTCAAAAAATGTTATGTCGTTGGATAATGCACTATGATGGGACACATTCTGCATAGACTATTATTTTTGATCACTCATAAGTATATGAGGCTTCTTCTCATCATGTTCTCACATGGAAATCTCTAAGATGGGAGATTATGAGAATATACCAACTAGTTGGAATTATGAATGTTTTTTTGTCATTGGATATTCCTATCTACACGCGTGTGTTATAGCCCATATACATTAATATTAAAATTAATTCATGTTATAACTCACATACTTATATGTATATCGTAAACCATGATAATAAAATTTTGTGAAGAAGTTGGATACTTTGGATGCATCATGAGTGACATATCATTAATGAATAATTCTGGGAAGGATGTGTCCCTTCCATATTTTCGGAATCTGATATTTCAGCCGTCTGATTGGAATAGAAAGTCCATGGACTTTGTGTAATGATGTGATTATATTCTGATAGTCAAAGAAATGCATATCAAGCACATAGGTTGGTGACACGGTTATGCAACCTACTTGTTGAGATATTGAAAAAAATAGATTATACTATACAGTGAGCATTCATTTGTGGTTGTCAACATTTTCACACGATGTTCTTTCTCTTGGGAGACTTGACCTGTGTCTATATATTAATTGTGGATTTTTGGTAATCCAACCTTATCCTAATAAGAATGAATCCTAGAGGGTCACAAACTAAGTTTTCATGTGGAACTCGATTAAATTCTATTTTAATTAATTGAATAAATATTATTATCATGACTGAAGAATATTGTTATTCAAGTTTTATTGATTTCATAAATTATATAAATATTTATTCACTATCTTGTGAATAAATTTTTTTATTGAATATTTTAATAAATATTTATTCTCTATATTGTGAATAAAATATTTAATTATGAATAAAATATGTATTTAGTTATTCAATAAATTCTAGAGTACAAATGGAGTAAGACTGATTCTAGGGAAAATATTTAATTTACAATATTATTACATAATATTTTTAAATTTTAATGTTGGAATACACCACAAAATAGTAACAAAAATATTATTATTATGTGGAATGTGGTTTATTAATTGTAACAAATGTTATTTAATTGCCAGTATGTTGTTAAATAATATTTCAACATAAATCCAAAACTCTATAAATAGAATGAAATTTCAGTTGTGTAGAGTATCCAAAAATTGAGAGTTTAGAATTATTTTTCACAATGAATTATATCTCAACTCCTCCTTTTATCACCCTCGCAATAAATAAAAGTGAAAGATAGATTTATTTAAGAATGAAGAACTAGAAATCATGAATGAACAACTCAATACATTTGAATCACTGTGCTTGCAACCAAAGATTGAGTAGTGTTACTCGAAGATAGTAGGAGCACATATGGATCACTATTGTAGGTATTTTATCCTTAGAAACTCACTGAACAATAATGGTAATCTGAAAGTTTCTTTTTTTATGATCAACATTCACCAATGAAGAAAGTTCATAAGCCCATGTATTTATTTCTTAAAATATTAAATAAATTGATTATAATGTTTTCTTGAAATATCCACCTCTTGGATTTAGGAAATGAATATTAAAAGAAACTTTAATATATCATGGATGTCTGCATGCGTCCACTACACCTAGAAAAAACAAGTGTTATCACAGTGGTCACATTTAATTTTATAATTATTTATATGATTGTTGATCTTATTGTAATTGTGGTTATATATTCATTTCATGTTATTCATTATGTAATTAAATTTTAGTTAACATGTTATCGAAATATTAATCATGTTCCTTCTGTGGTTTATTTTCATAAAGCCTTATGAACAAATGTTGAATGATCAGGAATGCCATTAGAAAGTGTTAAATCATAGGCTATTAAATTTTGATAACACATCATGGGGTTAGGGAACACGTTGTATACCAATGTGCATTGTATCTATATGTGTCAAACAATTAATTATATGCGGTCCTTTAATTTCACACCATGTATTAACCAGGTTAACCTGGAACTAGACAAGTGGATACTATCTGTGCCGTTAGAATATAGAGACCATGTAGTTCATCCATGTTAACATGATGAATCCCCAAGCATGTGACTGGAAATATAACAACTGATGTACATGTCATGTAGATTCATGTATATTTCTTTTAGTATTCCATTAATAGAAAAAATTAAAATTACATTAAATTTGAAAATTGTAGTATTAAAACTTATTTTATTGATTGGAACACCGTTGTGTGTTTGAAAATATAATAATTGAGTTAAATAAATTTAAATGTGCAATTAATTTAATGCAATTAATTTTTCATTATTGGTTCTTCGGATTATTTTTTATGAATACCAATAATGATGGGTATCTAAAATTATATTATATTATTATTAAGATGAAAGGGATTTATTTATTTATTTATTTAATGCAATCTTTTGTATCCTAAATATTAAAAGAATGGATAAACAAATAAATGTCAGCTATTTACTTTTCTATATTTGTTATATATATGTCCATTTAGGATTTTGACTAAGACAAATGTATGTGTTGGATACTTTAATTTAATTATTTCATGCCTTTGTAATTATTTAATATTAAAAAAATGATGGATTGTGAGTCATCCCTCCAACCATTATTTTGTAGGACTTATGTGCCTAAGGATATTTATTTTAACCCCCTTAACCAATCTTTTTGTTCCCCTAACCTTCTTGTGAATAATAAATATTTTTAATAAATAGAGCATCCCAAAGTTCATGGAGGTGGTTCAATATAGAATGACAATGATTCCAACCCAGATAATATATAGTTAAACAAGTGGATTGTAACTCACTATATGACAAGAAATATGAGTTATTTCCCCAAGGTTAAATGTTGATTTAATGTCTTCTCATTAATTCATCTATTTGATAAAGATAATAAATGAGGAATTTAATTAATTAATTATTTTGTTCTATGAAATTATTTATTTTACAGATAAAATGCCTCTATCACATAAATACATGATTTAATATGAAAAGAAAAAAATTAAAGAAACTAATTTTGAGTAAATGTTTTATCCAACACGTTTAATTAATTAAGAAAAAATCCACTTAATATTAACAAGATGTGTAATGGATAAAACAATATATAATTTATGCAAAATAAATTTAAATCCCCCAATTAGATATTAAGTCAGACTAAGCCTTCTATTACATGATTAAGAATGAAACCATATGACGAAGTGTAGTACATGGTCAAAGTATGAACACTTAATTTTATCAAAGAGTTATCATGAGTATTTTGAGTTTAAATAACAAAAATTATAAGGATTTTAACAAAAAAATCTATTCTATAAAACTTTTGATGCATTTCTTTAAAAAAATCCAGGTCAGGATTTCCGGATTATGGAATCCACTCAACAGATCAAGGTGCTTCATGTCTATAGTTGGAAAGACCGCCTATCAAATTTACTCATTATAGTTTTCATGTCCAAAGTATGGATCCTTAATAAATTTAGTGGGGATACTTCCCACTGAAATTTTAAATAAAATATACGTTCTGTGTTCAATTGTGAATGATATTGAGGCTTGATAAAATTGTGGTTGATTTAATAAAAAAATAAACGAAGTCATTTAATTTTTTATATCTCATTTTTTTATAATCATAAAAAAGTAAATATAATATATTTCTTTCAATTCTATAATAAAATTATAATTTTACCATTTAGAATATCATAATTATCAATATTGGAGAAAGATAACCTCATAACTGGAATTAACTTTTTATAGTGGTTTAGATTCCTTTGAGTTGTGTTACACCGTGATCATAAATCTTATATGCTAGAATCCTTAATGTGTGATATTCCTACTAAATAGGAAAGTGATGAAGAGTTCATTTTCTATGAAAAATATTTGAATGATGCGTTCAACATTTACTATTTTATTCAATAAAGTCTCCTGAAAACAAGGATATTTATAGCTTTCTTGAGCACCACCATGGTCAATACTATAAGAGAACTAGACTAGAATGGATTGAGATTTACAAGGTGATATTTTAGAGAAATATTTGAGAGGGGGACCCATAAGGGCCTTCCATTGTCAAGATAATTGTCCATATAGAGTTAATATGGGTTGTAGGGTTAAAAATCAATGAAGAACTAGGAAGTAACCACATTCTAGAATCACTCCCTCAACGATTCTCCATTTTGTTTTGTGAATTTTAATATCAACAACATTAATATGTCACTTCATGTTCTTATATCTATTCTTCTCCAATTAGGTAATAATACAAAGTGTAAAAACCCATATATCCTTAAAGTGAACAAATATAAATGGAATGCGAATATCTTTAAGCCCAAAGCTTCTTCACTCTATTCCAAGAAGATAAAGATCAAGGGGAAAGCAAGGGAACATGTTTTTTTCAATCTAGAATGCGGAAAGATGGGTGATAGAAATAATATTTTCCTTATTTTATATATGAATTTAAATTATTTAAACCATAAAAAATAATCAATTTGATATTATTTGAAAAAAATGGATTGATGGTGTGTTTGGAGCTAAAATTTAAAAATTTGTTAATTCTGTAATTTTGATTGATTTTTAATAGTTGTGATTTTTGGGAATAACTATTATAATATTAATTTAATATAAGTGATTATTTTTATTTTATAAATTTTCTATTTAATTTATTTAACTCTTTCTTCATGACCATGAAATGATTCGAAAAAAAGGAAGCCTCAAAAAGTCAATCTAGTTGGAAATTGTTCTTGAGGAAAACATGGACCTCACCTCTATAATAGAAGCATAAATCAGCCTAAACACCACAAATTGAGGTGATTAGAAGTTTATTTGAAATATGACACATTAAATCATTTCTAAAATGAATTTTATGGATTTTTTCACTCATTTATGTGGTCATTAGATGTATTACATTGAAGGAATAATTCTAAAAATCTCGTCTAAAAAATGTTATAGTCAATATAAATTCATTAAAATTTCATAGAAGTATAAAATTAATGTAAAATTTTGATATTTGATAAGAAATTAAATTTCCAACATCTGATAATAAGGTATCTTGGGCCCATTAGAAAATATGACTGACAAACAGGATCCAACATTCGGGAGACAGATTCTGGAGGGGAAGCTGCTTCACCATTTTATTTTCTTATTTTATTTTTATTTTTATTATATTAACTTTGGATTTATATTAAAATTAATTTAAATGTAGTTATATTTATATGAATTATAATTAATGAACTTTTTTATTTATATTTTTTCTTTCAGCAATCCACCCGCTTTTCTTCTCAATATTTTCTCCATATTTTCTTCTTTTCTTCTTCTCATCTTACCACTATGAACTCTAATACTCATGATTATGAGTAACTGACCTGAGGAATATCCTAAGGGAGTAATCATGTTCTTGAACACAAGAACTTGTTTTTTTCATTGAGTTAATTATAAGGATAATTTATTGTGGTTGTAGTCAATACTATGGTTCCTTAATGTTTAACTTCATGAGTTGTAATAATTTTTCCTTGATTGAAGAGGTGGTTGGAGGGTGTTCTTGGATATCAATAATACGAATTTTCATTCAGAACTGGGGTAGATTGAGGTTTCGATCTATATGATGGATTTTGTTCACCAAGAATATTTTTGGTTGTTCAATCAAGGTGATCCTTGAAAATTATATTGGGATAAATTCCTTTATTCTCTAATTCCACTCAGTTTAGAAATAAATTTTATTTAAAATTGATTTATTTTTTAACTTATTTTCATAAATTCCATTTATTACCTAAGACATAAAACCAAAAAATAATTAGTTCTTAGTTGAATTATATTATGGAGGTGAAAAAACTAATAAATCTACTCATGTGAGAAGACCCTTGTCAACCACTGTGCTACACTAGAAAAAAATGAAATTTTCTTTTACTGCACCTTATAGGGATCCAATTAGTAGTTTACTTATCTTTTTATATTTCCATATTTTAGATAGTTTTTTATTTTTTTTAATACCAAAAAATCAAAAAAATTAATGATTTATTTGAACTACAATTATTCTACATGGGAAGATTAATCACATGTGAAATATAAAGAACCCAAAGTTTATTATAATAATCTAAATTATGGGTGGAAAGGATGAGAAATATTATGGTTGACTTAGGGAGAAAAATGGAAAGATCATTTGACAATATTGGTTAATTAATGGAGCAACCCAATCCTGAGCCAGAGAGAAAACCTAAGGTAGTGGTGGAAGAAATTTCACCACACATCATTGAAATTGAAGAACTAGAGGAGGTAAATGTAGAGGTACCTGAAGATTCATTCGTCCTCACTCAAATATTTCAAAGATAGATATATGAAAAGGACATACCTAATAGGCTACATGGGGGAATGAAAAGAAATGGATTAATTCTTGAATAAATGTGGAGAACTAATTGATCTTACCAAATTATGTAAAGAAGAATATTCAAAACCCATAAAGGAAGACACCATCGAAGTTATAGAATTTTATGTAAAGAGAGAGGAGCCCAGCTGCCTAACTCCCCACAATTATGATAAACTCCAATATTCACATTCCATCAAAGAAGAGATTCAATATGAAAAACCTCTGTGAGATAATACATTCTTGAAATAAAAATCATTTAATTTTATTGAAACTAATTTGAATATTACTCCCAACTATTTTGAATTTTTTGAATCAGATGATTGTTATTTTTCACCAAAGTATGAGGATGAAAACTAAATTTCACCTGTTGAGAAACACTTAGAGATCCATTAATACATCGAATGTTTATTATAATGAGTACAAGAAGAGACCCCAGTTTTTTTCCTAAAAAGAAAATAGACATAATCTTCCTACATTAAAAGGGAGCATTTTGAAAAAAAACATCAAATTTAAATTTTGAATCTCCCTTTGATTATTAATTTCATGTTGAATATATATATATATAAACCACTATATTGTGAATATTATGTTTCAAAATTACCAATGATGTAGAAGGAGGTTCTATACTTAATCCAACCACATCCATGCAAGGTATACATAATTTTGAAGTGGGTGGATCTGGTTTACTCTATTCTGGATTTCCTCCTCAATAGAGGGAAAAAGTGGATGTTAATAGAATCCACATGTGGTGGTTCATGTCAAGGAATCCCCAACCACTATCAGGCATTGGATAATAGCTGGTACTACCCTATGGAGGTAGAAAAAATCCATGGCGAACTTGAGGGATTATACCAATATTTATCCTTTACTTTCCATCTAATACTTCAATTTTCCTAATTAGGAATTTGGATTTCAAATTCAGTCTTTGGAATTACTCTTGAATTCAACTCACTCCCTCTAATTATTTTCAGCTTAAATTAAATGACCCTTGTTATTAATTACATAATTTTGTATTTTACATTCCAGAAGGAAAGAGAAACCACAAAATAGTCAAGGAGGAATGAGTAATAATTTTATTTTAGAAAGGGAGTTTACTTTTAAATTTTTATCTTTTAAACACCTTACATTTTTCCAAATTCTAATTTTATATTTAAAGGATAAAATTTCATGACATTGTTTGAATTCAATATTTACTTGACTTATTTAGGAGACATGTGTTTATTAGGAATACAATTATTCTAAGTTTTAAATTTCAATGTTAATGATGTTTAATGATTAAAATGCAGAATTGGATTATTAAAATGAAGCACAGATATTGAAATGCGGATTCAGGATATGAGAAAATGATTTGATTCAGGTAAATGAATTTTACTTACCATTTTTCAGGGATTTATTTCTAAAATTCATGTTAGTTGATTTTTTATTATTAATCATGACTTGAGTGACTGTCCCAAATAATATTACCCATTCCCAAGAGGATTTCTAGACCAAATAATTTTAATTTTTTTGAGAATATTTCTTATGTGTTCTTGGGACATATCATGTAATAGAACTTGCATTAGATCTGGTAAAATCCATGACTATGCAAAAACACATTAAAATGGAATGAGGAATATTTTAAAATCACTTATCCTTAAAATACCACCTTTACATCAATCCTTATTTACAATAACCCTTCTCTTTACTACACACTTAAATATAATTTATTATATAAACTTGCACTTAAGAAAACTCTGATGATCGCTAGGTCTAGTGTCTTGTAAAATTAGGAACATTAAATAATATCATAGAACATAAAATACAATATCATTATTGAAAACTCATTTTACATGACCACAACATTCCTTCATACTTAGCATTGCAAGGGATAACCTGAGGATATGTATAAGAAAAGGGTGAGCTATAAAGCCTAGCAAGGGAGTAAGTAAGTCATAACATGGATAATACAATACATTTTTGCAAATAGGCATATCAATAGATAATAAGAGAAACATGAACATAAAGTCATGATATAGCTTGATTATCATAGCATGGAAATTTGGCGACAACAAATAACATGGCATTAGCATGAGCTAGGGATTATTGCAAATGGAGCATGAGTAAAACCTAATTTCACTTGAATTAGAAAGATTAAACCCTAAAATCACATGAATTAACATGAGAAAATACTCATTTCACTTGATGTATCATGAAACTATTCGTTACCAAATGCATTTTAGTGCTACCCGGGTACACCCTTCTTAATCAGTTCGTTTCAAGCATAAGTGTTCCACATAGATCATCCAACATGGATTCTTTAAACATAATAATGTATTCCATGAATACTATTTGTGGAATAAATAAATATAAGTCTTCAATTAAAATTTTCATGTGATGAAAGATGAATACCCTTGATAGAGAAATGGGTATGGTATTCACTTACAGGATGATTTTGGCATTGGGAATTTTGGTGTAACTTCAACAACATAACATCGTCAAATAGAAATCATAAAACGGGTTGAGGACATAAAAAGGGTTCTCTAATCATTTATACATTAAATTTATGGAAAGGGGTTCATGGAACAAAATATCCCAAAATATTTAATGGAATTTAGATGCATAATATAAAATCATTTCTTGAAGGTGAATGAGGAGAGAGAAATCTCATAAAGAATTTTGTCATTTTAATGGGTGTACATGGGAGACATTAATGAGAGAGAAAGGGGTATCCAACCATTAAAACATTAGTAGGACAGTATAGGGGAGGTGATAAATCATACCAAAACAATTTTAATTTAAAATAAAAGTTCATGAAAAATAATTAAACAAGGACATAAATAAGGAAGGAATGTGAGGGTCCCTTACTTGGAAGTGTGACCCGAACAGCTTGGTAGAGGCTTGAGAGAGGCTTATTGGGAGCTTGGGTAGATTTGGTAGGAGTATAAAGAGTGAAGGGAAGAGGTTGGTAGGGCTCCAAATGGTTTTAGTGATGATAAATGGGATATTGAGTGGGTTCATATAGGAAAGGAGAGGGAATTCTTTATTATTTAGGATACAGACACTACACATTAAACATATCAAAACCACAAACCATCAGATGGTTTTATTGCATGTGTTTTCCCACTATTTTTGGAAAACATAATTTTATAATTCCAATGGACGAAATTATTAAAATATTAGGGATGCTTATGTGGAGGTGAGTCACACTCTCAAGGAAATCATTTTAAAAAGTTAAAATATTTTATAAGCCTTGGAGGGTTTACTAGGGCACCATAAAATTAATCAAACACAATAAAATAAAATTATTTTAAAGGAAAAATATATATTGGATGAATATAAGTTTTATAATATTTTATTACATCACTATTGGGTCATTATGATGTCATCAAACACATTATATATTTAAACACTATTTAATTTTTACCCTAAAATTTGATTGTCTCAGAAAATTATGAGAAATTCACCATTAGGTAATTTGCACAAATAGAATCCAAAAATTACATTCATTTTATCAAAATAATTTTCTAAATATTATAATTTTTAATTTTAAAAATAAAAACTGACCTTTATCGAATATTCATAGGTCTTCACAAAAACATATTTCAAACCTTAATAAAAATTCCAATTGTATTCATAAAACATTTTACGATCATTTATATTTAATAAAAAGAAATTTTGTAATAATATTTTATAAAATTTCATTTAATTCAAAAATAAATTATTTCATCAATGTATATATCTTAATTTAATAATAACTAAAAATACTATTTTTTTCATTACAAATTAACAATAATAAAATGAATGTATATTAATTATAAAAAAATTAATGAACATAATCATAGTGTTCGGGTGTTGTTACATAAAACATTACAACACCCACATAATCCCTAAGGGTAAGGTATGTGATGGTGAAAAACTCATGGGGTGCAATAGATAACATTGCTCAGGTGGTTATCTATATTAACTTCAACTTCTCCCGTAGACAATATGTTCAAGCTTAACATGTTGAAACTCAACTTGGGATTGGCCAAGAGCAAAGACCAGTGATGCTATATTCTTTTTGAGCTCTAATAAATGGGCTTCATATTGAGTAACTCAACTAGATGAGTTTATCGCTTCCATTTTATTAGTAAATTGGATTTGTTAAAGACCTATATTTATAATAATCATGTGAACACTATTCAATCGCTATATTAGAAACAGTAACAATTTATAATGGTATTTTAAAATAAAAAGACATTAAACCAAGGAATTGAATATGTTTTATATAAAAACATTACATAATAAGTCATTTAATTATATCAAGAGGAATTTCCAGAGCCAAAATAATGTTTTGCTCAGTATTAAGAGCCTATTAGAGACTCTTCCACAACATAGGGTGAATCTTGGATCTCGATTAGACAAAATCAATAATGGGACTCCATGAATCCTTACCACATCTCTGATGTATATATGTTCCATTTATATAATTATAAATCCTCTCAAATTGCAATGAATTCTGCAGTCTTTATATGATGTCCCACAACAACCAAGATAACATTATTTCCTTTGGATGTCTTCGAAAGTTTGGTGAAAAAGTCCTTGGTGATGTTCTCCCATTTCCATGTTGGTATGGTTTATGGTTGAATTATCCCCTTAGACATCTGCCTCTCAGCCTTCACATGCTAACATACATGGCACATTGATGTATTCTTAGTGATCTCCTTCATCCTATTATCCCACCAATAACTCTCTCTGAGATCTCAATACATCTTTATGTTTCCATGGTGAATGGAAAAATTAGAACTATTTGCATCATCCAAAAGTTCATTCTTTATCTTTGGATTTAATGGAAGACATATTTTTGAACCAAATATCAAAATTTATTCTTCATTAAAATTTAAATATGATGATTTCCCTTTTCTAATGGTTTCCACTTTCTTCCAAATTCCCACATCGTCCTCTTGAGCATCATTTAACATTTCATAAATATATGGTTGAGAAATAATTTTTGAAAGGATTGTTGATGTTCCATTCTTTATAATTCTCATGTCCATCATTATCATATCAATGAATATTAGATCCTTCTCAATTCTCATCAATGAAATATTTGATTGATCCTTTTTACATTGAGCATATGACACCTTGCTACCTTTCCCCAGATAGCAGTGAATTGATTAGTCATAGTCTTTCATCAGCTCTAAACCATATTAGTTAATGCGTATTTATTTATTTATATTTGAATATATAATTTTGGATTTTGTGATCCATATATATTTCACACATCTTCCCAAAGAGATAATGCCGTGAAAAGTTTTAAGTGAAGATTACTGTGGCCAACTCCAGATCATGTGTTTGATAGTTTTTCACATGAACATTAAATTTCCTTGAATTATAGGAAATGAATTTTTCATTTTGCATCAACACACAGCCAAATCCCTTCTTCTAATAATCACTTAATACCACAAAAATATCTTCAATTTTGGGTATTGTGAGAACATGCATAGTGATAAGCCTCGTTTTCAACTCCTTGAACCTCTCTTTATATTCATCACTCTATGAAAACCTGAATCCCTTCTGAGTTAGCTTGGTAACAAGGTATTTAAAAACAAGATAATTTTCTAATAAATCAGCAATAATATCCTGCTGACCTGTGGAATCTATGAATATCCCTCATAGATGTTAGCCTCAACCATCCCTCAATTGCATTTTTCATTGAGTGATCCACTGATATCCCATTTATAGTGATGATATGACCCAAGAATGAGACTTCCTTTAACTAGAACTCACAATTGATGTACTTGTCATAGATGTTATCCTTTTGCGAGGTCTACATTATATTTATTAGATGCTCCTCATGCTCCTCTCTGATTTTGATGTATATTATAATATTTCCTCTGAAGAATACCCAAAATCTTGTCACCCTGATGACTAAAGACTCTATTAATCAATTCCATGAAGATTATTGGAGCATTAGTGAGTCTGAAAGGTAACACTAGGAATTCATAGTTCCTGTACATTGTATGAAAAGTAGTCTTGGGGATATCCTCCATCATCACCCTTACTTGGTAATATGACGACTGCAGATCCACCATGTAAAATTATTGTCCTTTACTTAGCTGATGAAACAAGTCATCAATTAGTGGTAGAGGATACTTTTTCTTTATCTTGATATTGTTGAGCTCACAATAATCATTGCAAAGGTTCATTGGCCCATCCTTCTTCATGGCGAAGAGGATTGGTGCCCCCCATGGTGAAGCACATTGGTGTACAAACCTTTTATCTAGATTCTCCTATAGTTGTTTATTTATCTCATGAAGCTCCACAACATCCATTATATATAGAGTCTTGGATATTGGTAATTCCACAGGTATAAGATCAATCGATAATTCAAGGAGGAAGACCAGGCAATTCCCCAAGAAACACTTTAGCAAATTAACTCACAATAGGCATGTCTTCAAAATTGTTGCTTCCATAGAATCAATAATCTGAGCAAGATATGTAAGTTTATAGGGTAGTAATATCCACACTTGAGGTGATGGTACTAAATAATATTCATCCTCGTCCTTTCACTTGTATAATTTGGGGGTCAAATCTTCCCATGGAGTGTGATTTACCTCCTATGGAAATTTATGTTGGATATATATTGGGAAATTTAATCCATGCCAAGACATGCATTAAATTCCACTATAGGGAGAATTAAGATGTTTTTCTGGAAAATCAATCCACAAATCGTGATAGGGGAGTTTTTATATTCCTGGGATGCAATATTTTCCCCATTTTCAATTCTAACCAACATCTCTATATCCTTTATTTTTTGTGTTGTTAGGATTGTTCTAATAATCATTCGGGATATAAAAGAATGAATAGAACTAGAATAAAAAAATTACATTCACTATTCTTTAATGAATAACTAGTGTACCTATCGCCATTTTATTGTCGGGGTTTGATTTGGTAGTGGTGATGGAAAAACCCATCCCTTGCTACCTTGGAGGTTTTAGTTGCCTCAAAAAACCCTTGTCTTATGGAACTTGTTTACAAAGTGCCATGGTTTTTTTGTAGTTGAAGTAGTAAAAAATTTATTGAGGGTTGAACTTAGAATTCCATTCAAATTCTACCATAGTGGGGTTTTTGTCATTTATTAATGGCCAGGTTTCCTTCTCTTCTATTCCTAAAGCATTTCCTTGTTCCCTTCTAGAATTTTGTTGGGTGATTCTATTCACACCTTCGGGAAGTGGGGAGCTATAATTTCTTAGAACATCTGGATTTATCCATCAGACCACGAGAGTTAATGTTAACATTCTTCTTCTTATCCCCATGATACCCCTTAGATTCTCCGATCTCTATTTCTACATTGAGGGCCCATCATATAATTTCATCATAGATATCGAAGTCACAGATCGCTAGGCTTTCCATAGGATAGGTTTTAGCCCACAAAAGAAGCATTCAAACTTCCATTTGCGGGTAACGACAATGTTAGAGGCATATCATACAATCCCTGTGAAGTTTTCCTTATACGATCTATTGGATTTGTCGCCTTTTTTCTTGAGGGCACGGAAGTCCCTTTCCATCTTAATTTGTTGGGTGCGTGGAAAATATTTATCAAAAAATATTTTCTAAAAATTCTTCCATTCCAATGCCTCGATCTATTTCTTAGGATTCATATATTTTATCAATTTCCACCCTAGATCATATTCACCTTCTTTATGATAAATAAATGGAAGAACCTTCTCTTGTTCGGAACATTTAAGGATGGAGAATATCTTCTCAATGGCGTTGATCCATTGTTTGTTGATTGAGGGATCAGTTAATCCATTAAATGTAGGAGGCCCTTGTCTCATGGATCTCTTGATTTCAGCTTGTTCATTTTTAAGAGGGGTTGTACATTCCTATTTACCCTTGTTTCTATTAAAAACATGATTTAACTAAGAGATTATCACGACAATGATTGGGATTCCTCCACCCATCAGATTGGGAATCTCATTAGATCAGTTGTCACATTGATCTTTTCATCATTTGTTAGCATAAGTAATCCTATTACCAGCCACTGGATGGAATAAAAGGAAAGTTAGGGGTAACACATAAAGGGGAATCCAATGAAAAAAGGGATAAATTATAATTTATATTTATTTCCTTAACTTATAAATTTATAGGATTCATGCTATGTTATCCATGACATACTTCCCATTATATATTTTTAGGGGAATGTTTTTTCAATTAATAATGGTTCATACTAAGCCTATGAATTTAAAAAAGCATATACCATATGAGTGTTGAACCAAGAGTGCAGCAAGGGACATTTTCGTGCACCAGTTCTCATTCGAGTCTAGCTCAAATAAATGTTTTTGGGTTTTACCCCTAGATACATCTATGATAGAATCACCTATACTTGTTTGTATCTAGATAGTGACGTATTTTATTGATAAACCAATTACTTTATACTCAAAAAAATTTAGGGATGTTTTTATTATACTTATCCTTATCCATAAGGCTTTCACTAGGGTTTTCTAACCCCAAACCTAAAAATAACTGAACCTATCCTCTAATACCAACTACAACAACCTTACACTTTATTACACACTTAAACATGATTTATTACCTAAACATTCAAATAACACAACTTTGAGGATCAAGAGTTCTACTGTCTTGGGAAATAAGGAACATTACATAACAACATAGAACAAAAAAATACAATATCTTTAATGAAAACTCTTTTTACATGACAACATCATTCTTTTTTACTTATCATTTCATTGGATAAACTGAGGGAATGTATAAGAAAAGGGTGAGATATAAATCCCATTAAAGGATTAAAGAATTCATAACATGGATAATACAATACTTGTTAAGAAATAGACATATTAATGAGGCATAAGAGAAACATAAACATAATGGCATGATATAGCATGATTATCATAACATGGAAATGTGGGAACAACATTTAACATGATATTAGCATGAGCCAAGGCACATTACACATTGGGTATGATTAAACTATAATTGAACTTGAATTAGCATGACTAAAAACTCATTTCAATGACATATCATATTATTATTATTTAACGAATGCATCAGAGCGCAATTTGGGTGCACCCTTCTTAATCATTTCATTTCATGCATATGTGTACCACATAGATCATACAACATAGATTTACTAAAAATCATAGTTTATTCCATGAAAAAGATATATGGAATACATAAATTTAAGTCCCAAATAAAAATGTACATTTTCATAAAGGTGAATACCATTGATAGAGAAATGGGTATGGTATTCACTTATATGATGATTTTGGCATCAGAAATTATGTTGTATCTTTTGAAGCATAATGACGTCAAATAGAAATCGTAAAATGGGTTAATGAAAGATAAAGGGGAATATCATTATCTATAAATGAAATACATAGTAAGGGGTTCATGTAAAATATCATCCCAACCTATTTAATGGAATTTAGATGCATAATATAAAATAACAGATTGATGGAAAATGGGGAGAGAGAAATCCATTACAGAATTTCGGTATGGTAACTTGTGTACATGAGAGACATTAAGGAAAGAGAAATGGGTATATCATCATTCAAACATAAGGAAAAAAGTACAGGGATTTGATAAATCATACCCCAACATTTTTACTTGAAAATAAAAGGGAATAACAAAAAAAGGAATCTTGGACATAAATAAGGAAGGAGGGAAAGTGAGGATCCCTTACATGGATGTGTTATCCCAAAGGCTTGGGAGATGCTTCTTGAGAACTTAGGGAACCTTGGTTGGATTATAGAGAGACTAGTTCAGAGGTTGGTCAACCTCGAAATAGTTCTAGTGAAGAGAAATAGTACATTGAGTGGGTTTATATAGGAGAGGAGATGGAATTATTTATTATTTAGGTTTTGGACACTACCCATTAAACTAATAAAAACAAAAAACCCTCCCATGGTTTTTTGCCAATGTATAGTGGAAAAAATTATTTAATAAGTCCAGTGGATGAACTTATTAATATGTTAGGATTTATTGTGTTTAGGTGGGTCAAACTATCAAGGAAATAATTTTAAAAAGTTAAAATATTTTATAAGTCTTGGAGGGTCCACTAAGGCACCATAAAATTAATCAAACAAATCTGAAATCACATTATTTTAAAGGTAAAACATATATTGGAAGAATATACATTTTGTAATATTTTATTACATCACTAATGGTAATATTTTAATAAAATATTATTACTAAATTTCTTTTTATTAAATATAAATTATCATATAATTGTTTTATGAATACAATTGTAAATTTTATTAAGGTTTGAAAGTTGTTTTTTTCAAAAACTATGAATTTTTGATAAATACCCATTTTTATTTTTAAAAGTAAAAATTCACATATTTATAAAATTATATAGATAAAATGAATATCATTTTTGGATTTTGGATGTAGAAATTATCGAATGTTTATTTTTTCAAAATTTTCTGAGACAGCCAAATTTTTTGGTTAAAATTAAATACCATTTAAATATATCATGTGTTTTATGAAATTTAATTTATAAATCCATTAATTAATAAAAATATATTTTTTAATTTAATATTAACTAAAAATACTATTTGTGCATTACAGAAACAATAATAAAATGAATGTGTATTCATTATACAAAAATAATGCACATAATAAAAGTGTTAGGGTATTGTTATATAATTCCTTATAACACCCGTATAAGACCTAAGCGTATGGTGCATGATAGTGAAAGACTCTTGGGGAGGCTTGGATAAAATCTCTTAGGTGGTAATCTCTATTAACTTCCACTTCTCCCATAGGTAGTTCTATTCAAGCTTGACATATTTAATCTCAACTTGGGCTTGTTCAAGAGAGAATCCCAGTGACGCTACCTCATATCCAAGCTCTAAAAAAATGGGATTTTTATAGAGAAATTCTACTGGATGAGTCCATCACATCCTTTTTCAGAATAAATTGGATTTGTTAGAGCCCAATATTTATACTTATCATGTGATCATTGTTCAACAACTATTTTAGCAATGGTAACAATTCTTAATGGTGTTTAAAAATCCAAAAAAAAACCAAGGAAGGGAATATGTTTTATATAACCATTCTAAATAATAAAACATTTAATTAGATCAAGACGAATTTTCATTAATAAAATTCTCGGTCGTTATATTATTTATCCCATAGAGACAATGAATGTCCTTTTTAGAGATGATCTATGTTTTAAGACATTTTTATCCATTCCTACCCAAATCTTAGTAATTGCATGATATTTTAAAGTTAAAGTATGGGGGTAAATGGAATCATGGTTTAAGGGATGTTATAAATTGTAATATTTTTTTGAGTGTGTTATTTTGGGTAACATGATAGGTCATTTTATTACTTAGTTGTACTATTTATTGTTTTTCCCTTCTTGAACAAAAAAAAATGTAAAATATTAAAAATTAAAAAATTGAAATTAAAATGGGTTGTAATTTTAGAAAAGAAATAAATAACAATTTCTAGTCTGACAAATTTTATCATTTGTTGTTAGGTGATGGTTTTGAGGTTTCTTTCAAGGAAAACATTGTAAAAAAAGGAAAATGGGAAAAATTATATGGAAAAGAATTCAAGTGGGTTCACAAATCATTTATTATGCATACATTGATCCAGATCTTACATTGATTTTGGGGGAAGTGGGAGTTGCTACATTGAAGGGGAAAATTTCAATACACTTTTATTTTTGATATCATTCATTATAATTAAGAGTTAAACCTCCCCCTAAAGCCTTAATTTTCATAGAATCAAATCCAACAATCCTTATGACTCTGTGTCGTGTCAACATATAATGAAACCTGTCATTATTTTATGTGACTTTTTTCTTTAAAAATAGGAGAAAGTATTTTCTCTACAAGAATATAGATAAGTGGTATGTTTTCATGATATGATCATAAGTCCACCAAATTTATATCATATGATATGGGATAAATTATTCAATGTGGAGGTAAATAATGATGTGGAATTGTTTATAATAATAAATTTAGAAGCTTTAATTAATGAAATAAGACGCTCCATCATTTTTTAAAGTGTAAAAGTAAAATAAATAAATTTATTATTTATTTAAAAAATGATAAATTAAATTGAAATTTTATTTGTAGTTTTGAATTTCTTATTTGAAATTGATTTTTTTTTGATTTCATTACATTGTAATTTGAATATTTGTAACATTGGTGTCCTATGTGTTATATACTAATATTTTATACTTGAGGAAAATCATTGCTTATGTGTGGGGTAATCGGAAGATATTATATTTTCCTAGTTTTATAATTAAATTTAAATTTTTTAAACCCGTAAAATTTATTATTTTAATCTTATTTAACACAATTTTTTATTAATGGTGTGTTTTGAGATTAAATTTAAAAAAAATTAATTTTGGAATTTTGAAATATTTTTATCATAAAAATATTTTGGGAATAACAATTATAATATTAAACCCATTTGAGTGATTTTTTATGATTCAGTTATTTATTTTCTTGATCATTTTCTTCAGAACTAAGAGCTTATTCGAACAAAATGAGTCCCGAATAAATCAATCAATTTGGAAAAAACGTTTAGGCAGACAGTGAGGACCCCACCTCTGTAACCAGAGCATAAATCTACCCAAACACCAAATATTGAGGTGACTATAAATTTATTGGAATTAAGACACATATAATCATTTCTATGATAAATTCTATGGATTTTTCCACTCATAAAAGGGTTTATTGGATGTTATACATTAAAGGATGAATTATGGAAATCTCATCAATAAAAAAATCAATATAAAATCCATAATTTCCAATAGATGCATAAAATTAATGTTAAATTTTGAGTAATCCTATAAAAAGAAATTTAAAACTTCATTTTTCAAGGGAATTTAGGGTTATATGAACATATTGGTGATAAAAAGGATCCAAACTTTGGGGGAGAGATTCTGAAGGAGAAGCTGCTGCACCCTTTTCATTTCTTCTCTTCTTTTTTAGTTCTATTCATTCCACTTTAGTTTTAATTTAAATGTAATTTCAATTTTTTCTCTTTTAAATAAATTCAAATTCATGCATGGTTTTTATATTTTTCATTTTATTCCATCCATTCAACATGTTTTCTTCACCAACATTTCTCATTCTTTTCTTCTTTTATCCTTTTCATCTTACCACTATGAAATATAATAATCACAATCATGAGTAACTAACATAAGGAATATCCTAGGGGAGTAATCAGGTTCTTGAACGTGAGACCATGTTTTTTATCTTATTTGAGTAAATTATAAGTATAATGTATAGTGGGTAAAATCCTCACTGAGGTTGTCTAATGTTAAACTTATTAATGTGCAACCATTTTCCCTCAATTGTGGAGGAGGATGGAGGCTATGATTTGTGATCTATAAGTAGAAATTGCATTCATAACTGGTGTAGATTGAGTTGTGCACATATAAAAAGGACAGTTTTCACTATGAATATTTAAACCACATCAATGAAGGTGCTCCCTAAAAATTATATTGGGAGAAATTCTTTTCTTCTCTAATTTAATTCTATTTCAAATTGCATATCAGTTAGAATTGATTTTAGAATTCCTTTTTTTATTAAATTACATTTATTACATAAAATATAAAACAACAGAAATAATTATTTCTTATGTAAATTAGATTATGTAGGTGAAACAACTGAGAGAGCTCCTCATGTGATATGACCCTGGTTAACCACTATACACCACTAGGAAAATAAAAAAATTCTTTTTTTACACACTATACGACAGGCGTGTGTCAAAGGGACACTGAAAGAAAAACTATATCTATTTAAAGAATTATGGGGATTATTCAGGTGCATTTTTTACAAAGTTAAATTTATTTGATTCTATAAATTGGTTGTTATATACATATTGTGGTGATCACATTAGTATTCCAATAAATTATCAATGTAGATTTAGAAATTTTGAAAAAGGAGAGGTAGATCTTCATGTAGCCAACATAGCTAAAATTTATATAGTAGCTATCAGGGACTACCAACTCATGTTACTGAACTGAATGATGTTTATTTTTATGGGTTGTTATTATGTGCCTTTATATACCAAATTTTTTTATATCCATACAAAGTAAAGATGGATTTATTTTCAAATTATTGAATAAATGTTTGTTCTTTTATAAAAATACCAGTTTTATGGTAAGGAATATTAAAATAAAATTTCTTATATATTCGATTACACAAATATAATAATGTCAATTGATAAAAAATTTACTTCCCACGACTCATACTACCCATCTTTGGCATCACCAAATAGGTTATGTAAATGAAATGTTATTGACTAAATTACATCAAGTTATATATTTATATTCATTTAGACTAAAACCACTTTGTTTTTTTCTTGAGTTTTTATAAGGAATATTGACCAATGACCCATTTAGTAGGAATGGTGAAAAGGATAAGTAGCTTTTAATTAGTTTATACCACTGTGGGTGGACCATTTACTATTTAATCAAGGGGTAGAGACTCATACTTCCTAACTTTTATTGATGATTTTAGTAGATATTAATTTTTCTACTTAATGAGGTATAAGTTAGATTGTTTTGGAAAATTAAAGGAATACAAAACTGAAGATGAGAACCTACTTGATAATAAGATTCATAAACTTCACTCAGACCATGGTGGGTAATATGTTAATCAAGAATTTATTGATTATCTATGAGAGTTGTATGATAAAATCTTATCTGTATAAGATATCCCAGAGAAACAAAGGGATGTCATATATAAAATCTTTCAGAAAACAATATTCTGGATGATAGACATCCAAAATTTATTGAATAGGATATTATATCTAAAATAGATAGTGGTAACGAGATATACTTCAATGAAGGATAGGCTCATGATATAGAGGACTGGCTATAGGAAAAAATCCCACAGAACCTTGTGGATGAAGAAATTGTTCTAGAGACACAGTTACTATGTTTGATTACTAGAGTGGATATAGAACCAAAACAGTATGGTATTAAATTCAACATGTGTAATTACTCATTATTAGTATATAATAACAATCGTCTAACATATAAAGAAGCTACAAGTGGTATGGATGCTTCCAATTGGCAAGAATCCATGAATTCTGAAATGGATTCCATGTACAAAAACCAATCCTTGATTTTGGTAGACCCTATAATAGATATAAAATAATTTGGATGAATATGGGTATTCAAGAAGAAATTAGAAATGGAAGACCAATTCACTTCCAAAAAGGTGTGACTGGTTGAAAAAAGGATTAAATAGAATGAAGGTATTGAATATTATGAAATCTTTTCACTAGTTGGAATGTTGAAATACATCTATATTCCATTGTAGCATTTCATGATTATGAGATTTGGGAAATGGATTTCAAACATCCTTATTTAATGGGAACATTCCTAGATATTTCTATATGAAATATCCTGAAGGGGTTGTGACTCCAAAGGATTCCAAAAAGGTGTAAAAATTGTGAAGATCAATTTATATATTAAAGTAAGCATCTTGGTCATGGAACATACATTTTGAAGAGGCCATACTAGAATTTCATTTCATAAAGCATGAATTTGATATGGGTTTCTCTAAATGGTTTAGTGGGTGTGTCATCATTTTCTTAATAGTACATATTGATGACATATTACTCATTGAAAACAAAATACCAGTCTTATAGTCTATTATGGAATGTTTGAATAAATTATTCTCTTTGAAGGACTTGGGTGAAGTGACATATATTCTTTGGGTAAACATCCATCATGACATATCCAATAGGCTACTCATCCTAAGTCAAATTACATACATTGGAAATATACTGATGAAGTTTAGTATGGAGAAATATAAGAGGGAATTAATGTGAGTGTTATGTGGAATTCATCATTCATGGAAAATATTTCCATATACACATGGGAAAAAACATTAATGTCAAGGATTCCATATGAATTAGTGATTGGGTTAGTCTTGTATGATATTATATATACTAGTCTAGACGTCTCTTATACATTAAGTGAAGTTGGATGATATCAAACCGATCCAGGTGACCGCCATTGGATGGAATTTATGATTATCCTTAAGTATCTGAGGATTAAAAAGGATATGCACTAGTATATGGAAGAGATGATGAACTAGTAATTAGAGGATACATATATTCTGGTTTCCAAACTAATAAATATGGCATAAAGTCAAAAACATGATACATATTCACTTTTAATGGAGGTTTTATGATCTAGATGACCTTATAGTAGTTTCTCATTGCAGATTCTACAATAGAGTCCAATTAAATTCTGTCTTATGAAATAGATAAAGAAGTATTATGGATGTGAAACATAAATAATGATCTAAATTTTATAACCAGAATTAATGATCATATCACACTCTATTGGGATGATACTACAGTGGTGGATCTTGCAAAAGATCCAGGGTCACATCAATGAACAAAGCACATACTTCAAAAGTATAATATCATGAGGGATTTTTCTCAGAGAGGTGAAGTTGAATTGAGAAGTATTTACATGGAAGGAAACATGGAGGAAATTTTGACTAAATCAATGAATAAACAAACACATGACTATCATGTGAGGTCTAGCAGACTGAATGTTATAGGTAGTTAGATCTAGTCCACGTGGGAGTTTTTTGAGTTTTTATCCTAGTACCAACTAATTGTACTTTGATTACATGAAAATTTGATGTATTGAATATTAATAAAACATCTAATTACATATAATGTTTTGTTCATCATGAATCTAATGTAATCATTACCTAGAGTATACATCACATTGATAAGGTCATAGTAGTCTCCCATTATGATGAGAAGCATGAGGTGATATGATGATATTCTTAAAAAAAATATTCTATGGTTGGGTAAAGTTTGATAATGGTACACATTGTACATAAATATTCATGTGTGAGTCCTCATAATAAGATAAGGCTTATTCTAATAAAGATCACACATGGTACTCTCCAATATGGGTGTTTATGAGAATAGACCCTCTGGTTGGAATTCCACATGTTTTTTTGTCATTAGATAATCTTATCTATGAGCTTGTGTGATAGTCCTTGGAATTCATGATTATTAATAATGAATGTTATAACTGACATTGTTATATTTATTTTGAAACCATGGTGATAGAAATTCATTAAAAGGTTTTATATGTTAGGTGTTTCATGAGTGATATTACATTAATTAATATGTTAAGGAAGGATTTACCACTTCCATATTTATAGATATGATATATTCATCCCATTGATTGGAATATAACAATCACATTAAATTCCTTGTCCAGTGTGTAATGTCTTGACTATTTCATACAGTAAAATAAATACCTATCGACCATATATGTTGGTGATGTAGTTATCAAATATTCTTGATGAAATATTGTGACAAAGGGATTATATGAATCAGTGAATGTTCATAGGCGGTTGTTAATATTGTGACATATGTTTTTTCTCTAGGGTTACTTGAGCCGTTTCTATATAGTAATATTATTCTTTAGTAAAACTCTCATAAGACCAACAAGAATGAATCCTCGAAGGTCATATTCTCAGTGTTTCTATTTATCATAAATTAAATTTTATCTGAGTTTAATTAACGTAATAAATATTATTCTCAAGACTGAGGAATAATTTTATTCAAGTTTTATTGATCAAATAAATTTAAAAATTATTTCTTCACAGGATTGTGAATCAAAAATTTAGTTTATTATTGAATATTCTAATAAATATTTATTTTATAGATTGTGAATAAAATGTTTTTATGGATAATTTTTTTTATTCAATAAATGTAAGAAGAGTTAGAACCGACCAAGACCGAGTCTGAGGACAAATATTAAATAACATGAATGTTACATAATATTTATTATTATGCAAGTTATAACACACCCAAAAATAGTAAAAATATAATTATTCTTATCTGTCATGGGGTTTATTAAAGGTAAAAAAATTTATTTAATGGATGGTATGCAATAAAAAAATATTTTCACTTAAATCTGAACTCTATAAATTTATAGCTATGCTTATTGTTTTGAGTATCAAAAAAATGAGTATAGATAGTAGTTGGGAATAATGAATTATTTCTCAAATTTTCATTGTCTCTCCATCCCATGAAAGATAATTGCAAGGGATATTTTTCATTACCAAAAATGTCCGATCAAGAATGAATAAGGAATGTCATTAGACTCACTTCACTAGAACCTATAGATTGAGTGGTGTTGCTCAAAGTTTATATGATCACGTATCAATCACCACTAGTGGGATTCAATACTAAGATCCATGTTGTGTAATGAAGGTAATCTGAAACGGTCTTTTAGATGATCAAAATTTACAAACTAAGAAATTTCTTAAGACCATGTTTTTATTTCATCAAATAAAACATAAATTAATTATAAATTTGAGGTGTAAGATCGCCACTATTGGTTTCGGGAAATGATTATTAAAATAAATTTTAAAATATCACCCACCTATGCATACTTCTTATATGCCATAAACCAATAGAATTATGAGTTATTGTGGTCAAATATTCATTATATATAACCATATATTGATAATGGTTGTTTATGTAAAATGTATGATTACACTATGAGATACTACACAATTATGTCCTGCAAGAATATTAAGCTATAAATTAGTGACTTGGATTAAAAGATTCCCTAAATGATTTATCATTGAAATAAATTTGGAAAGATTACCCATCCAAAAAATAACATAAAACTGTTTTTTGGAACCTTAGTAAAGATGGTTGGAGAAATTTACCAATTACGGTTAAAGATCTTTTTCAAAAAAATGTATATGATATTTCAATTAATTAAATTATAAAACACCAGAATATGTAAAAATACCAAGAAAATTATAAAAAACTGATCAAATGACTAATAATAATAATAATGGTAAAAACAACAATATATTTATAAAAACACTCCAATTATTATAGGTTTTAGCACATGTAAAAAAATCATTGTTTTATTGGTATAATAATTTTTAAACAAACAATCACTCTTATAAAAAATATCACTATTATTTTAATACACAAGGGTTGAAAAAAGTCAAATTTATGAATATTTTCAATGGTTTAAATTTTAATATTAACATTCAAATTAGTTTAATACTTTTAAAAACAAATGGATCCTATGTTTCCCTTTTTATTAATTTTCAATAACCTTCAAATCTAATTCAACAGTCATGGTAAATGTTCATTTTATCATAACAATTCAGTATTAAATTCGAAATAGATTTTTTATTTTAATATATGGTATAAAAAATTCTACTTCAATGACCCCTGAATCAAACCTTTCAGTCAGTAAATATCATAAATCAAATCCATTAATTAATGTAAAATAAGGTCATATTCTTATTCAAAGGAAACTGAAATAAAGTTTTGAATTAAATTTAGTTATATTAATTCAAATTCCTAATATTTTAAACCAAATTTAAAAATAATGTCATAAACCATTTATGTTGGAAATGTTTGAATGTCTCCGGATAGAAACCTTCACTCATCATATTGTCTTCTGAAACATTTACATCATCATTATAAGTTTATGGAAAATAAAAATACATTCCATTATTGATTAAAAAATTAGAAAATTTATTCAATATCCTTATATTATTTTAATTTAATATAGTAAAAATTCATTTTGAATAATTAGAAATATCTTCATTGAAAATACGAACTTCATTTTTTACAAAATTAAAAAATAATCTCTTAGAATAAATTTATTAAAAATAAAAAATAGAAACCAATCATTATATTACATGCTTCCAATTTTTATGTTAACAATAATATATAGCATTAAAAAATAGATTAAAACTCATAAAAAAATAAAAATACATTAATTAAATCTTGATAAAATTGATTAACCTTAATAAATATTTAGAAAATATCAAATTTATATTAATATCATATTATTAGTTAAAATAGTTAATTTTTAATAAAACTAGGACTCTGCCCATGCATTCACACAACACTATAAAAAATTAAAATTATCAATAATATAATACTAGTTTTGAAACATAATAAATCATATTAATATTAAAAATGTTTAAAACAAAAAATGAGTGGAACATATAATGGAAAATGAGAAACAACAGGAAGTCATTTATTGAGATAGAAATCTGAGAGTAACAAACAACATGTGATAAAAAAAAGCTAAAAATTAAGATATCAATGAACACAAAGTCATCGGAATGTTGCATCAACCAACCCCATTCCAGGGATATGTAGATGATTAAAAATGCTCTCTTCACAGGATCTGTCACAGTTGTTCTATAGTGACATGATCACAAAACCCATTACCACTGTTTGTGTATCAGACCTAAAATATTTTAAAATAATATCTTCAGTGATAGAAAATTATAAATAGAAAAGGAAAATAATAACATGTATCATATATTATATATGAAATGTATTGGAAATGAAAAAACATGATTTAATAATAAATAGAAAAACATGAAGTAATAGGGTGCCTCAATATAATTTTGGATGTTGTTAGGGATCCTAATAATTGCATCTTTGAGAACGGTCCTAATTTCACATACGTTAATAGTAGAAACAAAATGAACTCACAGAACTATATTTCCTAAAACACAGACCGGTTACAAATCTAAAATTAAAATACCTCAAAAATCACAGAAGATCCTCTGTGCGACAGATCACCTGCAATTAGGTACACCTGGAGTGCAGCACACATGGAAGCTATATAACAAGATGAAACTCTAAAATAATTCAACATACATGTGCCTAAAAATAATAAATGTCCACTCCATTGATTTAATGAAAATAATAGGCAATGATGAAAAATAATTAATACATGAGTGGACAGAGTTGGTGTGCCCATATAGGTGAAAAAAATATAAGAACCTAGAATGTAAGAGTATTAGTAACATATTATGAGGAAAAATGCTACATAATGAGAAACCTTGTATATGAAATATATAATGAAGAAATATATATAATATAAATACTGAATGACTGGGAACATAAGTTAAGAAACTGAGCATTAAGAGTTACATATTGAGCAGTATGTACTGTAATAAGATGTTGTAGATCCCCAAACTGGAATCTGTATCAACTATACAGAAATCCATGGTGCCTAGGAACAACTCTAGGTTTCTCTTCCTCCACACGAACCATCATTTCCTACATCAAAACAACTTTTAATGAATCAAAATTATTTTACATTGTTCATAAAGAAACTGATGTAACAGTAAGGCTAACTGAGTGGGAAAACAAATCAAATTGAACCCACTATGAAAAAGTTTGATACCCCATTCAAAAGAATAAACCATTTTACAAATTTACATTACATCCAAAGGTTATGAAATAGTAATTAATTGTTCCTATTGAAACAAATTCAATATTTTTTCATACCTTTTTAACTTATGATTCATTATAAGATAGTTCATTTGTACTGAATTATAATATATTTACCTCTGGAACCCTTCTAAATGCCAATAATAGGACCCTTATAAATAGGAAAAGGTTTTTTGTTTCATTCCCAAACCTTATTCTATTTTAGACTCGATCCTGGTAAGGTACTGCAAACTGGGAGAAAAGTCCATTTGAGTAATTAGGATACCCAAAAATCATTCAAATAAAATTGAATGACAACTCACTGTAAATAAAAATAAGATTTAGTATGTACTGATAGAAAATAGTTTTAACTAGTGATTTAAACTAATATAGTGGACATGTTTTCTAGGACACTTGTGTGAAATTAACAGTAGGTTAATATTGTGTGTGTTATGTGGTTAGACCATGCAATATTAATTAAGAACATATCATAATGTCATAATACTGACTATTTCATCTTCTAGTCATATTTAACAATTTTTACCATCTCTTATAAAATGTGGTACACTATTTTTATACATCATGAATGATTCATGCAATTTCTTCATTTTAGAACATGACCTTGTTAACCAAGAACGCGAAAGAGGTTTGATACCACTAAGGGGGTTTAAATGATCAAAAGACACTAATTTTTCTTTAAGAAACTATAATAATCCAAAAATCATAATAACACCATGCATGAAACCGAAAACCATGATGTATATTAAATATAGAACCAATCTGCATACCTTTTAGTGGACTTCACTTCTATAGCATACTTCATTATCATTTTTTGATGAATATCCCTCCAAATATTTCCATAGAACCTCCCTCTACAGAATTTATCTTCTGGCCAACAGTAATAACACAATTCTTGAGGACGATTTTCCAACATTCCAAAATAATGTGTGAAAAAAGTTACAAATTATTTTAGTACATATGTAATATATGATTATATAAGGTTGTATATAATAAATTTTAAAACAAAACAACCATATAATTTCTATTAAAAAATTACAACCTGTTTAATAAAGAAGTGTGCAATGTTCATGCAGTGCAGGAACAAATTATTGATTTGGATAATTACACCTAGGCATGAATCTAATGTGTACCAAATGTGTACTGAATGGTGGTGGCTCTGACTACAAGAGCTGTTGAAACTGTAATATGATTCAAAATATCCTGATCCCTACATAGAAAGAGGAAGGAACACATTATTGCTGGTTGAACACATATAGAACCTCTGTTTCCCTATAGTAAAACCACACTGCAAAAGAATTCATTTTATAAGTGAGAATATATATAATAAATTATTACTGGTTGAACACAGATAGTACCTCTTCTTAATCATGTAACATACCCTACTCCTGTAATGAATCCACCTCCTGAAATAAAATCCTATAAAATATATGAAGAAGCCTAACTAAAATGATTCCTTTCTATTAGTGGTTCATCCACACTACTACGGTACTGACAGAGAATTCTTACATTGGTTGGGAAATTTGTAACCATATATTATCTAAAAATATATGCTTTTCACTTACAACATCCCTACTATATTAATATCTATATAGATATTATGTAAATATATTAAATACCATTAAATATTTGTATATATAAATTAAACAATATCTATACATAGATATTAATATATACACTTTATGGGCAATCAATCTCTGTACACAAATATGGTAATGAATCCCCCAAACATGCAGGCATCATTTATACTTTTTTCTATGAAAATATATAATATTTTAAATGTCAGTTTCTTCTTGTACTTGATATTAATTTAACTCTGATAGCCTATCGTGATTTATATTCTTTGAAATCAATCAATATAACAGTGCGAACCCAAAGTACAGTACTCAAGAACCTACAAACAAAAAAAGTG
Organism: Viscum album; assembly: GCA_963277665.1. NCBI lineage: Eukaryota > Viridiplantae > Streptophyta > Magnoliopsida > Santalales > Viscaceae > Viscum > Viscum album. The sequence continues at coordinate 1,997,148,616 of OY728143.1, read as the reverse complement.
TCAAAGGTGCATAAGAATGAAACGAAATGAAATTATGTATTGAAACGACTAGTCACCCATGCTATCAAGAATGGGATTCATGTCAATAGATTAAGCCTATAATTTCATTTATATAATATATTAGAAACAAATAGATGAAACATCTCCATTGAAGGGGTGAACTTGAATAAAAGGAGTCAGAATTTGGTGCATGAAAATTTTAAGAAATCAACTTACCTCGAATATTTTAGTTGCATCTGTGCATCCACAGTGTGTAACAGTAGTTGAAAAATCCTTGATATCCCACTCTCTCCAATCACCTATCATTCTTCATTTTCCAACATTCCACCGGGATACATCTAGGACATGTACAAAAACTGGTGTTTATTAGTATGGTGTTTTCCAAGTCATTAGGCTCTGTTTCACAACAATGCTGAAAACTATGTAAAAAACTTATCAGTAAGTGATAAGAACTATAAGAAGTTTTAGTAAGTGTTGTCAAATGAAACCTCAAATAATATTAGCCTAAACATAATAAACAGAACCAATTTATTATCATGAACACATAAAAATAGATGGTATAGTAAAGACACTAAAAAATATTCAAATTGAAACAAATACAGGCCTATAAATCTAATAGATGAGTGCACAGACTCTGAGAGAACGATTAATATAAAAAAACACTGAAAACACAAAAATTGGTAACTGGGTGAGGTATATGGATTTTAATCAATTTTCCATCGATCACTTTTTATACAACATACTAACCGAACCTGAAATTGAATCTGAATGATGATAAACAAAACAAAAAACTACTCATACAAAGAAAGAGTAACTTTAAAAATATGATACATCTATTTTAACATCTGAAAATAGGTTTCATGGATTTTGAGATGACATTACCAGCAAGTTAAATATACCACAAACACGGCATTGATACATTAAATTCATTTTGAGAATTTCATCGTATTACATTCAAATCACTTCAATGTTTGTTTGTCAACAATCATTATCCTCACTTCACAGTAATCATTTTTATGCAATTTAACAAATAGCCCCTGAACTGAATCTGAACCAAAACAAACTGAAAACAAAACTACCACCCATATAGAGAAAGTCTGATTTTAAGAATTTAACACATCATCCCTGGAATGTGTTTGCCTTATCATCAAAAATAGGTCAATAATAGGGTTTTGATGAACATAAAGAGAAGATAATATAATTTTTTTTAAAATATCATTTTTTTATTAAATGTTTACAACAGGAAACCTTTCATGCTGAGAAAATATTTTAGAAATTGAATATGTGTGAACTAGTAGAAATAAAAAAATAACTCATAAGAAGCAGGGATGTATTTTTGTTGAGTAACATCAATACAGTACAGTACACAAGCACTTACAAACAAAAAACATCAAAGGTGGATAAGAATGAAACAAATGAAATTAAGTACTGAGACGACTACTCACCCAAGATATAAAGAATGGGCATCATGCCAATAGATGAAGCCTATAATTTCATTTATATAACATATTAGAAATCAATAGTGGAAACATCTCCATTGAAGGGGAAAAGTTGAATAAAAGGAGGCATAAGTTGGTGAATGCAAATTAAAAGAAATCAACTTACCCTGTGTATTATAATTGCAACTGGGATTCCAAAGTGTGTAACAGAATTTAAAAAATCATTGATATCCATCAAATTCCTATTATTTTAATCCACTTTAATAAATATGGACATAAACCATTTATGTTGGAAATGTTTGAATGTCTCATGACATAAACCATCACTCTTCATATTTACTTCTAAAACATTAACATCATCATAATAAGTTTATGGAAAATAAACATACATTCCATTATTGATTCAAAAATTAGAAAATTTATTTACTATCCTTATATTATTTTAATTTTATATAGTAATATTTCATTTTGAATCATTAGAAAATATCTTCATTGAAAATATGGACTTCATTTTTTACAAAAATCATAAATAATATCTTAGAATAAATTTATTAAAAATAAAAATTGAAACCAATCATTATATTACATGCTTCTAATTTTTATGTTAATAATAATATATAGCATAAAACAATAAAATAATATGCATTAAAAAATAAGAATAAATTAATTAAATCTTGATAAAATTGATTACCCTTAATAAATATTTAGAAAATATCAAATTTATATTAAGATCTTATGATCAGTTAAAATAGTAAATTTTTTATAAAATAAATTATGAAATAATAATTCATGATTTGAAATTAAAATTTCAAGGCTCCTATCCTTAAAAATAAATAGAAAATTCAACCTATAAAAGGGTTTAAGAACTCAATTAAATCCAATATTACCTTTTTAAATTTAGATTCCACTATAAATAGGTTGACCATGTCTATTAATGGTTTACATCTATAATTTCAGTGATCCTACCACCACCTACCACCTAACCCATTTCATTCACTTTCTCTAATACCATTTTTTAATAAAATAATCATGTTTATCCTATCCTATTACTAAATCCAACCCATCACATGTTTTTGGTGAAAACATTCAATTTCTATGGTATAGTAAATTTTTTAATAAGAAAAAACTGCCCATGATGTGACTGCTTTTTTGGCGATGATTATATTGAATAACTATGTTCAATGTAATAAAGAAACATGACATATAATAACTGAACATATAGATGAAACTAAATGGTGAATATAAGGACTAGAAAACTAATATCGAATATATTGCTAAATATAAATGAAATTGTAAACACAAATAACTCCTCATGACATATAAATATAGTGGCATGTTTTTTACTTAATTTATCCATGATTGATCCAATATTTATATCCTTAATAAAAGTGGATCATTTATCCATAACTATAAAAATTGATCCATATAAGGTATTTTACATACAATTGAGTGTGTATATGGTGTGAGAATAATTATCACATTAGGGACCCAAAAAATTCACAACGATAACCATGTGTAAAATAAACCAGGATATGCTCATTTGAACTACATATAAGTAAAGAAAACATTTATCATATAAAAATATTTATAAAATGTTATAAATTACATAATAGTGTGTATATATATACACAGTTAATGAAATCACACAATGGAAGAAGCGACATCAATGTTACTAAATCAAAACATGCACTGTGGTTATGTACCAATAGATATAGGGTAGTAAATCCTGATAAATCCTCTATAAGTATTATATCATTTGTATATCTCCCCACGGGAGCCTTGTGTCTACAAGAAAAAATAAAATAAATAATAGGTGTTTTGTGTCCCATGGATAGGTGTAGAAGGGGAATCTTGTACCTCATCAGTTAAGGGTGAATTTTTCTCAAATTAGGTATTAAATGGATAGACATGTCCAATAAATAGACATATAGTGAGTAAATAATTTATGTCACCATTTAAGAAAAATTATTTATTAAAAATAATCTTTTTCCTCAAATTAATGATATATGGATGTATTTTTTTAAATCACATTGGCGTTATTAATAAAATCAAGGAATACTAGAAAAAGATAATTTAAGTAGACATGAAACTCCTTTTTCTAATAAATTATTTTATAAAAACATTCTATAATTTACTTTAAATTATCATAAATTATTCGAATAAAGCACTTTGAACTTTTCAATATTATAAAAATATTTGAATTTTAACAAACACCATGTGTGAAAATATTAAACTAATGTCAACAAAGTAATTTTCAACAATAATAAAAAAAATAAATATATCATACAAGAAAATCACCCAAAATATAATCATTCATAAATGGGATTTAAAACTATATATTTATATTTAAATCACTTTTTATAACACCTAGATTTCATGGAGCATTTTCAATGATTTTTAATTTTTTGATATTATTTCAAGGATTTTTTTTAAAATAAATTATATTTTTCCTAGTTTAATTGGGATATTATTTGTTTAGTGGGGTTTCAGTATCATGTTTGATATGGTTACCATGAATCCCTCAATTCAATAGGTAGTATGAGGGAACTAGGTACTCAATCAATACTGAATTGGTACTCAGTTTGATGGCATGAATCCCTATAAGGATAGAAGCCCCATTGATCTCTCAATGGGGTTCAACGAGGTGGTTGTTAAGGTTAGAAGATACCCTGTCATAGTAAGGTGTATACTAGATAAACCAAGGTGGGTTTTTTAATGGATATCCAATAATTTCACCCAATATCAATTTACTTATTTCCTTTCCTCCTCCCTCAACATCAACTTGTACCGACCACGATTTTTACCTCTCTCTTAAAATTCTTTGATTCTTTGAACTCTCCTCTAATCCATTAGAATTTTTATAAATAAATGGTCTTATCTCTGGATATCCATAATACAATATATTCGCATGAGTCATCTTCATTAAACTATTTTTTCCTCAGATAAATCCAAATTTTAATGGTTTATTCGATTTTTTAGGTATTTATTAGAAATGGATTAAATCAAAAAGAAAAATATTGTAAGGATTCCCTCTTAATCTTGTGGAATGAAATAAATACCTCTATTAGATATTTATATATTATTTAATTCTCTCAATTGTCTTTGGGTGACATATTTTTCTTGATAATGTTATATTCTTAGAATTGATGTGATATGGTGGGTTTGAACTGAGTTCATCAACCCCTTAATTTGTGGTTATAGTTGAAATAGATTAAAAGTGGGTAAAATTATCCGTTTTACTAAATAGATTCATTGGGGTATAATAATAATTATTTGATATAGTAAATATTTTTAAATTGCAACACCTATCTTCATTATTGGTTAGAAATTACCATAGTAATTGGATCTTTTCATATGGTGAGTGGTTTATTTTTTAGAACTAGGACTTGGGATAGGAATCTAAGGGCTTTAACACATATAAAATATCGTATTGTGTGAGTTTTGATACATTGGAGGTGTCGAGGGGGGTGTATTAATGAGTTTATTAGGATTTGGGTACACCTATTGCAATTTAGGAATTGTAAGTAGATATTCAAAGAATGAAGTAGTGTGTCATGCCATGAATTTTCGATTTGTGGATGTTGATAGGTAATATCATGAATATTCATGGTGTGAATGTGTATTTAACACTATTAATGGTCTGAAAATTGTTATTATAGCATTTCAAAATTGGTTAATCCAACTAGAACCCCATTAATTATTCCCAAATACCTTACACTCATGATTTTTGGTGATTTACAACTTCTAAGATATCTTTTATCCTTATTAAAATCATTGTTAAGATATCATAAAATACTATTAAAAAAACTTAATAATTCAAACCCAATGCATGAACAAGATCCCCTATTCATATTTTTGGGTTTTATTATAATTTGGTGTGAATATGGGTTAGTTTTAAAGTTGATTCCACTGATGTGTGGTGGAATTAACTGAGGACAATGTGGCATTCATGGGAAGCAGATAGAGGAGAAACGGAGGTGATGGTTGTGCACCACCCATCATTATTTCAATTAATATAACAAATTAACCTAATTTAATTAGTATTTTTTGTTAAATTAAATATATTTTGTGACTAAATAGGTGTTAATTGTAAGGTAATCTGTCTTGTTGGGAACAACTACTGTGTTGTTGAGCATCCATGGGTGGTTGGACAAGGCTTCAGTGAGATAATGGTGCACGAATTTTCTTCTAGTTACTATGGTAAAATTTATTTAATTAAATAATTGATTATAATTAATTATAATTATTTTTTGTCATATAATGTGACAATGGAACTCAAGTTATAGTTAGATCTTTGATAAGGCATGGGTAGACATTGATTAGGTGATGTGGAGCTTAGCTTGATTGGTAACTCCTTTATAAAGGTAGGTGGTCCCATTAATACTAGATCATATATAGTAGTATAAATGATTTTATAATACATTCATATTTAATGGGCTTTGTTATAGAATATAGGGATCATTGGTTACATAAGAGAATATAAAAGGTTTTGTTGGTCCTCCTATTATCAAGGTGATAGTGGAAAAGAAATTGATTTCGAAATTTATAAATACATTTTCCAAGGGGTAAGAGTGATGGTTGGGATGGTGAGTGTCCTTAGGTGGGCTTAGAATGTTGGATGAGATGCAGGTATCATAGGATGGTTCTCTGAGGCATAGTTTGGGGGTGTGAGAGTTTTAGTCCAAGTGATGAATGGTGATATGACTATTAATATCATGATTGTTGTGTCCCACACTCCTTAAGGTAGTTTGGGGCTTGAATGGAATTGTGATTTGGATGAGTCCTATAAAATTAGGGTTTTTTTAAAGAGTTTCCCTTTGATTTGTGGTCTATGATACATCTGTTTGGATATGTGAGTAAGAATTTATGGGTGGATCTTGAGTTTTGTATATGCCATAGATTTTTGTGTGTCAATGGGATTAGCGAGTGATAGATTGGAATGGTCCCTCAGTAGCAGAAAAAGTGTGTTGAGAGACTATGATTAGGATGTGGTCTACCCTAGTAGATTTAGTGAGAGGATCTTTTGGGTAGTAACATCACTACTAGGTGATAAATGGTATTGTGTCGATGGAAATAGGCTATGATGGTTTTGGAGGACATAGTGTATTCCCTATTAGACAAGGTGATATGTTTTATAATTATGTGCTATTTTTAGGGAATATTATGATAATATTAGATATAAATCTATGTGGATGACTATGGCCTTGGGTACTTATATGGTCCTCAGATTCTCCAAAGATGGTTCACTGTTCCTGTGCCTTCCCTATAGTATGTGAGGATGTGTCTATCTACTTGTAAAATCCCTATATCCTGCATAGATGGGTCAGTGCTCTAGATAAAATCCCTATATTCTATGTGGTTGGGTAGGTGTGCTAATTGTTCCTTGATAAGGCTATTGGGATGACAACCTTTCCACATGTGGCTTGAGTCAATGTGCCTAATGTGGACCCTTCTTGGGAGGCTTGGGTGATGGATCTCGGTAGGGAATGACTCTTGTTATGATGTTCCATAATAATGATTGACCCTACCTCAGTTGATTAGGTAGTGGGTTAAGATATATAGGTACAAAAATTCACATTTTTTATGGACAGTGTCTCAATGTGTTGAATGTATATTCTCGGAATTATAAGGTTTATTATGTTTAGGTTTCAAAAATTCTCTAATGTTTTTTTTGAATTTGGATGCTTGTTATATTATTTTGGATTCTACAAATTAGAAGTAAATGAGAGGGAGGTTCCACCAAACATCTTAGAGTTTCTGGTGTGCCAACATCTAGATGGTTTAGTTCCTCCTACTAGCTGGTGGAGGTGATAGAGGCCATTGATCAACATTTTTTCCACTAACAAGCTATTAAAAACAAAAAAAAACAATTAATGCAATAGTTATAGGATTCAATACTAACATGGATCCTATGACCTACTATCAAGGATCCACTAGCTAGCTGGTGGGGAACTTACCAGCTTGTGAGGTCCACCCGCTCACCGTTGGGACACATCAACCTAGTCATTAATGCCACACTCATAATATCAATCTAATGAATCTTTTTAATTTACCTCTTTCCAGGATCAAGCATTATTTATATCAAATTGACCTAGGAGATATTTTTTGTTGAATTGGGTCTCCCCTTTCAATTTCTACTATGTTTCAGGGTTATATTGATCTATTTCCTCCAAAAAAATATGTGCATCTAATCTATCATGAATCATATCCTTCATGTTAGCTGAATAATAGATCTAAACTATTATGTCTAGAAATATTGATCGCATCATGATATAATATAGATTTATCAATTTATTACTAGATATATGTGAAATCTTAATACTTTTTATCCTTCCCATGAATGGATCTAAATCTACCATTGGTGGTGGATCTCATTGGGTAACGTGATCTACCTCTAATCCCATGCTATATTATATTTTGTGAATCACGATTCCAAATTCCTATTTGTGATAAATTGGGATTATTTATAAGTGAAATTGGTTTATAATAATGGTTCAATGATATCTCTAAACAGTTTATAATAGTTCTCCTAAGGCAGGAGGTCCTTACTATATATGGATTTTGTATCATGTAGATTGGAATGATTAGATTGTGTGTCTATGTTATGTATGACAATGAAAATAATATTTTCTTATAAAATTCTTTTCCATGAATGGGTGGCTAGGGAGACATTACTTAATGTAATTAGAATATTATTATTAACAGAGACTGTGAGACCTATGCATTATGTACATTAATTATTCTTTTTTCTGTTATTTTCGATGTATGTGAATACAATTCCTATATATTTTTTTCTTCTTATATAAAAGTGATAATTGAGGTCATCATGGATTGGTTATCCCTAATAGGATGGGCATGTGATTGTGTGACATTAGATAATGGAGATGATGTGACTTAGATATAAGGAAAAGGCATGCTAGACTTGTGGCCTTAAATGAGGTAGATAGTAGGGTAAAATGGATTTTTTGGAATAAAATTAGAGAGATTTTGGGGTATTATAAACTTATGTCTAAGCCTGAAATAATAGATAGTGATCGTCCACATTATGGAATAAACCAAGGGAGATAGGGGGATTCGGGCCTTATTCCCTAACCCAAGGATGAGCTAAGAGTGTGATGACCCTATGTACTGACTGAAGGGTAGAATAGAAGTTAAGCATGGTTTTTTACATGTGTTGTCCATGAATATTGATTTGTTTATTGTTGAAGTATGATACATCCTTTATAGTATAGATCTTAAGTAGGTACATTGGGGGGGGGGGTAATATTAACTTGGTTGTTGAATGATCACCATTTATATGATTGGTTCCATTAATTTGAATTTACATTCCATCATGAAATATGCCATTATATACAAGGGATGTATTTATGGTGTCTTACTATGTTTATATTCACAACTTGTATGGGAATCATGATTCAAGTGTAGATTTCATTGTCATAGATCTAGTTAAGGGAAAGGCCCCCATGTCAGGGTTTAGAGAATATAGATCTTGAGGGATAGAAATCATGTGAGGAAGGACTTCCAAATATTTCTACAATGAATTCATTTCTTCTTATTCAGTTATCATTCATTGGTTTACATCCCAAAAGGGATTATTTTTGTTAAAATTGAATAACATTGATGGAAATTTTCATAGAATGATGGTTCTCATTTAGAATCAATATTTTTTTTCAAGGATTTTAATATTTACAATTTAATGATTTGGGTTATGGTAATTATTTTCCAGGGTATAGCCTACATAGATAACTATTTGGATCTTAACCACTAGTTTATAGGCTCCTGTGTACAGTGAGGTTTTCATGTGGACTTGTGTGTTAAACAATCAGTTTCATTTACATCACCCTTATACAATGTATTTTCTAGTTATATAGATCTTTAGTTATGTTATGAGAATTTTTAAACTATTTTATAACGTTTATAAAGTTTATTATTAGGATCACAGTTTGAAGACGGTCAGAGGAAACCACAAACAATGTTTGAGAAATCATGCAGTATTTCTTGGGAGTCTCTAGGCAATTAAAATGTCGGTGAATGGTTTTGCCAAACCATTCGGTTTCCCAGGATAAATAGTTTATGTAGAGATAGTGGTAAAATCATGGTTGGTGCATTTAAAAATACCATTTTATACTACCATGCAAGGTTAGTTCCATAATATAGTAGTACCATAATATTGGTATATAGTTTTTAAATCATTATGAAACAATTATGTGTCTACCTGGGTGATATCCAATATATTACCAACGATTGATGCGCAATGTAAAATACGGTTTGTCCTAACATTGAAACATGCATCTAATGATCAAAAAATAATGTTTCAATTAGAATTAAGACCTCAATACCCATAATTTTCTCATATTCCTACAGATTAATGAACTCCTCTTCTCTCCTGGGATCCTTGAGAGATTCCCTTTGATCCAGATTCATATTTGTATGAGTCAAAGTGCATTACAGATCAACCATAAATGGGGAATCCTTTTTCATTATTATTATATCTAGATGTACACATATATTCTCTCTCTATCACTATTATTGTAATTGGTTCAATCAATTACATATTGATAAATGTTCTATGAAGTGAATTATGGTGGAATCATTTTCCATTTAATAATGGAAATTTTTTGTTAGATTGGATCTATAATCTCTTAGTGTTATTCTTTATTTTTTCATCTATTGATATTTAGGTTCTTATTAAATAATTTTACTCATTCTAAATATAAAATTTCGAGTGTGTAAATTCATTGATCTGTTTTTTTATTTGGAAAATATTTTGGTTTGGTATCGAAATCCTTGGTTCTAGAATGATGCTAATAAGGTATTTCATAAAATGTATAAAAGAAATCGATTTCCAATATAAATTTTTTATATGGAATATATAGATATGAGAACATGATATGCATTGTTTTGTGTGATTATATGAATTTGAGATAGAATAATGTTGTGAATTCTCATCATCAAAATGAGACATAATAATGATGTGCCATTCTACAATCAAGACTGGACAAATCAATGGTGTGAAAGTACCTCAATAAAAAAATAGCAACAAGTAATAGCTCAACGAAAGGATGAACCACCATGTATGAGTATAGGGAGGTCGATGGCTGAGTTAATTTTTTTGATTCTTTATATGGTTATAAAAATGAAATTTTTATTACAATTGATAAGAAATTATTTTTATGTCTTATTAATGTTTTACATGAATCGTTTTTATGGTTTTTGTTTATTCATTATTATATCTAAGATTGTGATAACATGTTCTTGTACAAAAATAATGTAATTGGAATTATTTAGAGAATACCTTTATACTCACCCATATATTATTCAGTTTTTTGAATATATAGATAATTTATTGTATTATAAAGTTAATTGAATGCTATCACATTTCTATTATAGTATTTCATGATACATTCCTCCTCAGTTGGTGTTTGGAGAGTGGATACATCTCTTAGTGACTTCGGTGTGATGTTACATACCTATTAAAATGTTGGATTTACATTATTTTCGTGGATCCATTTTCCACTACAGATCACTACTATGTAATTGATTCAGTTTATTTGGTTTTCTGTGAGATTTATTGACTTTACTATTTCATTATATTGTGTATTTGGTTGTTTAAATTTTGTCTCTATGGTTTTTTTCTTTCATTCAAAAACATCATTCCAAATATTAATTTAAGATCATGGAATTTATTTTCATCTTTTAGTGTCTTGAGGATGTCACCTAAGGCTAGTAACATCTCTACTACCTCAAAAGTCTAATCATTTGTTTATGATATTACAAATTATATAGGTATTGGTCAGTCCATCTGTATTTTAGGATGATATCAAGGAGATAGTAATGTTGGAATGTGAACTTTATAGAATAAAAATACATATCTATAATTTTTATTCTTAAATTAAAGATAAAAGGTATTTTTACTAATATATTCTAAAACACATCTAGGCATGTTATTATCTCATCCTTGCAAGTTTAACCAATGAGTAATTCATATAATGCATTATTAGTGAGACTTCCCTCTTGTACATCATTTTTCTTTTCCAGTTGTATGGCTTATGGAAAATGATTATAATGGATGGATTTTGACTATGAAGGTCATATTTATTGTTTATCATGCCGATTTTTAATTTTTATAGTCTTTATATTCTAGTGGGAGAAGGCTAATGAGAGTGTTCCAGTTAAGATAATGGAACCAAGTAGAACTCATCAAAATTAGAAATAAGTGGCCATAGATAATGTTGATTTTACTGATCCATAGGTGATACAACAAATATTATAAATAATTATTCAGGTTTTTAGTCCATTATATATGGAAATCGAAATGTTGAACCAAGTCAAGTGAATAACTCCATATAGTTTCATAAAGAAAATCTGCCAATATTTTGGGTGGATTCTGATCGTGAAAAAATTAGGTGTGTGTGAATATAATGATTTGAATCCATTATTTCAATAATACATAAACAAAGAAAATGTTAAAGTTATATATGTATATTATAGAGAATATTACATGATAATTGTGGGATTCAATTATACAATAATGATTTGACAATGGACTCATTTGGTATGACTTCAAATAATTTTTCAAAAAACATGTATTTTCTCCCATAATCAAGATAGTATAAAAATGATTTTATTTAGACTTAAACAAGAGAACCTAATAGTAATGCAGTATATATCTATGATTATCAAGATAGTTTTTTTCTTTGGAGGTAACTTCTCATGCGTTATTGAAGGAATGCATCATTGAATCTAGTTAGAGTATAGTTATTTACTCTAAAATAGATATCCCATATATTATAGTTTCTATATAGATAGATAATGGGGTGACTATTTTAGAATGAGATCTTATTTGGAATATTTTTTCTAGAATTATTTTTGTACTAATTTTTATACATTGTTATCCTAATATTGGGATTAACTATATGATGGAAATATATTCTCAAGTAAGTTTCACCCCTCAAGTGGAATCAGTAAACATTCATCAATGAACTAATAGAAAAAATTGTATTTAGTGTGGTTTTGTGGATCATATAAATAGATATTTTATAGAACCACATTTAGTATTTCACATTTTTAATCATATTGGAATTATCCAATGTTATTGGCATAAAAATATTCTACATATTTCTAGAGTAGTATTTCATGTATCTCATCCATCTTATGCTTCAACTGGATGACCTCACTATAGTATGTCTCATTCATATATGTGAGAAATACTGGTTTATTCTAGGAACACCATGCCTCCTTAGGCAATGTAATCTCAACAAGGATCCAAAGATCAAGGGAACATGAGTAAGAAATTTTATAGTTTTGATTAGATGATCATAGAGGGTCAATATGGTACATCAACTATTTGAAAAACTATTCTAGTGAAAATCCCCATTATGAAATTTTTACTTAATAAAGATGTTTCTCACACATTCATTATTTATTTTTTTATCATATATAGTTACATGTGTAGATAATGGCTTCTATGAAGAATCATTAGTCACCACTAATCCAATGAGAGTGTCAATCCTTAAATATTATTTTTTCTATAACAATATATGGGTTTGAATATGTTTAGGATATCTATTTTCTTTATATGGATACATATGAGATGATTTTATGAATGGATTGGTTTACATCCTTCAAGGACCATATCCACTTTTATTCCTAACATGTACATTTCAAATCATCTAACGGAATTATGAATATATTTAATTGAAATTTAAATATAAATACATTTAGACTAGAACTATAATTACTAGTGGTTGATACTATGTCTTATTGGTTTGAAACAATTACCTGTTAATCTATTGATAAAAGTAGACATTGAGATTTTATAATCATCATTGACCAATTTTATAATGTCTTTCTCAACAACTTCTATACATTCCCACCCAATAGATAATTTGAATTTTAGATTTATTTAATAATAGGGAATTGTATTATTTTTAAATTTCATATTATAAGATAGAAGAAATAGAATTAAGGGAATTGAAAAATTAGTTAGAGGATCTAGAATGAAAAGGGTCCGTCCAGCATAGTACAAATCTATGAGATGCATTTGGTCTTTTTCTCATGAATGTAGAAGAAACAATTCATCTTAGTATAGTTTAATGTAAATTTATATAGGTTAAGATAATGAACTTTTATCCTCTTACATGAATTTATGATCTATTTGATCAATTGTGAAGATACCCATAGTTCTGAAAAAATTATTTTCAATAAGGTCATCACCAAATTAGTGTTCAAAAGAAGAAGATCCCAAAGATAGAGTTTATGATCCCTTATAGTATTTATGAATATATTATTATCTATTAAATCATTTTATTTTTCAAACAGTGTTTTTAGAATTGATGAATCAGATCATCTTGAGGAATATTGACTCTTTTTTAGTGATTATCATTGATGAAAGTTTTTCTTCTTCGTGGAATATGACCATGTTTTTAGAAAAAATTGGATATATTATTAGGTATATTGAGAGAACATAAACATTATTCTAATATTTCAATGTGTTATTTATCGATAAATAGGTATGTTAGTTGGTAATATATTATCTAAATAATGAGTTTCACTATATCCTCAAAAGATCAAAGTTGTTACTTCTTGAAAACCATTTATGACTATTTTCAATGTATAATGTTTCCTTATATTAACAAGATATTACCATTGATTTGTTTGTTATCTTCAATAATTTCATCGATGGTGAAAATTTTCACTAGGAATGGTGTTCTTTTCCAATGGAATAATGAATTCCAAAAACTTTTCAAGTTCTTGAGTTTCACCATACACCAACACTGATCCTTACATTTCTGGAGTCAAGAAAATGGAATGTTTTCTTCTGTGATACATATTGTTCTAGATTTAGACATGTTATAATGTATGGATATCATGTTATACCTTTTGAATAACAACAATTATGGGTTCCTATGATGTATTACCCAACACATGATATTGAATTGGATATTATAGATTGTTCCTTGAAAACATAGAATAATTAATTTTTTGTGAAATTTATAGTTTTTTGAAGATCGAAAGAGCTCTAAAAATATTTTCACATAAAATTTTTTTAACTATTAAAATCATAGATTGATGGAATATCTATATATTTTTTACTTTGAAAATATTTACACATCTAGAGAAGGAAATTTAGAGGAAATTATATTGAGTATGAATCCATATAATCAATCAGATATAGAGTCTTTAGATCTACATATTATAATGTTTGACATATCTGATATGAATTTGTATTTCACTAATCAAGGTTACATTATTGTTTGATTTTTGTTTCTATTATCCCACATTTTGATTATATAGAAAAATTATGACCAGAAATATGATCATTATTATTTAACTATGTGGTCAAAACACAATGTTGGAGAGACCATTCAGGGATTGATGTTAGATGGGAGATCTATGATGTATTTTAGAGATAATATTTTGGTTCTTCTAAAATATCAAGAAAAAATTATTTCTACCTGCCACCATTAAATAGAGAATGTTCATCACTAACATGAGTTGATTTAGAAAGTGTTAAGAGTATAGATTTAGGGAGTTGAAATGTATAGGCAAGCGATTGTGTTTGTTTTATGACTCCACACCCATTCAAAATCCATGTTGGACCACAATGGAAAACTATTATATTGCACTATTTAAATATTCCCATCTAAAAATGGGATGAGATAGGTGTGTATTATTTAATAAGTATATGATGAATGGTTCAAAAACCCGATTCTATATAGTTTATTATGGATTTTCACACAAATTCGGCTTACTTCGTCACTATTTTAAAAAACTATATTGCGAGATAAATGTAAAAAAACAATATTTTTGAAGTTTTAATGTATCATGATCAATGGGTTTTTATTGTTTCAGACCAAGACCCTAGGTTTACATAGATATTTTTGAAGTACATACAACAATCCCTTGGAACCCCACTGACCATGAGTACAAATTATGATCATCAAATTGAATGTAAATATGAATGGATGATTCAAACATTCAATAAAATGTTTAGATATTATGTGATAGATTTTTAAGTCTCATGGTAGGATCATATATCATTGTTTGAGTAGTCATAAAAAAATATACTATAGGAATCTATATATCTATATCATTTTGAAAAATCATTATTCGCCTTTGTTTCTCAAAATAATTTTGGCTAGAAATACTTGAGACTCAATTTTTTAAATAGACTTATTCATTAAATGATAAATATGATTCAACTGGTCAGGAATTGGATGGTGATGTCTCATAGTTTTTAAAAATCAAATGATGGTCATCATAATTGATCGTTATCATTTTAGGTGGCTGGTCATTTTTTCCAGAGAATCTCTCCAACGATAATCCACCATCATTTTGTAAAGAAGGGAATGTTTTAACCTCATTATATAAGAACGTTTTAAATACATCATTGATTTAGTGATGTGTATTATCAATTTGATTAATGACCAACATTTAGTGATGTGAATAATTTGTTTCAAGTATATTTGTTAATGAATTACCAACCAGATCTGTATATTTTGATTTGATGGGAAGTTACTAATATTATCCCAGGTTCTATATTGGTTCTTAAGCTGATGTTAATTATAAATAGTTCCAAAAAACTGTTTCATGGTAAAACTATCATTTTTATATTGTTTTTTTGTGTCGTGGTCAGATTTAGAAAGACACATGGGATTTTTGGAACAAAATGTTAGATTTGTTTCTCAAGATTATCCAAAATAACACTACTCATCTAATTTATATTGATGGAAAGTCCATAGGTGGGGAAAATGTAATACCCAATATTTCAATTAAATTACACCTTAAATTTTTATTTTCTTGTAATAAAATCATTTGGTCAATGTTTTTGAGTTTTTAGATTATTTTTTAATATATTGAAAATGTTTCAAAGGGTTCATGGTATAACCATGACTTCGAGAAACCATTTACTATTTCTAGGAAACTGTGTAGATGTTTTCGAAGTAACTCGGAAGTTTCATGGTTGGTCCAAAATTTATTCAAACCATGTGGGTTCCTAGGAGGAAGTATAAAAGTGGATTCAGGGGGAATAGAATGGTTCTTTCATGGTTTGAAAAACCATTTGAGGCCACCATGAGAGGGGATGGCCTTGGGATAGTAGCACTGCATTTTTAGTGTATTGTTTTCCAAATCTTGTGTTTCTCAGGGTGATTTCCAGTATCATACAGATGGTTCACATATTTTTTTGAAAAACATTATTCCCTAAAAATGATTTTTTGATAATTCTACAGAAATTAGTTTTTAATTCATATTATGTCCCAAATATCTTCATTTTTATCATATTCATCCATTATCCTGAACTCATCTACTCACATAGGATTCCATAGTGATTCCCATTAATCCAAAATAAAATTATTATTAATAAAATTTTATTAGATATCTCAAATCATTAATATGTTCTCATTTTTCCTCATTCTCCCAAAATACACAAATCTCTTCTCTCACAGAGCCATAGATATTATCCATTAAAGATATATATATGATCTATAATGTAAATCTTGATGGGATATTTTTTGACTATATAAGGAAATGCGCTATGATCCTATATCTAGAATTTTATAGTGAAATTATTTGGTTTCATCGCCATTTGATAGGTATAAATACATTGTCTCATTTAAATTGTTATAGAGGATAATGTATTGATGTTTAAATTCCATTCAATTTGAATTTTTTGGGACAATTTCTTGGTTTTTGAAACAATATCCTTGGTCTTGGAATGATTATAATAAGAAAGTGTTTTAAAAAAGAAATGCTATCTGTCTAATATTTAGATATGAGAACATAAAATACATGGTATTTTGTGTTCAAATGTATTTTTTATGGAGTAATGGAATGTATTCTAACTATAAAACTTGTATAGAATAACATAATTGTGCTTCATCATCAAAATTAGAAAGATTAATAGTGTTTGTAAAGCTCCATCACATTGGTTCACCATGAGAAAACATGGTTAATGTATAACACACCACTCTCATTTGTTGGATTTTATATGGTTTCATACATTATTTATGTCTATATGTGTAGAAATCGAATGGTTTAACCATGTAATAGGAAATGGTTTTGAATAACTATTAAAAACAATCTATGCAATTTTTTTATTATATTGTAAATAACTATTATTATCCCCTATTTTATGTTATGAAAAATTAAGAAGAATTATACTTGTTAGAGTGTAATTTTCTAGTAATCCAATGGGGAATACATACTATGTTAATACTAATTCCCTTATTGGGTACCTTTGTGCATTTTTAGATTTTTTTAAAATAAAATATGTTTAGAGTAAATGTGTCTTATTTCACTAGTGCTGAATTTTAATTAATTTCTCTTTAACTAATTCTGAAAAAATAGAAATATATCTTAGTATCTTTGGTGTGATTCTATATCAGTTTTATTGGGTGGGATTTCCTTTAGTGTCTGGGTGTATTTTTTTTACATCTCACCACTAATATAATAATGTTTTTTTTATTTGGCCTCCTTTTAGTTGAATTATTTTTACTCTTTCACTATATATTTTTCCGAGTTGGTTTCGTATCGTTTCTATGGATGATTTTTAGTGAAATTAATCCCCCAAAATTAAATTAAATTCATGGCATTTATTTCTAGACTTTGGCGACATTGTAATTTCACCTAGGGATTATATCATCTTTTCCACCTCTCAATCCAATGAATTGGGGTGAAATATTGCAATGTGGCACACTACATGAACCAGAAGATTTGGTAGGGTTATTACAAACTAATATCATATATTCTTTTAAATTTTTTTGTTGAATATGTTTGGAGAGGGTTGGAAATGATAAAATATGTGAGTAACTTGGTTATGGGTTTAACGAATGTGCCTCACAAGTACATATGAAATAGTCCTATTTGTTAACATGGAATATAATTTTTGTTATTAGTATTATTTTTACATCTTCATTTTGATCATTAGTGTTATAGTTTTGTAACATATCATGATACTTAGGTACATTCATGAATCAAAAGTAGTCATGTTGGTGATCATTTCATGAACATGATTTCTTAACATACATTTTTACTAAATTTCTTAAATATCATTGGTAATATGTGACCTTTTGTTAATTGATTTATCTATACTAACAATTTACTTATTTAGACTAAACATGATATGTTTTCTTATATAAATATTATTATTAATAACATTTAGGTGTATTAGGTGTGGGTTAGATCCTTTGTAGTACTAATGGGTTTATGTAATGTTGATATTGGTAGGATCTTAGAATAGTATTCGTGATGTAATTAATATATAAGTATTTATAAATTTTATGGGAGTTGTAATTATTTATGTTTGGAAAGGAATTTATAACTGTTAGATTTTAATTAATTACATTACCACCACAACATCATAATATCGGACTTATTAGAGAAGTGGGTTAAGATGTTTTGGAATAGGAGGTCACTCCAGCGGTTCCTCATGATGTGTAGGTGGTGTAACATAGTATGTGATAGTAGATGTTCTAGTGGTTCAGGTAGTAGAAGTGAATTATTCTTTAGTATTTCAGATAGTTCCAATTAAGATTTAAGGATATAATATCATTATAGTCGATTATATTTTTATTTTCACCTTAAATATCCCCCATCCTTTGAGGTTCCTGAAAGAACTATGATGTTATGGATGAGAATCATATCATGAAGGTTATATTTAATCTAGTATAGAATCTAGGGGATCATCTAATTATGATTGATTCATTAATACCTAAAGGGACCATGTGGTGATGGGGATGTATGAAACTAGTATGAAATATGTGACAGTTTTTTCATGGGTGGATATTAAGGATCTCTTGTTAGAGGAGTTATTCTTAGATACATTGATGTTGAATAGTGATCTGGGGATACTATATCTTCAAAATATGGACAGTGTTATTATATTCTTATTCAATTCATTTCATATATTTTCTTTTCTGTCACACTTATTTTTGATATTAATAAGGCATATAAGGACAATAAATTCAATAATAGGTTTCTACTTGACATGACGTGACATGTTGAGATATTTGGAATGATGATGTATCCTAATGAATTATGTAATTCCAGGATGATCCAGAAGAATAAATAGGTAGTCAAGGAATAATGTTTTAATTTTTCCATTTTTGAATTCAATATTAGTACACAAGGAGACATAGTGGGTTCCTCCTATGGTAATATGTAGAGGAAGGATACGAATCCATGATAGGTAAATAATAGGCAGTTGGAGTGGAGCATAATTTCTTCATCACCCACATTGGAAGGATGTGTCATATAATACCTCAATTTTATACATTAATAACACAATCACATGTTCTTTCATGAATATATGAATATGTATCTTTATTTTCTTTGATGGTTCATCTATTATGTTTCTTTTTTATAGAACTAATTAGGGGTTTTAATATAGATGATAGGATGTGAGGGGTTGTGAGCCTTGTGACTACTGGAGATATCAGTAGAATATTGAGTCTCTCTATGGGTCATTGACTCTACTGAACCATGGTTATCATGGATAGAGTCAAGGGAAGGACATATGAATAATTTATGTCATATATTATATTATAATTAATTTTGTAGATAGAAATTCTATAGAGGGAGATACATTTATTATTAATAGTGTTATTCCTTTTATTTTATTTTTTGATATAAAAGCCTTCCCTTCATTTATATCTTCTCAATTAATTACTAGGTTGTACATATTGGTTATGTTATATTAAAAATTTCATTCTCTTAATAGATCATTTGGTGAGAGGGTATACTATCACCATAGATGTACATACTATCCTATAATATTTTCTACTTATAGAAATTTATGGAATTTTATATTATTAGAGATTGACATCTTCGATGTGATTTTTTAAAGGACCATTTGACTTGTTATCAGACCCATATAAATTGATATTAGAGAAAAATATCCTTTACTACTCATAAGGGTGAGAATTTAGATTTGATCATTGAATGGGATGTCATTGATAGAATAATGATAGTATACCTGAGTTAGGTTGGAGATATTAAATCATAGATAGGAGGAGTGGTTCATTCTATGGAAGAGAAATTATATCATTCCTATTTTACACATGTGGTGTAACATTATCAAGAGGTCATTCATGATGATTTCTCAGGTAATCATCCTAATATAGTAAATTAATTTTAAATTGAACTCATGCTAGGACTGTAGCCTTTATTGATCCCTCTATATTGTATGTTAAAGGAAATATTGAAGGAAATTATGGTTCAACATGAGGATCAAGATGCTAAAGGTATTATCAGACCTAGAACATATCATTTGCCCACCCTAGATTTTTTCTATGAAACATTCTATATGTCTCATCTTTCTAATGATAATAACAAGAAGAATCAGGTAATAGTGAATAATTGGTACCCGTTCTTGAGGATCATGGATTTTTTTGACTAATTGTGGGGATCATGATAGCTCTCCATTATTGAATTTCATTATAGTGACAACAGAATTTAGGTCGAAGAAGTGGAAATACTAAATATAATTTTTAGGAGAATATATTGTTTGTATGAGTGTATAATGATTTTGTCTCAAACCAACCCTGGTTGACAATGAACCAGTTACCCGAGTCGATTCGTGGAACGGCCCGAGAGGCATTCTTGATCCTCCTGAGCTGGAGACAAGCACCAGGGCATCAATAGAGAAAATATGAGTATGATTTCATCCAATCTAAATAAATAAAGCAATATAAAAGGAATAATAAATAAAGTGAATAAATGACAAGAAAAATAAAGAACAGCAAAAAAACACACTAACCTGACCACACCCAAAACACCACGTGACCTCGAGAGTCACTCTCCAATCCACAACCATCTCTCTCCCACAGGTAATGAGCTCAATTAAAAAGTGTAGAGGGAACTAAAAACACAGAAACACTATAGTAATTAGTATTAAAAACTTCTTAGGATTTCCTAGCAATCTATTTCGAAATAAATACAATTAAATAAATAATTTTAATAATTTCATGTTTGAACTACATTATATGAATAATGAGTTTTCACATGCACTTTAATTTATAAAGAACATAACAACCCATTGACCATTTTAATTTAAAATATTGTTTGTGGTTTGATGGAAAAATATGCATTTACATTTTAAAAACATTTCAGTGAACAATTTAAAATCATAATTTCATTTTTTAAATAATAGGAAAAGCATACTCACACACACAACACACAATAAGGGCAATTGAAAAGTGGAACATAGGGTCTAGAAACAAGACTAAGCACCTCAATCATCCTATACATAAAAATAAGCACTAATGAAAACATGGGTCGAACCTAGGATCTTATGAACAATCCTGAACATATTATACAAGTGACTCATCCTAAAGGCGGTCCCTACTCAGTGACATCAGAATGCCCAACCATTTCCCTACCTGGGATGGCTGAGGGGACCAACCCCATAGTGGTAATAATAAAAGGGTATCCCCTCCTTTGGGCCAGTAGCTGGTACATAATCAAAACTAGTGAGGCAATCATTCATAAAAAATTCACTTACTTTGCTAGGTTCCCATGGTTAGTACTAAGTGGAAAGAGGGGTGAGTAAAAAATGTCAATCAAAGAACCAATAATAATGCATGAACATCACACAAAATAATTAATACAACTAATGTACATAGTAAGATCACCCCGGATTTACCCTAAAGAGAGTTTTCAAAATAATTTATTTTATTAAACTGACAACTGGCCCTTATGTAACATTAAAAAAACATCATTCCTAAAAAGAAACCAATACATTTTCTTATGAATTAGAAGGAAACATTTAATTTCAAACATGAAGCACACATGAATGTTCATGAATAATGATGAAAAGGAAAATGAGCATTATTTCAATATTTTGTAATAATTCATCATGAAAATAATTTATTTTCATGCATAAAATAAATAGATTCGTTTACATAAAATAATAATTCTAAATATTATTATCTAATATTATTTATCATTTATCAAAAATAAATGAAATGTAAAGTAATTAATAAATTATAAATTTAAAGGTGAGTCTATTGGGGGAGCTATCTTGAATTGCTTCTTGAACATGATGGGACCACACATCTCGCACGGGCACACAAGCACGTGCAAGGTGATGGCCACACTATCATATAAATTCCTTGCCAATATCCTACAACTAAAAAATAACTAAAAACACCTAAACATTGATTTAACCCAATTTAAATGAATAAATAGTGAAAAAACCACCTCAACATGTTTTCAAAACATAATTCACACCAAACTTACTCTTCACAAAACATTCCCAAATCAATAATGTAGGTGAAACAATTAACAAAACCAAAATTATCTACATTACCACATAATTTATACTTAAATAAATCTTCTTGAAATTAAAATTAATTAATTAATATTAAATGAATCTAATTCATGAAATAATTCAAGTACCTCTAAATTTAAAGGGGCAGTGCAAAGGGATCATACCTCAATCAATGAAGGACACCTGAAAATAGGTGTGGAACACCGAGCACACCTCAAAATCACCTATAGAAAGATGAACCTAACCTAAAGCAACCAAAAAAACCTATAATATATGTATATAATTCAATAAAAAATTCCCCTAATGACAATAGTTTAAGAAACCTTAAACCCCTTGAAGGAAACCCACACCAAACCCTTACCGATAAGAAAGCCCATGGTTGAAGGGTGTTTGAGGTTCCAGTGGGCATGCACTAGTAATGGTAGAAGACGATAAAGGGAGGTAGCACCAGTAGGATGAGATGCTATCCAGAACGAGGCCGCTAGGTGATGCGGATGATGGTCAGTGATTGGAAGCAGTTCAGAGGCCGGATGGCGCGTGAATGGTGTAGTGTCGGTGGCTGGAGGGCATTTCAACACTGGCATAGGGGAGACGGGGTAGTGTAGGGGTGATTGAAGGAGGGAGGTGATTTGTGAGGCTGGTAGGAGAGGGAGGCTGGTGGCTGGGGGGTGTGCGTACAACAGATGCGGGGTGGAGGTTGCTGGGTGTGGAGAGTCGATAGAGGTGCATGAATAAAGAGCTACATAGGGTTTGGGGGAATAAAAATAAAGAGAGAAAAAAGAATAAAAGAAAAATAATATAAAAAATAAGATAAAGAAACCAAAAAAACAAATAATAAATATAATAAAACATCAATAAATGATAATAATAATAATAATATTGATAATAGTAATTTTAATAATATACCTAATAATAATGAAAACAACATTAATAATAAAAAATATTAAAACAAAATTTAATAACTACAATTCTATATTGATAATTATATACTATTAATATTATTTATCAACATTTTCTTCATTCTAAATAATAATATTATTATTATTAACAATTTTTAATAATTATCTTAATATTAATGACATTTTTTATTAATAATAGTAATAATAATAATGATAAAAATATTCATTTCATTTTGAAAATAATAATAAAATTAATAACAATCAAAATTTAAAATAACTCAATAAATTACAAAATTTACTCATTTTAATTTTTCGAAGACAGGAGGATTGTGAAATTTTGTAGGTGAAGCCATGTGGGGTTTCCAAAACATGTTCTGCCCGTGTACCCAATGACGTCAATTTAAACACATTCACTTATTGACAAAACTCAAAAATCTCATTTGGGATTCAACCCGATCATAAAAAAAATTAAATTCTAGAAAATAATTAAAAAGGCTAAAAACACGTGTTGGGGTGTGATAGATTTCATTTCGGTTAATGAATACAATAAAAATGTTCATGGATCTATGAGCATGATATTCTACACACTCCTAGAAACCTTCATTATTGTATTAGTTGATGATATCCAGATATTTTCACAAACATTATATTATCATGATAGACGTATTGAAATCATATGGAGTATTCCTTATGTTCATCATCTGTATGGATTTCATTTTAAGTGTCATATTTTGGTCTAATAGGTTTATTTCATGGGGCATGTGATTTCATAGGCGAGAACCTAAATTGATATTGGGATCATAGAGGGATTGATGTTTTAAAAACAACCTAGGAACTTGTTTCATATCAAGAGTATCCTAGGTTTGGTTGGGTACTACAAATATTTAATTCCCGATTTATCCATTTTTTATGTCCTATGACTGGTTTCACTAATAATGAGTTGATGTTTTAGTAGAAAAAAAAGTGACAAGAATCATTCATAGAGTAGATGAGAATATTGGAATCAAATTTTATTTTTATATTACAAAATTATTAGATTTGTTATGATGTTTGTTAAAATTCCATAAGTTTCGGTTTGGGATTTATATTTATATAGAGATATATTTGTGGTTACATAGGGATATCATAATATACGATACCATGACTATAACAAACCTACTCATGATATGGATCTAACATCAGTGGTTTCTTCCATGAAATGTTGATGATAATATCTATTTAGTGAATTATTTTTTATTAATACAAACTATTAGTTCTTATGAAATATCATCCCTCAGTGAGACATTATCATTCAATATAGGTGTTGGTTGATCACTTATAGGCATGAATAATTGTAATGACTTATGCCCTTGGGAAAGGAAATGTTGTTTTAGATTCTCTCTATAGGAAGATGTTGGATCTTTTAGAGTTATCATCAAAATTACGATTATGAATTTATGATGTTGTTCACTGAATGGTATAATAGTGTGTCCTAGATATAAGGGGTTATTAACATAACTCTATTATATATTACTTATTTATTCATCAACCAACTAAAATATATCCTGGATTATAATCTAGAATGTTTTGTGATGAATGAACGATTAGTAGAGAATGGTCTAGTTTCTTGATGGTCATTAGATGCTAAAGATGAGATCTATGGTCCTAATAGGGTAATGGTCCCTACTTATAAAATTGAAGATTTGTCAATTGAATCTCATAAATCTTAGATAGAAGTTCACATAAAATCAAATAATATGTATTGCGATATCATATGACATTTTTGGAAGTCAGGTAAAGAGAGGTATATTTCAGGATTCATCTCTCATTTTCTTACCTATTGTAGGATACATACTGAGTGTTGGAAACTAATTGGATATCATCCTCCTAATTAATAACACTATGGAATTCAGAATAATTAATAATAGATTCTATAATTGGGTTACTATGGACCTGAAAAAGTCATGATATAGTACGTTTTTTATTTGATTAACAGATAAAGGTTCTAATTTTCCTATAAGTCAAAGAAACTCATTCAATTGATCATTTTGGAAATCTCCACATATGAGATATTTTATGGGTATATAGAGTGAATACATTCATTTTGGGTGACCAAGATTCTCATTCCACATTATGATTTGTAAAGTCATATAAATGGAATTGGGGACTCAGTTAATGATTACCACAATATATCATCCATGGCTGGGTAGTCATTCAAAGAAGATAATCCATATTTTAAGAGATATAAATAAGGAATGTGTTATGGATTTTTGGGGAAATTTTGAATATCATATGTCCTTGGTAACATTTTATTAGCACAATGTTGGTAAGTTAGCAATTATTGGGATTCATTTGGTATGGAGATCTCTGAGGGGGTGAAATTTATTTTTAAGTGATTGGTTATCCACCAAAGTTAGAAGAAATTGTAGGTTGACTAGAATTTATTTATGCTGTAATTTACAGTATGTGATTTAGTATTCATACAAGGGTCATATCAATTAGTGTAGTAATGATTAATGAATCATGGGACATTAAAAAACTATTCTGTGGGAACTTTTGATATCATATAGTATATTAGATTTTTTTTTCAATTGAATCTTCATCCACTATATTGAGGTAAGCATAACATGGCCCATGTGTCTCATCTTTGGATGTATGATTATAATCCTATGCATGTGATCGATAGTGAAGATATTAATATAGAACAAGATGCATCAACTATGGAGTTACTGATATGTTTTTGTAACAAGATATTGACCATGTTGATGGGGAAGAAAATATTATATGTTCCTGATCTATGGTGGAATGGATGAATTTAAGAGGATACATGGATGTCAGAATCAGATGTTCCGATGTAATGGAACAAATTGATCGAGAAATACTTTGAGATACAATTATTAATGAGGATAAGTCATTAAGGGGGTTTTTTTTATAAAAACCAAGAAAATAAATAGTATTTTATTTTTAGGTTTTAGTGTGCCTTAGTTGTTTATCTTTATCATTTTTATGATTTTTTTAGGATTTTGGAAGCTTTAAATTTGATGTGAAGGAGATAATGAAACCAACTAGTTTTTGGGAGATTATTTTGTGCCACTAAAAAGATAGTTTATTTCTATCATAAATCCAGTGGAGGTGGAAGGGACCCTATAAGTGTATGGGTACCATCATTCCACCAATGTAATTCAACTATCTATATTATGGTAGAGGCATAGGCTCTAATCGATTCTTGAAGCCAAATGTCAGTTTTTGAGGCCTAATGGCTCCAAAGTCGTTCCCAAAGGGTCTGTTCAAAAAGGTAAATATCATATTCACCCAATAACATACCTATTTGATATCCATATCTATATTTTACACCCTAATTATCATAAAACAACACATGGGGGTCTCTTTTTATGGAATTGGATCTCCCATTTCCCTCTCTTTGATGTTTCTAGATTAGGTTGATCCATTGGCTCCAAAATAGTATGATTCACCATTATGGATTGAATCCTATTATTCTATTGAGATGAATAATATATCTAAGATACGTTAGTTATATTTATGTATCCCATAAAATCTAGTATATATTTTTTTGTTGATTGATGGATAGATGTTATAGCTACTTGATTACCATCCTTCCCATCAATGGATCATGATCTATCAATGGTGGTAGGATATTTTGGTTAAGTTGATATTCCTATAACCCTATGTTTTACACAGTTCCTAAATATTTATTTTATAGTCTTGGGAGTGATTATTTTTTTTAATTTTTTTTGGCACATGCATGGTTCAGTAATGAGTCTGGGAAATTAACATTGACCAACCTGAGTTAGGAAGTGTATATCATATAGAGCCTTTGTTTAATTTTTATATGAATATGTTTCCCCACATTCATATCAATGAAATACAATTTCTAATATGGTATGATTTTCTTATAGCACCATTTCATGAGACAGTTCTCTATGAGATGTATGTGTGGTGTGTGTGTGAGACTCCAATACATATCAATTATGCATCATTAATATTACCTTTTTTATAACCTATAATGTGTGAATTCTTGGTTTATAGAGATTTAATATCTTGTGCCAAAGAAAAATATGGAATGATATTGTATTGTTGAACCCATGGAGGGTGATCATGTTTTAGTATAACACAGGATAATGATGAAAATGGAACCTAGATAATGGGAAGGGCTTCAGTAACCATGTGTCCTAACCTGAGAAAATGGAATGATAACCTTGTGGCATGGACTATGGACGAGGTAGGGCTTTGACGACCTTATGGCCTGACTCGAGGCTTGATTATATGTGGACCATGATTAGATATAATATTTCACCTTTAAAATTGATCTGATCGATGATGAAATATTATACATACATTCAAACACGGATCCAAATCATGTATGACTATGGCTCATGGAAGCTTGAATAGTGCCCAATTTATCTCATATGATCGGTTTCCATATTATTCATTTTCCTTCCATCATTACAATCACCATTTCTTATATGTTAAATTTAGGTTACATGTTCATTTTTTGTTTCCAATTGGATTTATACACACACCCATTATAACAAACTTTTATTTAAAAAATGTTATAGTTGATTGCGTATACAACATGCAACACCGAGCCAAAACAACCCATGAAATATTATTATTTAATGGAAATTATAACATAGTCATCGAATGGGATAATATTAATTTATGTAACTAAAATATTAAATATATATAAAGTTTATAGTTTATAATATTAATTGGTTAATTCTTAGTAAATAAGCACTTAATTTCTCATAAAGTCGGTTTATTTTTCAAAATACATTTTCTTAAAAAATGGATTTTAATAATTGAATTTTGTAGTTAATTTTCAGAACTTTTAAGCAAAAATTATTTTTAAAAAAAATACTTTTTTTAAACTATAATATTGAAATAATATTAGGGTTAATTTTTTATATTTTTTTGAAAAGTTTGATTTTACAATGAATAGTGGAAAACCCATTTTTTATTTAAATATAAATGTTTTCATGAATTTGCAAATTTATATTTAAAAAAAATTATGTTAAATTAGTTATTTTATTGTACAAATAATCAAATTGTGTAAATTTTAATCATTTTAAAGTTGAATTTGGTATAAAAATATTTTTTATAAATAAAAATGAAATTTTCCGAAAATACTATTTTTCAATGAACTATGTTTTTTTATCAGAAATGAATTCCTTCTCCCTTCTTCTATAAATTTAATAACAAAAAATTTACTCCATATTTGGAATAATGAGGTCCAAATATTTCAAATATTCACCTTTTATGTTTTGATAATATGAATAGAAAACAAAGTAAAATTTTATTACCAGGTAAAATGTAAAATGGGTTTATTAAGGTTTAAAATAATTTTATAAGGTGTAAATTTCATTCAAACACAAGATTTTATTTCTCTATATGATGCTTTTTCGTCCATAGTCATTAAAAAATTTAAAAAACACCTTTTTCATTTAAAATTAATTTTGAACTTTAGAATATTAATTTTAAAGATAAAACTAAAAATAAATCTTTTATTGTTAAAAATGTATAATATTTAGTGATAAGGATATGTAGATATATTTTAAGTTATAAAATATGTTTTAAAAAAATAATGTTTTTATTTATCTTTGTAATTTATTTTTAATTTTTTGAGATGAAATTATTAACATAAACGCTTCGAGTTGATTTAATGTAAAAAAATAATATATATATAATATTATATTTTCTTATAGTTTTAAAATTTAATTTCATTGTTGACATGTTGTTGTCAAAGTAAATTGATGTTAATAGTTGTTAAAATGACATTAATAGAATTTTATGTCAAATAATGTTTTGTTAAATTGTTTAAAAATAAATAAAAATATTTAACGATTAATTTTACAATTATAAAATTTTTAAAATATCAACACTTTCAATTTATGCAAAATTTTTATCACATAAAAATAATTACAACCCTTCATTATTCAAAAATTCATTACCATGGTTAAGGATAAAATTTGTTAACAAATGAGTTAATCCAAATGATAAAATTTAAAATGATATCAAAACAAGTCTAAAATTGATTGGGAGATTATATTAATACCATTTACTACTTAGATTCAAAAACATATTCTTTAGGTACTATTTCACATGAGTTAAATATATATTATATTATAGTTCTTTTTTTATTTCCATGAATTGCATTAATGATATTTTATAATATATAACATTTTATTAAACTATTTAAAATTCATAAAATTTCCTTTTATATAAAATTTAATGGAATATGGTTAAAAATTTTATACATGGTCTTTTTTTAGTCACTTCCCTTTTTATAATAACTCTCCTGACCACTAAGGTGTAAATGATATTGATATCATGGTAATTGTCAAAAGGGTTAATGTGAGTTAAAACTAACAGATGAGGGTAAAATAGCTAAAAAATATCTAAATTTTAATTGATGAGATTATTTTGATCTATCCATATCGTATATTCAGATTATTCCCATTTGGATATAGTTTTTACAAAAAATAAATTTATATTAATTTAACACTTTATGTAATTCCAAGAGTCCACATTCCCTCATATATAATTAGGTATCTCTTATCCTAATTTATTCAAAAAAAAAATTTAATCTTAAATTTGCTACTATAATATCATCATAATTTTTTTAAACATTATTTATATTATTATCTTTCCAAAATACCATCCTTTCGAGGACTATGATGTATGAAAACAAAGTTTCTCAATGAAGAGGTATAACTCATAACTATGTGATTTTAATTTTATTTCTTATTATAACTCATCATAATTTAGGTAAGACATTATAAAATAATTACTAAAGTATCTTAAATACTTATTTTTATATTATTATTATAGAATAAGCATTATCCAATATCTTCTAATTCGTTGGAAAATGGAAACTTCACTTGTGCATTCATGTAATCTACCACCTTCGTGAAGCGATGTGGTTTTTTCATTTCCAATTTACAAGAATGGCAATATGGATAGGTTTTATAAATAAATATGACATATATAATATTATACTTATTCTATAATGGTTAATTTTTATTTACCATTCCTTCATTCCATCCATCTAGTAATGAAAATGGTGTTCAAGCATATGTACAACCATCCGTCTCCATAGACCGTGTAAATAATTTTACAATATCATTTTTTTATGGATTACTGAAGATACATATATATATAATGAATATTCATTATATATATATATATATATCATTTTTAGCATTATGAATATGATGAAACTAGGATCATATTTTAATGTCTTGGACTACATAACAATTACATGCATGAAAAATAAAGCAGTTTCCATCTATAATAGTGATTTCAGTAAAAACAATTAATAAATGGGTAATAAGATGTTATAATTGTTGGCACTGAAATATTCATAAATAAAGAATTATCAGGGAAGGCATAACATGTTTGAAAAAAATACAATCTTTGATGGCCTGAAAACCCTCTAAGGAATCTATTTCAAAAAGCCCATCTCCTTCATGAATGGTTAGAGCATTCAAAGCTCCATATTCAAAATTATCCATCATTAATTCTGTTAGGTTTGATGGTAAACCTCCATATAGTTAATTTCTATGCAATGGAGTTACTTTTTACCACAAAAAAGGTTTGTGGTGTCTTTGTGAGTCTGACTCTTGGACTTGCAGAGTCTCACCCCATTTCACGAATCTCATATCTCTTTGTGAACACCTCTAATATTTGGGAAACTCATTTAATATATATACCCCCTTATTTATGATATTTTTTGGATAATTCCCGAACATTTCATCTTCTGAAACTACTCCTGATTTTTGAGCATCCTGATCATTTCATACCAAAGAGAAATGGATCACCCAACACATTCACTATTCACTAAACTCATTTCCTTCTGTTCTTAAGAACCTCCACCCAATGTGTATCCTCCATGAAAAAAGGATCAATAGCTTCAAGAAGTATGATGGAACCATGGTGAACATGATGCTTCATGAAGCATTCATTAGACATTAAGCGCTCCTTTTTAGAATTAAGGAATCACACTTTTGTAGGGCTACCTTTTTTCAGGAAGCAGACCCCTTTGTGAAGCCCCTGGACTTCGTAAAGCATGTGAAATTTATAAATCACCTCTATGTAAGGATTTAGGATTCACAAAACTCCTCTCTTTGGCCTCTAAATGGTTTCTACCTTCTCTTAACCCCCCTTCACGATGGTTGAGTTCCCAGGTCCTCCACACCAATCCATGATCAGTCCAACTGCACCTTGATTCCCTATGTGACATGTGCCACCAACTCTTGTGTCTGGCCAATTCACCCAAAGTGCAGCTCCAGCCACCATCCTTCCGTTTTATTCTCATTATTAGTATCATAACCCCTATAGTTTCTCATTATAGGGACCATAACATAGATAATTTTATTAACCATTACTCCCATCAATGTAACATATAAGTGATAAATCCATTCCCTACCCAAAGGCACATGAGTGATGTTCATGTAGTCCTATGGGGTGAGTAGTGAGTCCACCCGCATACGAGCTTCATGACAAAAAAATACTAGTCCAATGACCTAGTAATTTCACATTTAACTACATGAATATTTCCTCATCACATGATTTAAAACTAAAGTCTCACCCTATGAAAAATGTATATGATGCCCAGTGTATTAGTGGCATAGGATGGTCCCCACACCTCCCAAAATTACATTGAATGAGTTACTCTGGGAAGCTCAATGTGTAACCCCCACACCATTTAAACCCAGATCAATCCTCTTGTGATTGGGAAACATCTATGAATAATCTTCCACATTATCTCTCATCAACTCTCATTTCATGACATGAGAATCATTACCCCCTGGTGTTAATCTACATGGATCAGTTTGGACACATGACCTAAAACTGTGGGTTTTGATCAATGTATTCTAGGTAGGTTTCATTGGATTTCTCCCTTACGTTCATTCTTGACCCATGGTATACATAGGTATTCCATCCTAGGGAAACACCTCCCAGAAGCTCCTCAATGGGAATTCTTATCAAACTCCTCGGGTCTGCCTCAGTGGCAATCCTAACCAATGGTAAACTAAGGTGATCCCTACTAGGGACATAACTCCAGAATCTTCTTTAGGGGGTATCATGATCAACATCTCGGATCAATATAAAGCGATGTTTTGATCCATCCATCACGAATCCATCTCAAGGGATGTTCTGATCCATTCATCTCAGATATACATCATATGGAATTCTGATCCATCCTCTTGGTGTGAAATCTTATGTCCTAGGGATGCAAATCCATGATCTTCATCAATGGTTATTATCATCACCTCCTTAGGTCCACCTCAAGTGGAATATTTTCCAATTGTAAATATAGGTCATCCCTTATAGGGACACACCTCCCTGATACACTTCAAGTCATGTCATGATCAACCTCCCAAATCTATCTCCTACGATTTTCTAATCCATCCATCATGGATCCGCATTAATGGGTATTCAAAACTAACCTCATGGTGTAACCTTATTCTTTATAGGAACTCGTCTTCTTTATCTACCTCAAAGGACGTTCTGATCAACCTCCTCTGATCTGCCTCAAGGGGATTCCTAACCAATGGTTAAATTAGGTTCTCCCTCCTAGGGACACACCTCTCTGATCTACCTCATGGGGAATCATGATCAACCACCTAGATCCATCTCAAGGTACATTCGGATCAATCTATCCTAGACGTATCTCAATGTGAATTCTGGTTGAACACAATGGTGTGACATATTCCATATTAGGGATGCACTTTCTTGATCCACCTAAAGGGTCATTTTCATCACCTCCTCTAGTTCGCCTCAGGGGGAATCCAAACCAATGGTAAACAATGTTTCTCCATACTAGGGACACACCTCTATGATCTGCCTCATGGGGCATCATGTTAAACCTCCCAGATCAACCTCAAGGTATGTTATGATCCATCAATCATAGATCAACATCAAGGTGTATTTTTATCCAACCACGTGATGAGAAATCATCCATTTTAGGGATTCAACTCCATGATCGGCCTGATGTTTAATTCTAATCTCTTACATTGGTCTGCCTCATGTGGAATCCTGACCAATTGTAAACATAGTTTATATAACCTAAGGATTCAACTACATAATCTATCTCAAGGGGGTTCCTTATCAACCTAATGAGTCTGTCTCAAGGGGTATCCTGATTCATCCATCATGTTCTCATAATATATTAGCATTGTATATGTATTTCCTAGATGTTATACTCATTCCTTGGTCCATCGCATCTAGACATCTTGATTCATCTCCATGATACATTAATCATATTTCCTATCTAATAATACATACGTAATGAAATACATTGTATGAATAATTTAAACTCCTTGGGAGATATACACCCCTAGTTTCACTTACCTCATGAAAAAATGGGATGCCTTGGTAAAATCCTTCAAATATTTACACCCCAGGCATTTCATACCTCATTATCAACATTGGATACCTTGGATTCAATGACTAAGATGCCTCATATGAGATTCACTCCTACAAAGAAGAATATAGGAGACCAATGCACCCAATGTCTAGACATGAACTATGATGACCAAGGTGACCATTCTCCTTACCAAATGTTACTAACCAATATAGATGAATGTTTCTAGATAGAAGACATGTAATTATCTAGCGCCCTCAAAGATATGACAAGGAGAATGATTTCCAAAAACATGACCTAACTCTATGAGGGAGACCTATACTAGGCAATCAGTTTCCTGGAAGAATCCATGGATGGATGAACTAACATCCCATCATTGTGTTTCTATAAAAGATCATACATTATCTTTTAAAGTGATTAAATCCTCCCATTCTATGAAATTGGGAAGGTGGGGTAATAGAAAATACCAACACATGTTTCATTTTGACATGAAGGTGGGGCCCAAAAAATTGTGTATGAAAGAGAAATGGTGAACCTGACATAAAAATATTTACCTCAAATTTGGGATAAGTAGTGGTGGGGAATCAAAAGATTATCATGAAACTGGATTCAGACATCTAGTTCCATCCCTCATGAAGAAAATGTTGGGCCCAACATGGAACATAGTAGATATTGGGTATTTATTAAATGGGTATATTTTATATGTGATATTTTCAGTGTGGATATCTCCCTATCTATGATTAATTAGATGATGTTGGGATATCAAACATCACATTCCTTATACCTATATTGATGAATAAATCCACAAACCTTATAGGACTTATGCGGTAGGGAATTAGAAAACCAGAAACCTTAGGTTCTTGGGTAGGAGATAAATAGATGCGGAAATCTTGTACAAATCCATCCTAGCCATGAATTCTACTATGACTTCGGCTACTAGGAGCCAATGCCCTGTATCACCCTATTAGATCATAGAAAGTGGGTTTATCAACACACTTATATGTGGGTACATGGATGAGGTGTTCATTACCACCTAATGAACAAATAACACGCCTAGAGAACCCACATGTTCAAAAAGAAAATCTATTTGGGAGACTCTTCCCAGAGTGATCCTATGACTCACTCACCTACACAGATGATGTGGGGGATTCCTGAGTCACCCTCGACATAAATAATTTCTAAGATCCACTAAGAATGAATCCATCCAAGACCCATTAGATCCCACAATGTCTAGTCTTTCAAGTCGAAGAATAGTCTAATTTTACCTCTATTCTACCGGCCCCAATTTGAACCATCTGACATCTACATCAGGGATATGAAAAGAAGAATACCTGATAGGGGTGTCATCTTATATGGATCCAGTTGACCTCACCATCAACGTTTCATCCCACCAGGTCCCTAAAAAATTATAATATGGAACATTTTTTAACTTATTGATGTCGAGACTCCAGCTACCTCATTGGTAGACCAAGTAGACCCTGTAATTTTTTATTTCCACCGATATCCATTATGATACAACTCATAATGATGATATGTTTTACTAACTCCCTCCCCATTCCATCATTATCCTAAGAGGATGTCCTCTTTACTATTTCAATAACTAGTACAGAGTACATACACATACTCCCAATTCCCAAAAAAAAATCCTCATTATGTTTATTTTAAGCAGCATGAGGATCCTCCTCGTACTCCAATAAACTATCATGGATGTCTTCCCACTCTAAATAAGTACCATTCCCTTATGATCCATCATGGGGAAGAAGGGTGAACACTTTACACCAACGGTGAAATGTAGGGAAACACCGAGTCATTATTGACCTCATCAATATATCTTACTATGATGAAATAAATGATTCAGAAATTCTTTCCCCCCCACAACTTTCAAATTAGGGTGTAGGATTCTAGTAGATAAATCTTTACATCATGTTATTATGTCCACATGATCCCCAGGTCCCTCCATAGGTACATGCTTATGATGGATGATCTTTCCCACTTATAGGGTCTCCTAGTGCATCCATATCCATACCCAACAGTCTCCATCTCTACATAAACCCATGATAATGAAGTTTTGTTCAATCTAGGATGACCCCTTCATATGGTTATCACCTTCATGAGACATAGATATCTAACCCATAGATGATTTTTGCTACCCTTGCACATGATTAAATGGCAAATACTCCATCCTAAAGGGATGTGATGATGTGATTGGTAACATCCCCAAGAGATGTACTAGAATTAAGTGAATACCTAACATGGTCAGTGGATCTTATACCCATAAAATTGTAGTTTAAAAAATCCACATCGGTTCCACCACCCATTTTTAGGACAATATTGATTGGGTATTGGGTCGATCAAGTGCATGGACCTTCCTCCAAGAAAGAAGAGTTTTAGTAGTTTCTAGCTTTTGATTAGGAGGAAGGGATGTTTTGGCCACCAGTGACTCCAAACATTGACATTACCAAGTCCCTAACTGAGGACTACACCACGTGTTTCCACTATACCATTCGAGTGATGCTTCACTAACTCTGGGATCACTAGTGGTTTTATCAGTGTAATGAAGGGAACCCTGAGGTCCTTAATCATTAGTGTTGAAGGGTTGAGTTGGATTCACTCCCCGTGGTTTACCACCTTGTGTCGTCTAGTTACCACTAGACCCTCTAACAACATTATGTTAAGAGCCTCATAATTCTCCACTAGAATATAAAGGATGTTTCTCTACATGTGCTAACCAGGGGCTGGGGATAGAATTCCAATATTATCTTTATCCCTATCCTCTGATAGGTAGACTTATCAATCGATGAAAATAGTTCTCCTCTAGGTATAGTTAGGGCGAATAAGGTTGTTTCCAAGAAACACGATGGCATCTCCAATGAAACAAAGTTTAAAATGGAATATTTTCCTCATTGGACAATTTAGTACCATACAGATTCTCACAGAGGTGTATTCACCTGCCAGAAAAGGTAATCACTTGGCCTAGAGGATCCTTTTGAGACACTGCCTTCCCTTAAAATCAAAGACAAAGGTAAGAAGAAAATTGGGCCCCTTAAATACTCCCTGATTGCATAAAAAATGGTGTTCAAAATCATGGTATCCAATTTTATTCAATATGTTTAGGAATAGATAAGAATCATCGATGAGATTATTTCGGATCGATACTTGGATCATGGAACTTCCCTATGTGAACCCATTTCTCCCCCAGTAGGGAAGCAAGTCCTTCATGGGAAGTTTCCTCCAGTCAATCCTGGTAACCTTGTACATCCAAAAATAGCATAGGTAGGTGTTTATGAAAAGAGGATGAGATATCAATCATTGACCCCCTGAATTGTGTGAACACTCTCATCCGTATCTAGGTTGTGTCGCTCCAGAAGATACTGATCATGGTTACTAATTCAATGCTCATTTCAATGCAATGGTGTTTAATAATACTCTTCAATAAAGGTACCATATTCATGTTGATTTGATAGCCTCTATCACCTCTCACATTGAGGCCCTAGAGATGGAAAAAATGGTGATCCCACTTTCCAGGAAACCATACCCATCATGGGTAGATGACATGAAAGAACCCCAAAATTTTAGGAACCCTAAATTTTCTCCATTAAATGGGAAAGGTGACCCTCTTCAATATTTGGACCACTTCAACTTGAGGGGAGAGCCACATTGGGAATCCCATAATAGAGGGAGTCTTTAATGCTCTTGTGATTCTTCCAATCATTGGAATGGAATACATTCATGTAGTATAACTAGATGCCTATATGGTCCATCACTTATTGGGAAGGTCTTTTCTAGAAGTTACTCTACTAGTTTAGCTCTACAATGCACAAGACAGTAATTTATGACCTATTTATGTGCATGAAAGATCTAGATGAGTGTATCATATATATTGTTTCCCTATGGAAGGGATCATGTACTCACTCAACATGTCACTGACTCAAGAGAAGCAACTGATGATGTATATAGGGAATATCAAGAATGATCAGTCCCTACCCTTATCGATTATAATATTCCAGGTTGGTTCTAGTATTTTTCGATTAGTAAAGTCATCTAAATGAATCCCTATATCAATATAATAAAGCACATTGGTTTCCTCTTCCAGCCCTTTCTATAAGTGATTCCAAATAAAAGAATACCAACACAGTACATGTAGATGGCCCCAAGCTGCTAGAGTTATTATCCCAATTTCGAAAAGTGCCACATCAAGTGGTACAAACCTACCAAGGGAACCCTCTCCTAGTGAAAAATCAATAGGTACCACCTTTCCATGAACCTCTACTAAGAATAGAGAATGTGGTTCCATCTCGTCTTTAAGATTTGGCCCTAGGTCTAGGTTAGGCTCCAATAGAACCCTTCCCAAACATAAGAAATTAGTCATATTCTTCTAAGGATTCATAAGTCCATTGTTATTTTATTGGTTCCCTAGAGATAGTAATTCAAGATATTCTAGAGTGAATGAGGACCCAAGAAGATGAGAACACTTACAACCTCGACAATTGACCATTTCATAGGATCCTTGTGCAAACCATCAATTAATTTAATGTTTTAAATGATGGGATATGGGAGAATGTGGGCAATAGTTTTTTCATGTTAGGAAATGTCTCGACATGGGTAATACTCATCTCTACTAATCCTTGAATAAGTAGCGATGGTTTAGGTCAATAACATCATGAATCCAGCTATGAAATCCTGAAGTATATTGAATGTTTGGCTCATAGGGATGATTTACATTACCATGGACTCATCTATGGGAAAATAGGTGGGCCAAAACCTCCTATGGTCACACTGCCTCTAGTTATTGCATTTGTGT
This sequence comes from Viscum album, assembly GCA_963277665.1. Taxonomy (NCBI): domain Eukaryota; kingdom Viridiplantae; phylum Streptophyta; class Magnoliopsida; order Santalales; family Viscaceae; genus Viscum; species Viscum album. The sequence continues at coordinate 1,997,109,840 of OY728143.1, read as the reverse complement.
GTATATTGCATCCTTCCATATGAGCAGGAACTGATGGACTTATAGAAAACAGAGTTCCCCGCTGATACCAGAGTAGTCTCAGGCTATTAGATATTTCATTACACCTAATATGAGAATCACCCCCATGATTCAACTAGCATGTGATTACTCTTCTGATGATTATCTTTATTATGCCTCTATGAGTGTTGTTGATGTAGTAAACTACTTCACAGTTCCCTATAATACAAAGTTCCCCACAAATCCCACATATTCCTCTGGTTGATACCATCAAAGGGGATTTCTAGGATGTGTGAGCCACCAAACTTCTCATGAATGTTCCTCAAATTGATCCATGCATGCTATAAAGACCAAGAAGTGGGTCTTTTATGGAGATAAGTTTTCATAGTCCTCTCATCCAACTCTAAAAGACATGCCACCACAAATGATCATATTAAATAGCCAAGAAGACCAACCATGACCGCACCATGATAACCCTGATGATCCATAGATAAGAATCATATAGAAATATTTATACATTTTTTGGTACTAAGTGAATTATGTGGTAAGAGGTAGGATATTTCCAGTACCATCTAGAACCCATTATTTCATACAATGACATCTGTGATGCCTCCTGTTAATAATACACCCCTATGGGAAGAAACGTACATCTATAATAGATGTAATTAGATCTTATGCCCCTCTATATGATTATTATAAGGCTCTTAATTATTAATTCCCTCCACTTTTCATCCTAAATGTCTAAGGTAATAGAATAATACGTGAAACTACCCATCCAGTTTGAAGAAGAGGTAGCCACCATAGAGACTTACTATGGACATGAAGTCAAGTAAGAGGAATTCCAAGCCCTCATATCATTCTCTATAGAGTATTAGGGAACCATAATATTGGGGCACATATATCCATCATGCATCATAGTGTAGTTAAATGTCATGGAGATCTATCACATCATAGTGGACATGAAATATGGAATTATTCACATCCTAAAATGGATGCTCTACATGTTGGGGTTTTCCGAATCAGACCTAACTACCTATGACCTGCAAGTTTATGGTTATGATAAGACCGAGTGAAGGTTGTATGGATTGATTAGATTGAAAACCGAGTATGGGGGAATTAGTGTAATAACTAAATTCAAGGTAGTAGAACATGATACCCATTATAAAACACTTTTATGTAGTCCATGGATTCAACTATATACATCATTCCCCTACTCGTATTACTAGTGCTGCAAATACTCTGACGATGGTCGAGTATGAGTGATCCAAGGTTATGGATCCACCTTTGTCTCCTATGAAGCTCACTATCTGTATGTTTTCTATTAAAATGGATATGGGATGTAATGTCAGACCTATGATATTGAGTGTGCGACCACCATAGTCTATCTTTAAGAAACCTTGGATGATGCTTTCATTTTCATGATTCATCGGTTAGAGCCAATAAGGATTGATTTGGGAATTATCTTCATTGTTATAAATATAATGGTATGTGGAAGCCCAAAATTTATGTAACATAAGAAGAATAACTTTTTATCCTACATATTATTGGCCTGGGTAGTACTAAAATACCATACCCATATGTAGTAATGACACTTTTTTCCTTATGGTCATGATTTGATGACCTTTCTAAATGTTCTATAGAGCATGGTTGAATCATTGAAATTCATCTCAACATTACTTGTTCGATATCAATCTTGGACCACGTGGTCAAAGGCCTATGGAATTGGTTTTATAGCATCAGCTTTCAGGGTTTCCATAGAGTATGAGTCCACTAAAGAAGATTCTTTGTCTACCCAAGTAGGAGTTATGACTCCCCATGAGTTAGATGGCCTAGATAAACAACTTCCTCATGTTGATTCTCCTGCATCATAAGATGAAGATGATTTGAAAGGTGATCCTATGATATTCAAAGTCCTTGTCTCCACCAATATAGATGAGTTGATTTAGGTGAACTTTGGTATATAATCAGATCCAAGTCCATCACTGATCAATGCAGTTATGCCCCAATAAGAGAAGTAGTAATATGTGTCTTTCATAAAAAAGCATTGTGATGTATTTTCTTAGAGCTATAATGTGATGTCAGTAATAGACATCATCCCATTTTCCACCATCTTGGTATCCTAGTTAGTCATCATGGGTTCAGTAAAACTCCTTGGAAAATGAATCCCTCTCATGGATCAGTGTTGAAGGAAAGGATGATAATATTATCAAAACATCATCATTATAGAAGTCAAGTACCCCATATGGATATCCATCATCATTTGTGTCAGGAAGAATAATGGGCATATCAATATATTTATCAACATACATGACCTCAACCTCTATTTTGAAAAGGATGATTTTCCCATTCTAGTGGTAGAGTTTTTGATTGATGTTATAACCATGTTCTGAGATCTCTTCATCATTTATGGATACTATGAGTAAAATAAAATCTGGATGGACCTTGAGGATAAGGAGTATACTGTCATTAAGGTGTCACAAATAGATTTATGTCATCAAGTGATGCCCTTCTATCTAATGAATTCAGTAGCCACTTCTCATTGGTCCATGCACTACATCATCAAATTGATTCTCACTATGTTGGTGGAATTCTAAATAGATGACTAGGTGGTCAAATATCACTAGCATCAGAACCATCTTTGATAGCTTTATTAGGTGTTAACATTCTTTATCTCTCAACATTTGAATATGAAACACTTGAAATGTTCATTTAGGGTCACCCCTAGGATGTTTCGTGTAATTCTCATCAGATACATAGGCATCCATATCGACCTAGAGAATATCAATTAAATCATCCAGATACATCCCATGTGCAACCTCGGGGAGCTATGAGGCATCTGAGGCCACTTATACTACATATTCCGATTGATTATGAATTTGTAAAAAACCTGTAATCCCCTTTCACCAATCATGATGAATGTTATTTTCTAAGAGTGGGCTGAATAATTCCATACCACATTCAATGAAATCAAACAATATCATGTTCAACCTCTTATTATGACACTACCCATATCTAGTAATCCTATGATCCCCTTTATGACCACCCTAAAATGGTCCCTTGGAACCCTTGATTCAAAGAAAAACAATGAAAGTAGATAATTTTGTTTACTATATCAGTCACACGATCCTTGAAAAATAGACAAGATACTTCCCTATCGAGAAGAGACACTTTGTGATGGTTTTCACAGTGCATAAGTTGCACCATTATCTATATCATCAAGAGATACAACTAGTATCATATGTGGATATAATTAATTATATCCTAAATTACCCCATGATGATTGAAATATTTCCATGCTATGTAGTGATCCTTCAATAGTTAGACTTCAGGTTCATCCCATAGAATGCCATCAAAGGCCACTCATTGATAGATCTCTTATCCTCTCATATGGATATAGAATAATTTCCCTTATGTTTTTATTTCCCATACAAGGTTATCATTTCAGTGGGTCAAGTTGTGTTGTGTTTGGAGATTCATTTCAATGGTGAATCTCAAACCCCAACTATTATATGGATCAAAAACCCCACTCTCAATAGAGTAGGCCTTTGTATCATCTTCATCACCCCAGCATTGGACGTCCTTCTAGAATCATTCTTTCTATCAAAAGGTTTCACCAACTATGAGGTAGAGTATCAAAAAGTCATTTTTCTGCTAGACCACAGTCTTCATCTGATGGAAAAGTTCCCTTCTGATCTGGAAATGACTTTTTTTCTCATTCACAAAATGGTTGTGCCAATACCCTTACTATCTTACATATCCACCTTGTCGATTTTGAACAGAATGAACTATCCATTAATGTGTATCAATAGAGGTTCATCATTCCCATCCTTCCAGATGATGATGATAGCCAACATGTGAACCATCTAGCTGTATATGCTTCTATATAAAAACACTCAGGTTCCACTATAGTAATGGGAACCTCTGATTGGAAAATTCTATTCAACATTTAACTACAACATGAGATTATTCCACTAGATCGAGCCAAAAATAAGAGTGTCTATTTGATCGTATCATTTCTCACCCATCAGATTGGGTCTAACCTAGATCAAACACTCTACATAAATGATTTGGATGTAATTATAATATTTATCACCCATGGAGATTAGATTCCCCATATTATATAGGAATTCCATGCCAGTTCATGTGGTTCCCATCAAGAAATATTGAATCTCTCCCACTAGATTAGATGGTTGGTCTACCTATGTCCCATTATGGCCTATGACTGCATAGAGTATTCTAAGAAGTTTCATGTGTGTTAGATCCATGAAATATTTTTGTTTCGACCACCGGAGCTCCTCTATACTACAATGTACTATTATAACTTTGTAGTATGGTGACATTATGTTGTAAGAATATACCATCCAAGGACATAATTCCACTGAATGTTTATTCAAACCATAAAATGTTTCTTCTATAAGAGGTATGAAGATAATCCTCTTAAGGATTTTAATTCCCAATCCATAATTTAATTCATGAGATCCCACATCATTCATTGATTAATTTTCACACATTTCATTCTCAATGAAAATGGTACCAACATCTAGGATATCAAGTATAATAAATTTAATGCCCGGTAAAACATCTAGTCCATCTGTACATACCTCAATCATTTGTAGGGGAATGGACAGATTAAGGAATTTAACAAGACCCTCTCAAACATTATATTGAAGATGGTGGGCTAGAAAAAGAAAATTTGACTACACAAGATCCCCAATGAACTATAGGCCTATCATATGAAAACTCAAAATTCCACCTAGGTGACACCACATTCTTTATTATATGTAATAGTGGAATTCTATCCCATCAAAGTTTGACTTACATCGCTCCATATATTTATCTATAACCATAAAATTCCATAAATAATGGATGTTATCTATCAAACTGAGCTGGAATCCCTTAAAGAGAACAATATCTAGGACTCATTAAATATTCAGAGGCACAAAAACATGATATCAAGAGAGTGAAACAATAGTTTTTTCCTTTGAACCTTCCTCTAGAGTGACATGGTACTAGATCTCAGAAATCTAATGATACCTGGAATGAATCCACCATAGCTATAGACCAAGTGGGGTTGTCCTTACATCATCCAAAAATTATATTCCAATGGATAATACACATTGATCACAATGAATATAGATCATATCACTCCAGCCAAAAAAATCGATATTTTTTAAGAAGTATTAAACATAAGAGGAGTACAATGTTCAAAGGCTATAGGTATTTATACCAAGGATATAACCACGATTTAAATGGGCTATAGACACGGTTTCTATGGGCTATAACCATGGGTTTCCACCATGGAAATAGACATTGTAGCCATAGTGGACAATCGTGGGAGCTATTTCCATGGTTTTGGAAACAGTTGAAATATACCCTATAGCCACAATTTTAAACTATTGCTATAGACTCTTAAAACCATGGATATAGGGTTTTTATGGATATAGACACTATTTTACTAAACTGTGGCTATAGATTTTTTTTATTTTCTATATCCATGGTTTATCAAAACTATGGCTATTGGTCTCCCACCCTTGCGTCGGGAAAAAAATAACCTATGATAAAATTGTTGGAAGGTCTAGAGCCATGGTTTACAAGATATATCCATAGATATTAATAATATATATAACCAAATATATATTTTTATTCATAAATTCATCCATAATGAATTGGTAAGGTGAAATTTTTAAATAAATGAGGTAAGGAGATCAAATCTGTCTGGGTGCTATTTATTTTAAATCTATAGCAATGGTTTTCATGGGCTATAGCCATGGTTGTAAACCTTTGAAATAGACCGTATATCCATCGTGAAAAAACTTGTGAACTATTAACATGGTTTAAATAATGGCAATTGCCTCTTAAAACTATGGATGTAACTTTTTTCTACAGGCACATCAATAGGTTCCACAACCAGTAAAATCGTGGATATATTTTATAGCCACAATTTTGGTCCCTATATTAATGGGTTTGAACTTTGTATATATCCAAATTTCTTATTATCTTGAAACATGATGTTATACTATGTTCTAGGTAAGAAGTATATCACATTAAAATAGGAGATTATGTCTAAATATCATAACATTAGACTACATTCACACTCCACTGGGAATGTTTTGTGAGATGGTAGAGCCACATATTCCCAAGTTCATGTGGAGTTATTATTATTTTGTGCCATTTAAAATCTATTTGGGAATGTCTGATCCAAGGAATGAAATCTATGGCCAAAAATTAAGTTTCCATGTCTAAGAATCCTAACATTAAACTATATTCTCATCTCCTCAGTGATTTTTTAGTCCTAGTACTCCTTGGTCCTCATTCATAACGGTTCATTCATACCGTCACACCAGGCATATCCTCTTGATACACTGAACCCATCATTTGAAATCTATTACCTTAAACTAAAACCCCATGGTCTAAGCTTTATAACAATAAACTAAGATCCTTATTAGTCTGATATTTAATAACATAAAATAATATTTATTCTATGGACCAGGAAATATGACCATAAACTATGCATAAAAAGTCTAGGAATTATGAACATAAACAATTTTCCACACTTATAGTATGCGTTTTATGTCGTTAAAATGAAAATATTTACATCCTCAACACAAGAAATTAAACTGAAAGTATACCATATAATAAATTAGGATGCCTCTCAATTAGAGAAGAATCTAAACCCATTTCAAATAGGATTCCACATACGATATTTGTGGGATGGTAAAACAGCTATACGCCATTCCCTAAATATGGTAAGACCTTGTGATAACCATGTAATGCCACAAATTCCATCATTTGGGAGGATCACCTCTTATGGAACATATATATTTTCTGATCCATGATATAGAAATGCATTTTTCATGATTCTTGTCCTCTTTGAATACATAATGATTCCAGTAATTCATATCTATCATCCCAACCACACATTATTCAACCCATTGTCCCTCTAGATCCTCCTGTTGTATATAAAACTCCTTTTGATCTAATCACGTCAGGTAGTCCCTTATCCATGTAACATAGGTACCTATGGGTACAACAATGTAATAGTCTAAAAAATATGACTCTAAACTATTTTTCATTGTATAAACCATATGACCTCAAACTATGCTAATCATGGTTTAGGTTATCTTCATATGGTGTAGGGCCTCCTCTGCTCATTCACATCGGGTTTTAACTCTTAAACTATGTGAACGTCTTTAAATTCCCCTCTTCACATGTTACACAATGTATGACCATAAAATATGAGAATTAACGTCCATAACTACATGTGGCATGATTCTAACTCTCCTAGGATATCTATTGATGCCCATAATTCTTGTCTCTAGGACCATCCTCGTGCTTATCAACCCTTTAATCCCTCATCCATAGTTTTTATCCAAGCCTTAAGTCCTTAAATTATTTTCCATTTTCCTTTCCTATACTTGAGTTATTCATGTCCCCCCATTAATTAATTCACATTGGGTTGTACCCCTTTCATTATATACAAATACCCTTAGAGAAAATTCTTTTATAGTCCATACATCATTAATTTAAAATGATATCCCCTAATCATCAGTTTAAATTGTGTGCATATTCTCTCAAGAGTATGTGGTGTGGAATTGGGCCTCCTTGGCTCTTTCACGTTATGTTTTTTTCAACACCATGCTACATCTTTCAACTTGAGATGAACTATAGATCTATATTCTATAGTTGTTAACAAAGATATGTTCCCATGTCCAGTCACCAAGACTTTAAACTATGTATAATTCATCTCAAGGGAATTTTATTCAGTTTCAGAATGCCTCTTTAGAATTACAATTTACATTTGGTCATCTACCATTAATTATACATATATTCCCTCAATAAACCCTTCGTGTGGTCTATGAAACCTATCATTATACTACTTTCTATGGTCCGAGAATTTTAACCCTAAACTCTGTGAATAAAAAAGGATCTTGGGATGTCCCTTGTTGGAGGTCCTTATAGAATTCTGATTCATGCTCGTTCAAAAAAACATTTTCAAAATGTTAAAATATAATCATACCCTATGAAATGGACACAATATTTTCTCTTGAACTTACATGAGGATGTAATGTTTGGCTGAATTGTGCATAGACCCCACGCATTGCATCCCAGTCACATGATGGTAAACTAAGAGATGTGTCCAGATCAGATGAAGTTAAATTGTTCCATGTAACTTGCACACTATATGATGATAAATTGTGTGTTTATCATCCTAATTGTACAACATAAAATTTTATGGTATCTTAGGAACTTACCTGAGAAGTCCTTTCCTCTGGTCCTAGTCACTAACACATTGTTCATTTTCTTCAAGCATTTCTCAGAATCTAACATGATTCTCACTTGGAAGATAGGTTTGAATTTTTTTTATATTCAATATTTCCACTCTCATGTGATATAGGACATAGTGGAATAACTCTAAGGGTTTTAGAATCCATTTGGATATTCCATAACCTCATTTTCATGATTTTCATAGTCCTTGTTTAGATCCTCAACCTCATCCACATCGAAATGGACTCCTCATATGATAATGGTATATGGACTAGTCTCACCTACCATCCCAAGCCACCACCTTAGAGGAATACATATGAAATTTTTACGTGAGTTTAGTTTTTTGAACATTTTCATTGGCCAGCCCTCATTTGGTTTCCCCCAATTTCATTTATGTTATATGGATGATGTCTTTTAAGACTGGTCAGTAGTTATCCAATATTGTGATGTCACTCCCTCAGTGTTTGATGTTTTGGGAATTTGGGTACACACTATTAATTCCCCTCTATTTGGTAATAATTAAAATACCTTGAAATGACCTCACTCATGCACTAGAACACATTGGAAAAGAAATTCAGCTATTCCAAGAGAACCATTCTCTAGCCCTTACATATCTCAACCCGAGTGCACTCAGTGAATAATAAAAAATAGTAGACATTGATTGTTAAATTTATAACACTCTCATATGAATGTGTAATAAAATGGTCATATATTTTTTCTCAAATAAAACATTGATTGTTTGAGATTAGGTATTTTACATTAGATGTCTTGTAAATATGATCAAAGTGTGATGATGAAACCTAGAACATGTTCAATAATGAAGAAATCAAAAAATCCAAACATTTAGAGGGTCATATACATATCTTATCCTCTCCATTGAAAAAATACCTTTAATGATTGACCTTAGAATTCATTTTGTTGAGACACACCATCCTTTGATGAGTGGCCTTTATAGTACACTACCACTCAGTCCGATCTTCATTCACCTCATCGACTATGGAGTAAACATCATCAGTCTTGGTCTGTTGATATTTCTACTCATCTCAGAACTCATCCTCTACCACCATGGCCTCAATATCCTTGGATTAAACCACTAACGGTTAAGCCCAAAGACTCTTAATGATTTTAACATGAGTAGAACTAGTGGTTGTTTTCTCCTTTTCTAGCATCTCTATGAAGGTAACCTCTTCGTCAGATGCCTGATGTGCCCAGGTTGCATCATCTTGGTGCTTAATCAAGTCCAGGTTGAGAACCTACCATAATATTCCTAATCAATCAGAAAATAATTCTCAATCCAAAATGTATGGGATTCTATATTTTACCCAACCAGTCCCCAAGATGGGTAGCCAGTGATAGAGAGACCTAACCGAAATTGGGAGATCAACTATCTGGGCATGGGTGATGAAGTTCTAAAAATTCCTATAAACCTTTCTATAGATAATTTGGTTCCCCTTAGTGTAATCTGATATGTAGTCCTCAAAATATTTATGTGGATCAGGATTTTAGGTTTTTAAGATTTCCAATAAATTGTGATCTGTATAATATGGGTGTAGGTGTTCAAGTTTGTGAACACAAGGATCCAATATGGGAAATAACTCCTCATCAGCTTCCCCACCGATGGACGAATCATTCTCTATACCTTATGGAACTACTGAGGTGTATGTGATTTTTCCACCTTCCTTGGTTACCCATGTTGGTGGTTATACATTATCATCATCTCCTATTGCTACCACCAATGGAAATTCTAGGGAAGAAGCATCCAATGAAGCCTCCCCAGTCACCTCAAATGTTGGCACAGTCTCCGCCTACCTTATCATGACTCTATCTCCAATATCCAACTCCGATAGTGAATCTATGACCAGATAATTCACCATAGTCTCATCAAAACACCCTACGGTATACCCCATATCAACCCCCACTGTTGAGGGTGTGGTATTCCCATCGGTCTTTTCTAGTTCCATCTCTATGGTTGGCTCAACCTCCATGGTTTCCTAAGATATTCTCACCATGACAGGGGAATTCTCTATCACCAACTTAACCCTAGGTACCACTAATTCATGTTTGTGGAGGTGATTGAGTCCTAAGAAGTATTCAAAATATCATCCAAAATAAATCATTCAAACTGAGTATGGAAAAGAAAAGAGTCAAGGTAATTGAGAAGAAATAAAATTACATTAATTATACACTCTAGCACGGATATCTGTGAGGTTCCAAGGTATCCCACAAGGTAGGTTTCTTTTTTTGAAACTATATCAAATACAGGCCCCAAGGGTTGGTTGCTCATGTCCACAACATCAGGAAGGGACCCCACATTTACCAATTCATGGTTTAAGGTCCCATATCACTCCTTTTAAGTTCCATCCTGGACCTACCCCTATTCTATCCCTGAGACATGTACATGTGAAATATTATTTAATAAACCATTATAGGAACCAATTATATATGAGGTATAAAAGGACTAGATATTTTTCTGATCAATAGAATATTGACTTTCTATGATAAATATCTGATATGAATCACTCCCCCATGAGTCTTATGATTCCTAACCTTTGCCTCACATGTAGTCGCAAGCCTTGGAAGGCAGAATTGATGGGAAGAAATGCCTAGAAACATCCTCACCTGGTCAATAAAGGAATTCTTGATACCATTGGAGTATTTCACATCCTCCCAATCAACCATATATTACATCACTCTAGTGTTATGGGCATAGAATCATATCTTTTCATGTTTCAGACTAGTGAGGCACATACCATTGGTGAAGATATATTGTCATTCCCCTGAGGTGTGGTGATCTATTTGTGCACTCCCAATTCCTCCCAATCATCAAGAAATATGGCATCACATGGAACATTCCTGCAACATAACCACTTCCCAGGGCCATGAAAATATTCCTTCAACACCACCCATTGGTTTTTAATTCCTCTCATGATTTCAAGCATAAGAGTATAGGGCCTGATGTGAATACTACTCTCCCTATAGGTCTCTCTTGTTTTGGGCCATCAACTTCTTGAACCACTACTGATTCCATACCACTGGGTTTTTATTTCCACTAAAACATGAACTGACCACCATTTAGACCTATCTCCACAGTTGTTGTCCACCCCTTCTTTTTATAATGTTTCTCATTACATTAAAATATCCCATGTATATGGGCTCTCAAAAACTCTATACATACACATGACTAATCCAATATGTGGTAGTAGGTGGAGGAAACTCATTCCAATGTTTCCCATAGTCATGTGTTAACATGCAACGAATATTCCTCAACATCTAAGGGTGTCACTCTTGATTAGCCTTGGAGTATACATTTGGTGTTACCCTCTAATGACACCTAAACATCCTAGTAATATGATGTGGGTTGTATGGCATTCATATTGGAACATAGTCAACTCTCTCCTTCAGTACTCTTCCTCGGATAGTTAGGAGGTATGATCTCTACTCGACAGTATCTATACCATCATTAGTAACTATCCTTGATGAAAGGGGTAATGGTTGAAATACAATATTTTCTACTATGCCATCATTCCCAAGAATATGAAATAAACCCAATTATAATGGGATGCTCCTTGTGATGTTCAAGAACATTGGGAGGTTGTTTGTAAAAGGGGGAGAAATGGGGTTCTGGTAATCATATCCCCCCATATTTGGGGACAAATAGTGGTATAAGAGAGGGAGGGTCTTACACATACATAGTGGGTTCCTCCCCTCACTGATTTGGAAATGTACATTATAAAATGTCATCAGTACTAGTACAGTGATGTTTACATGTTTCCTTATTGCTGACATCATAGTCATATGAAGGTGCTCATGCTCACCATTCATGTTTGCATCCTGCATATAAAGAATACAACTACTGATGATAGCGGGGAAAAATACTGCTAGCCTGATCATAGGTTCAGATTTAGGAATGAAATCATATCCCCAATGTTTCCATTGGCATACCTATGAGATCCATTATTAGGGGACCACCTTTCCCCATTGATATCATCTGGGAAATTAGTGGGGCCCTATTGGTAGATTAGTTTATGGATCTTCCCACCTGAATGGCTAGGTTACTGGTTCATTCAGGAAGTACCCAACCACTTCTTAATGTGAACACCCTTCATTCATAGTTCTCTTCATTGGGGCCTTGCACCAAATCCTGAAGCACCTTCACTAGATATTGTACCTACTCTTTCCCCTCTAATATTTTATCTGTAGGGAGTAACTCAATGTATATATCGCAAAACAATTACGATCACACTAATTTGATGAAGGTCCCATAAGATTACACTGACCTCCCCGTGATGAAAATGAAATATATTTATCCTCAGTGACAACCTACTCAATATCTTTGGAATCATTTCTAAGGTTAGAATAAATGAATCTATGAAGCCCAAGCTACATCATATATCCCCACTTTCTTCAGATCTACCTCAAACTCATAGCATGAAGTTCATTCCAAGTATGTTGAGGAAAACTCATTGGTGAAGTTTCTTCCCTTGAACAGATCATAGACATTGTTCCTCCATTCAGTGGAAACCTCAATCTGACATTTAGGATTGTATCATATTGTAATTGGGATTCATCATCCTCCACCTTCTCATGGTCAACATTGTTGATATAGTTGTAGATACATTCTACTTTGATAAGGGTGTGGTCCTACTAGATAAGGCCTTCAATAGTCCTGTTTGACTTGTAATTCCCTATTATTCCTATGAACTAGTAGGTTGGTTCATATCTTCTCAATAACAGGATGAATACATCATATCTCACTCTAAATTCGTAAATAGGAAACCTTTTTCATAGTGGGAACTCCCTCTTATCCTCTTTCAGCAATGCTAGAACTGATTCATGGTCCTAGAATCTTTGTAAAATATCCCTAATCATAATGTTCCCATCCATTTCTTACCTATTAGTAGCATTAGATTTTACTCACTATGAATCCATCAGATTCATAAAATAGTTTTTCTTCACATCTGTTTTGTGAAGGTTGTTCACAAAGGTTATTTATAGAGTATGGTCATAGAGCACTACATCATGGATGTATCTTCATGAAGATGTGGTTTCTAGAGACTGGTTTGCTGAGAATAATTCATAGAACAATGATCAAGAGGTTTGATTCACTGAGAAGTTTTCATAGATCACGGTTTAAGAAGATGGTGCGATCCCTGAAAAGAGAGAAAATTTGTTTTCTCATTGTTGATGTTTGTGAATTGGATTTCCAAATTCTCTATTTGTAGAAATATATCCCCATAGGCTTCACAAAGCACCTTATTTGGGAAGGATTCACGAATTTTTATCATGAATGATCATCATTAGCGAGATTGTATTGCCAATTTTTGGTGAATCTCCTTCAGAATATGAACCCCCCCATTTTTTCTCATTGTCTCCCATTCTAGTGGGGGTAATCTGTTGGGACTAAAATTTGTATACCATGAGAATGATCAAGAAAGTAATGATAGGTTCTTAGAAAATCCAAGATCAAATAGACAAAAACCCCATAAAGAGTTTTTTTTGAAAATCCTAGATCCTTTATGAATGGAAGAATCTCTTTAAGCTCATTTGAAAAATGTTTCTTTAAATAATGTGAATATTTTATGGTAAACCTTCATGTGGAGAATGTTGGAGTTTCATAGTATATTGACCCTACATTTTCTTACATTACTATTACATCATTATGAAGATAAAAAATATAATACTAATACACCATGAGGATATAGAAGTTTAGTGTCTTGGGAAATCTATGACCATACGTAACATTTACAATATCAAACATAAATATTTCTTTAATTCCTTTTTCCCAATCTTATTATTTTCACTTGACCTATACTTAGTACATGTAGTCACGTAATGATATATATCAGAAAGGGGTGAGCTAAAAGCCAAGTAAGAGGGTATATAAGAACAATATAACAATGGGTGAGCATAATCAGAACATAGGAAAAGGATCATGAACAGGATATTAAGCATTAATAAAATACATTAATTGTTTCTTTAGATAAAAATGAAACATCGTATCGTAGTTGTCAACTACGACACATTATCATGCATGCCACATAGAACATATGTTAGACATAAAAATAAAATAACCCTTTGAAAGGATTGTTGCTCACATCATAAATCATGAATTCATAAACATTTATTCCCCAAAATAAATATGTAATATCATTATTCACATAGAACAATTAACCATGAGTGAAGAGTGAAACAATATTCACGAAGTAAAAATGGTCTGTTTATTTCATGGAAGTGTTCTTTTGGAAAACATTAGATTTTTCATAAAATCAATGAGATAAAATTTATATCCCAGAAAAGGTAATATAATTATTAATAAATTTTTTTAAGTAGAATCCATACTGAACATGTAGTGAAAGAGGGAGCACCTAAAGAAAGAAAGTTGGGTTCAAACATTTCCCCTTACCCTGTATATGAACTCTCTCTTCACTTTAATGTCCAGTATAACCATATTTGATTCATTAATTATAAATTAAAGGTCATTTAATTAATTAATAATATTCATTATCTTATTATTGAATTCATTTATTGGATTTTGTATAGGTAATAGAGTTTAAATTCATTGTTCAGGAGTGTTCCTTTTTATAGTTTTATTAAACAGTTTACCTGTATTCATAAATGGAAGTTCATTTAAAACACAGATAAACATCAATAATTGTAATTATATGTTATTAATAATGTTATATAACTTTAAATGATCTTATAAATAAATTTTTTTATATACTATGAGAACAAATTATTAGATAAGAATTTAATGATGATTGTTTGGGTTAATTCAGGCGGTTTTTCGACCACAATGAACGTGTTTTTTTAATAATTTAATAATATGTTCATGAGTTAGTTTGAGAACATTAAATAGGATATAATACATATAACATAATATTTTTCAACCATATAAATTGTTTCATGACCAAATATAAATGTGTTAAAGGAAAATGAAAACTTTTCATTCTTGAAGGTGATAAATTAACATCTCACGAACAATGTTTTCCATTTTAAAATTAAAAGAAGAAGAGAAGGGGGTGGATGATATATTATCTCATTATTATCATAAAATTACATTATATGTAATATAACAGGGTTATGATACCATGTGGATGAGGATATATGGTGTGAGATTAAGAAAATAACTTGAAATTGAAAGGAAATTAAACGAAGAGAGAGAGAGAGGAATTGCCCATTGAATCCTCCTTAAGGAACATTGGATAGGTCTTTTGATGAGACCGAAAGATCTTTGAATGTGGGAGAGGGTATTTGGAAGATGTTTGGATAGCTTTTAGACAATTATTGAATCTTGAGAGGTGTGGTTTGACAAAGGGAGGGAGAGGGGTTATTTATATATGAGGAGGGGTGTTTTTAGAATAAAATATAAAATAAAATATTATATAAAATGTTAGTCTTTTAATAGTTGTTTTTTGACAAAATAAATTATATATTAATATAATATAATTGTTTTTAGACTTTAAATCATCTTTATAATTCTAATTCATTAAATTTTGAAAGGTAAAGTGAAAAGAAAGAGAAAATGATATTTTAAGAAATCACCTTTTGACTTTAGGTTTTGGAAAGTTCTTTTTAGGATTGGAAATTGACATTATTGAATTTTAAGGAACCATTGGTGAAATTAAATAGATTATGTAAGAATATAATGTTCTAGAATGTTTATTTTATCATTATATCATGAATGATGCAATTTAAGACAGACCGGTTAAGTGAAAAATTGAATTTTTTTTATTATTCATCTAAAAAATGAAGTATTTCAGAAAATTTCAAAAAATAAACACCCTAAACATTTTTCGATGTACAGAATAAAAAAATGAACTCAATTTTTCAAAAATAATTTTCAAATAAAATTAATTTAATTTTTAATTAAAATCATAATTTACTTGAAAAAATTAGCTTTTAAAATTAAAACAGATTTTATAATGCTTTCAAAAATTACCTAAGGTATTATGAAATTATCTTAAAACATGAAGAAATAGAATTTTTAATTTATGAACACATTTTAGGATGATGCAATTTTTTTTTAAATTAATTAATTATAATAATTTATATATAACATACCAAAATACCAATACTTTTACTACGGTCAAATTGTCACTTATAAGATGCCTAAATTTTATTTAATCATTCATGAGTAAGGTTAATATTATTTTGGATGATTTACTATTCATAAGGATCATATTACTATTCATAAGTGTGGGTTCTTATTTACCAAAAATTATTTTTTCCCTATCGAACTCCCAACATCATACTGATCGCAACTGTGTATGTCACATTTTCTAAATTCAAAACATAGAAGTTAAATAAATCTTGTTGAATGATATAATAGTATATAGTATCATGATATATAATTGTGCTTCCTAATGTGATTATACTTTAAGACATGATTATAAGAAGGGATTTCCATTGATTATACTTGGAGTCATTACATTCTCCCCCCTTATAATATTTCTCCCACGAAACATCATTTTTACACAAATAGGTGTGGGTAAAACACTTTCATTACCTATTCTGGTTCCCAAGTAGCTTCTTAAAACATATGGTTCCTCCAAAAAAAATCATGATGGGTTGTATTGTTGCATATGACCTTATCTCTCTTATCCAGAATCTATACTAGATGCTCCTCATAAGAGAGATCATCTTCCAGCTATGCCAACTTTGAGTTCAGCACATGTGAAGGATATGGTCTGTACTTACATAAGAATGATATGTGAAACACATCATGAACTTGAGAAATATTCAGTGGAAGTTAATGTCGATAGGTCACGACTCCTATGTGGTAAAGCATCTCAAATGGGCCAATGTACATTGGTCACAACTTCCCTTTCTTTCCAAACATCATGACTCTCTTTCATGGTTAAATGCGAATAAATAATTTTTCTCCGATGTCGAACTCCATGTCCCTTCGATGGGTGTCAACATAGCCCTTTTTAGGACTCTAAGAAGTTTTGATATATTTCTGGATGAATTGAACCGTATCTATCATCTCCTGCAGAAGATCAGGTCCAAGTAGCTTTCTTTCTCCAACTTCATCCCAACATGATGGAGTTCTACATCACTTGCCATACAATGATTCCTATAGAGACATATGAATACTCGAGTGGAAGCTATTTTTTATGATAACTCAACCAATGTGAGATTCTAATCCCATCCACCTTCGAATTCTAATGAGTAGACTCTTATCTTTTCTTCAAGCGCCTAAATAGTTCTTTTAGTTTGGCCATCATTTTGTGGGTGATAGGCTATGCTGAAATTTAATTCAGAACTGAAACCATGATGATGACAACTCCAAGATTAAGATGTGAACCTTGGATCTTGATTAGAGAAAATTGAGAGTGGAACCCCATGCAGTCTCACCACTTTCTACACACACATATTTTTAAGTTGTTCAAGCGAGAGATCTTGCAGAATAGTGATAAAATAGGAAGTCGTGGTGAGTCTGTCAACCACAACCCATATTACATTATTTCCATTCAACATATTTGGGAAACCCGTGACAAAGTCCTTAGTAACATTATACCATTTCCACATGGGTATAGGCAATGGTTGAATAATCCCTTTTTAATTTGGTCACTCTACTTTAACTTGCGGATATACTAAGAACCTTGATATATATTCCGCAATATCCTTCATCATGTTATCCCACTAGAAGTGTTCTTAGAGATCCCAGTACATCTTGGTACTCCCAGGATGGATTGAGAGTGTTGATCTATGTGAATTTTATAATAGATCCTTCTTCATCCTGGGTGATGAAGGCACAAAAATCTGTGTTCCAAACAAAATCACACCATCACCATCAATATGGAACTCATGCATCTTCACATCCTTTACTACATTCACCATCTTTTCTAACTCTAGATCATTCCTTTGTGCCTCCTTAATCTTCTCTCGAATAGATGTTTGGTCAATAATTTGGGCAAGGTAGTATGTATCCCATATCCTTAAGATTTCCAAATTCAGACTTTTCATATCTAAGAAGATAAGGCCTTTATCAATTTATAACAAAGAAACAATGGGAGGTTCTTTTCTGTGTAGAGAATCAACTACCTTGTTCGCCTTTCCAGGATGATCATAAATAGAGAAATCGTAGTCCTTGATTAGCTCTAATAATCTCCTTTGATGCATATTGATCTCCTTTTGTGTGAATATATACATTAGGCTCTTGTGGTTGGTGTATATGTCGCACTTCTCACCATTAAGGCAATGTCACCAAGTATTCGAGGAAAAAATCACATCTTCTATCTATAGATCATGTGTCGGGTAGTTCTTCTCATGGATCATAAAGTTTTGGGAGGAGTAGGTTATCACATTATCATTTTTTATGAGTACACAACCCATTCCATTCCTTAAAGGATCATTGTAGATCAAAAATCATTCTATAATTTTCAATAATGTGAGTATAGGTATAGTGATCAACCTTATTTTTAGCACATTGAAGCTTCCCTCATATTTTTCCATCCAGACATACTTTACCCCTTTCCATGTTAACTTAGTTAGTGGGCTTGATAACAGTGAGAAATTTCTCACAAAGTGTTGTTAGTACACAACTAATCAAAGATAAATATGGATTTCTATGACACTAGAGTGCCTGGGACATTCCTCAATAACCTTTTCTAATGGTTCACATAAATTCCCTCACATGTGATCAAATTTCCCCAAAATGTGACTTGCTTCATCCAAAATTCAAACTTGGTAAACATGGCATAAAAATTATCATTACTCAACGTCTCTAAAATAACTCTTAGATGATCTTCATGTTTCTACTTTCTCTTGGAGTAGATGAAAATATCATCATTAAACACTACCACAAATTTGTCAAGGTAATGTATAAATAATCTATTCATCAAATACATGATGATTTTAGGGGCATTAGTAAGTCTGAAGGGAATACACCAAAACTCATAGTTCCCTACCTTGTATTGAATTCGGTCTTCTAAATATCATCCTTCTTCACCCTTAAGTGATGTTATCTAGAATGAAGATCCACCATTGAGAATTATTGAGATACTCTTAACCGATCGAAGAAGTCATCAATCCTTAGAAGATGATACTTTCTCTTTATAGTGATCTTGTCGAGTTCCCAATAATTGATACACAACAACATTGATTCATCTTTATTCTTCACAAAGAGCAATGGCACACCCTATGGTGATTAACTAGGGCCTATGAACCCTTTTTCCAAATGATCTTGTAGCTGCCTCTTTAACTCCTCCAGTTCAATTGGAGCCATCCTATAGGGACACTTAGAGATAAGAGTAACTCCGGGTATAAGTTCTATTAACAACATTACCTCATGATATAGAGGATGTTTGGGTAACTATTTTGGAAATACATCATTGTAATCCCTTACTATGTTTATTTCTACAAGGTTGGCTCTTTCCTTTGACTTAACCATTTGGGTGAGGATTGACTCTTTAATGGGAATCAACACCCACAACGTTGAAGTATTTTTACAAGGAGATTGTTGATCTTCATTTAATTTTTAGAGGTGCATGGGATGGTTTGGAATGTGAAAAGATATTTTCTTTTCCTGACATTTGATATATGTTATATATAATGAGATCCAATCCGTTCCCATTATATTATAAAATTCCACGAAGGGAAGTATTACGAGATTCGCTGGAAGAATCTCCCCACGTATGCCAATATGAGAAGAGTCAAACACTTGGGTTTCAATGATTTCACCACTTTGTTTTTTATAGATTACGTATTCTTTGATTCTATAGTTATAGAAAACTATCATGATATAAAGGAATGTGTAGAACCTGAATCAAATAATACATTTTCAATTATCTAATTAGTAGGAATTGTACCTTGTACGACTTCATTATCTTTCCCCACTTCCATAGTAGTGATGGAATAATCCTTTCATTGTTCTTTGGGATTTGGTGGTTGCTGATGCAGATTACCCTTGAGGACTCAAGGTTTAGTGCACTGGCTTGCAAAGTGACCTTTATCCCTACAGTTGTAGCAATGGACCACATGTGTTTCATTCATTTATTCCACCACATTAACCTTCATTATCATGTCTTTTCAACACTCTTGATCATGGTTTCCTTTTTTCCCACACTTAAAGAATTTCCCTATCCCTTTGAGGCAGTTCCCATTATGCAACTTCCCACATTTTTGGTATAGGGGTGGTTATGTTTTCTTCGCACATTTATCATTATATCATCTAGAGTGAAACTCCTTATTTTGTCTCTTATCAACATTTCCATGGGACCATTCTACAAACTCCATATCCACTTTGAGAGGACATCAAAAATCTTCTTCATAACACCCAAAGTCTCAAATTTCTGGATACTTTGAAAGGTTTGGTTTTAATCCACTAATGAATCTATCAGTTCATTATGATTGTTGATAACAAAACCCAAAGTTTACCTTTAAATCCTTCTGAAATTCTCTTCGTAGGTCATTAATGATCATAATTCCATTTTCTTGAGCTATATTAATTCTATCTACATCATTTTAGAAATATTTCATTGGAAATAATTTTTAAGAAACATGATCTTTAAAGACTTCCCATTTCATCTCTTCAATTTTCTGTCTTTGTTTTGTATTCTTAAAAAAGTCCCCCCAATGATCGGCCTCTCCATCTATATGATAAATGTCTAGAGTCACCTTATCTATATCAAAATAGTAGAGCATATAAAATATCTTCTACATGGAGATAACCCACTGTTCCACAACTAGTGGATCGGAAGATCCACTAAATGATAATGTATGTTACCGCATAAAACACTCGATAGTCAGTTGATATCTTTTTAATGACCCCATTATTTTTTGTTATTATTCATATATATAGATAGTTGGTTAAAAATCGCCATCATGTTTTGAAATTATTCTCCCAATTCATTGGGGTTGTCATTCAGGAAATCGTTGCATTGTCATTCACATGGGTTATTGGCCTGGTTTCTCCTAGTTCCCACAATTTTCTAAAATAGAAAAGGTTAGAACAAAAAAAAATCAACAAGTCATGAATAAATAAATTTTTTAATTTTTAATATATTTAGTAAAATTATAACTTATGGGAACCCTGTGTAAAGCTTCATATGTGATTATTTTTAATTAGTCTCATACTAGAGGTTTTCTCGAGGGATAACTAATCCAAATTCCCAAATTAACTAAAACTTGCCTTTGATACCAACTATAGAGACCCTGCATTTTATTACATTACTATTAAACCATTATGAAGATAAAAAACACAATCATATTATACCATTATGATCCATAGGTTTGGAGTCTTGGGAAAACATGAACCAAATTTAACATTTACAATTTCAAACATAAACATTGATTTAATTCTATCTTCTCTATCTTCTTATTGGCACTTGACCTCTCCTTAGTGCATCTAGTCACCTGAGGATATACATCAAAAAGGGGTGAGATAAAAACCCAGTATGTGGGTAGATAACAATAATATAAAAATGCATGAGATTAATCAAAACATAATAAAAGGATCATGAACATGATAAGAATCATTAACAAAATACTTGAAATGTTCGTATGCATAAAAATGAAACATCATGTCTTAGTGGTCAACTACCACACATAGTTCTGCACAAATATAGAATCATGTTCACAAATCATTTCACGTTAACTAATGAGATTAATCTCTTTACCCAGTGCATTGGAGCACTGTATAATTCTAGGTGCACCTGTCACATCATAACATTAATATTGCAGTATATAATTTTGGGCGCACCCATCACATCATTACATTTACATTATCATGCATGCCACATACAACATAATTCAAACATAAATATAAAATAACTTATGTAATGGAATGGGCATAAAATCATAAAAAATGAATTTAAAAACATTTGGCCCCAAAAATAAATAGGTAATATCATTATTGACATAGAACCATTAACCATGAGTAAAGAGTAAAACAATATTCCAGAAGTAAAAAGAGACTGTTTATTTGAAAGAATAGTTATTTTGGGAACATTTAATTTTTCATAAAATCAAATAATGAACATTTATATCCCAGAAAATGTAATATAATTATGAATAAATTATTTATAAGGAGAACCCATACCTAACATGGAGTTAAATAGGGTGAACCCGAAGAAAGAAAGTAGGTTTCGAGAATTTCCTCTTACCATGTATCCAAACGCTTCTTTCAAATTAATGAACTATATAACCACATATTATTCATTAATTTTCTATTCCCAATAATTTTATACATTAATAAGATTCATTATATTCTTATTATGTTCATTTATGTGCTTTTGGGTGAGTTATAGAGTTTAAATTCATTGTTGGGGAATGTTCACTTTTATACTTTTCTTGAACGGTTTACTTGTATTCATGAATAGAAGTTAATTTAAAATGAAAGAAAACAACCAAAATTGTAATTATATGATAATAACAATTTTACAGAACTTCAAATGATCTAATAAATAATTTATTGATATTCTATAAGAACGAATTATTAGATAAGAATTTAATGATGATCGTTTGGCTTAAGTCATGCGGTTTTTCGACCACAACAAACTTGTTTTGTTTAATAATTTAGTAATATATACATAAGTTAGTTCCCAAAAATTAAATATTATATAATAAATATTAAATAATATGTTTCAAAAATAAAAATGGATTTATGGACAGATCTAATGGTGGTAATAGAAAATGAAAACATGTTGTTTTTGAAGGTGATAAATTAACACCTCACGAATAACATTTTCCTTTCTAAAATAAAAAGATGAGGAGAAGGGGTTTGGATGATATATTATCCCATTATTATCATAAAATTAAATTTTATGTAAGATAATATGGTTACTATACCACGTGCATGAGGATATTTGGGTTGAGATTAAGAAAAGACCTTGAAATTGAAAGGAAATTAAAGGAAAAGAGAGAGAGAGAGAGGAATTACCTCTTGAATCATCCTTAAGGCACCTTGGATTGGTCATTTGATGAGACCAGAAGCACTTTGGATATGTGGGAGGGGATAAGAAATATTGTTTGATAGATTTTATACAAGTATTAATTCTTGAGAGGTTTGGTTTGACAAGGGGACGAAGAGGGGTTATTTATACACGAGGAGGGTGTGTTTTTAGAATAAAATATTAAATAAAATAATATATCAAATGTTAGACTTGTAGTAGTAGTTTTTGACAAAATAAATCATATATTAATATAATATAATTATTTTTAAACTTTAAATTTTCTTTATAATTCAAATTCGTTAATTTATTAAAAAGAGTTTGAAAATAAAGAGAAAATGATATTTCAAGGAATCACTTTTTGACTTTAGGTTTTGGAAAGTTCATTTTAGGTTTGGAAATTGAAATTATTGTATTTTAAGGAACAAATTATGAAATTAAATATAAAATGTCATAATATAAATTCCTAAAAATATTATTTCATTATTACATCATAAAGGATGCAATTTAAGACATACTGGTTATGTGAAAAACTGTATTTTTACTATTTATTCAAAAATTTAAGTACTTAAGAATATTACAAAACAAAACCACCCTAACCATTTTTTAATGTGTAGAATCAAAAAACGATCTACATTTTTCAAATATAATTTTCTATATATGTTAAATTTAATTTTTTTAAAAATCCTAATTTACATGAAAAATTCAGTTTTTAAAATTCGAACTAATTTTATAATGATTTCAAAAATTAAATAATGTCTTATAAAATTATCTTAAAAAAAATACATAGAATTATTAATTTATTAAAAAAAATTTAGAAAATAAAATTTCTTTTAAATTATTAAATTATAATTATTTATTTATGACTTACAAAAATACTAATACTTTTATTATGTTCAAATTATCACTTATAAGATGCCTAAAATTATTTTAATAATTCATGGGTTAGGTTGCTATAATTTTGGATGATTTACTATTCATAATGGTATATTACTATTCATTGAAAATTATGTTTGTCCTATCGAACTCCAAACATCTTAATGATCGCAACCATGTATGTCCGATTTTCAAAATTCAAAACATAGAATTGGAAAAATTATGTTTAATGATCACATAGTTTTTAGTATCATGATATTTAATTGTGTTTCCTAATGTGATTATAATTTAATGCATGATTGTAATAAGTGAATTAAATTTACAATACTTTGGATCATTACATAGAGTGCTTCACAACCATGATAATAGTTGATGATGTCTTCTCGAGTCAGACTATCAGACTCACGGAGCCAATCCCCATTCACAAAGTTCATATCTCTACATGAATGCCTCTAATAATAAATAAATCTCTATACTATAAATACCACGATCATTCAAAATTTTTAGGTGAATCCCACAGACATTCATCTTCCAAAACTACTCCCTATTCAAGAACCTCTTAAGCATCATGAGCCAAAGTGAAACGTATCACCCAATGTATCTAGGATTAACAAAACACCTTTAAATTTGTTTTTAAGACTATCCAACCAACGTTTAGATACCTTAGATGAAGTCCCATGGCCTTTGAGAAGTAATAAGTCCCCATGGGACACTTTAGTCTTTGTGAATCATTTATCATTTGGGACCTTTTTTGAATCGTGGATTTACTCTAAGGTAGGGGAATTGTGTATTTTTAATCATACCCCATCATGAATAACCTCTATTTAAAGCCTTAGTATTCATGAGACTCCTCTACTGGGATTCTTCATGGTGCCTCCAATCTGCTGACACCCCTTTATAATGGTTGAGTTCTTAGGGCCTCCACGCCAATCTAGGATATTTCTTGTTGGACCATGATTCCATATGAGACATGTGCCACCCACTCCTATGTTTTCCTACATCACCCAAAATGGTTCTCGAGCCTCCCACCTAACTTTTTATTCTTAGCATAAGTACCATAAACCATATTTTTTATTATCATATGTTTTGTAACATGGACCTCCTGATTGAACATTCCTCATGTAGTTGTACCCTGGAAATGCCAAATCCATGAACCACCCAGAGGTGTTTGGGAAATGGTCTTGTCAACCCAAGGGGTGGGGAGTGTGTCCCCCTACATTCGATATTTTATCCTCCAAATCCTTTTTTCCATTTCCAAAATAAACTATTTTTTTGGAAAGTGGGAACCTTATGAACACCTCATAAAATATTCAAACACATCCATCTAGAAATAAAAGATCATGAAAAGGCACGTTCAAATTTGTAAAATCAAATTCAAAAAATGAAAACATAAACCGTAGGAAAAACAAGCCACTCAAGAAACCCAAAATGGGAGAATCCACATCGTCGTCATTGTCATTATCACCTCGCCAACCTTATCGATTCGTCACCATAACTGCCTTCATATCGACTCATCACCATCAAATCATCATCATCAGCACATCACCTTTTCCCACAACATCATCACTACCAAAATCGAACCCCATCGTCACCACTGACTGATCACCGTCAAGGATCTGTTGACCGGAATGAACATAGATGAATAATCATCGTCAACCTTCCAGAGATGGATGCTCAAACTCGCATCCCAGGGAACCAAGAAGACCACCACCTGGGTCCATCTCAAATAGGATGATGAGTTCCTTGATTAAGAGAAGAGAATCCAGCAAATAGTACTAGGTCATAATGCCAGTAAGAGCCATTGGAATCCATCTTCATTGACACATCGACCACCATACATCTTGTCACCGATGCCAACCACCAGAAATGAAACTATCAGCACCAATAACACAAGACTCCCCAATGCCTTCTCCAAAACAGCCTAAAACATACAGAAAACACTACCATCGAAAAAGATAACATAAGAGGGAAAAACATATTTAGGTATGAAACCCCTAAACGTGTGTATGATTAACACTTGACTCCCACTCGGGGGGCCGCCATGCCCCAGAGTGATCCACATGTTCCCTAGATAGGGATATGGATTTTAATCTACCTTATGTTCAATATTAATGATGTAAAAATAATTTTCCCTGCATCCTATATATATTATGTTAAACTGCAAAAAAAAGAAATCCAGAGCACATGATATAAAACTGTAGTATTTTATTCTGCAATAAGACTCATATGCTACATGTATGAGTGGAGTAGGATAGTTCTCAAACCTCCCAAATTCACATGGAATGAGAGCCTCTAGGAATCTCAAGGATAAATCCTCAAACCATTCCAACCAAGAGAAATCCTATTTTGATTCAGAAGATTCTATTTGTAAGCTCCACACCATTTCTTGATGTTCTTTTCTCTACATGAGTGTGATTACTGCATGATGTTAAATGGTATGGACTAATCCCATCATGTGACCTTAAAATATTGCATCAAACTACATGAGTGTTGATCCCCATATCCTTAATACAGTATGTCAGAAACCTCCCTAAGGTTCAATCCTAAAAAATAAAAAACTTGGGTTCTCCCTCATAGGTAAAAACATCCATGATCCACCGTAAGGGGAGTTCTAATTAACCTAATCATGTCTGCCTCAACGGGAATTTCGACCAAAGGTAAAATGAGGTGATCCCTCTTAGGGACACAGCTCTGTGATCCACCTCAAGGGATGTCATGATAAGCCTTTAAAATCCATCTCAAGAGACATTTTTATACTTCAACTCTACATCCATCTGAATGGTTTTTCTGATCCTTCATTCTTGGATCCTCCTAGAGGAGAATTATGATACAATTTCATGTTAATACATATTCCATCATAAGGATACTCCTCCCTAATCCACCTCAAGTGGGGTTTTAATCACCTCATCTGGTCTGAATCATGGGGCATCCTGACCAATGGTAAACTTCGGTTCTCCCTCCCGGCGACACACCTCTATGATCCACCCCAAGGGGAATAATGATAAACCTCTCAGATTATTCTAAAGGGGTGTTATGATCCATCCATCTCATATCTTTCACAAGGGGAACTCCAATCAGACCTCCTACTATGACATCATCCCTCTTAGGGAATCACCTCCCCAGTCTGCCTCAAGCGGTGTTCTGATCAACCTTTGAGTATCATCCTAGAAGGGAATACTAACAAATAGTAATATTAGGTTCTCCCTAATATTTACATACCTTCATAATCTACATAAATGGAGGGAGTGGGGGTGGTCATGATCAAAATCTCTGATCCATCTCAATGGAATGTTCTGATCCATCCATACTAGATCTTCCTTGAGGGTCATTTCGATACAACATTAGAGTGTGACATCTTTTCTCATAGAGAAGAACATCAATAATCTTCCCCAAGGGGAATTATGATCAGATCCTTAGGTCCACCTGAATGAGAATCCCAAACAATGGTAAACATAGGATCTCATTTCTAGAGACACAATTCCATGGTCCTCCTCAAGGGGAATCATGGTCAACCACCTCGATCCATCTCAAGGGTTCTTATGATCCATCAATCCTAGATCCACCATAAAGGGAATTCCGATACAACCTCATGGTGTGACACATTCCCTCCTTGGGACACACTTACATGATTCACCTTAATGATATTTCTAATCACCTCCTAGGGTCCACCTCACGGGGAATTCTAGCAAGTGTTAAAATTTTATACTCCCTCCAAGGGACACACCTCCCTAATCCATCTCAAGAGGCATCCTAATCACCCTCCTGGGTCCATATGAATGGGTGTTCTAATTCATCCATTAATTCCCCACGAGACATTAACCTTGTTCCCATCTCCATAATATGTTAAACACGTGACCTGATCCATCTCAACCAGATGTAATGATTTATCTCCCCATTATGTTAAACTATTGACCTTCCCTATAATACAAACCTAATACTAGACATGGGATGCATAATGTGAAATAATTGGACCATATAAACCCCTAAAATCAGATACCACAATCAAAACATGGGATTCCTATTGTTAAAGCCTTGGAATATCGACACCCCTAGTGTTTGTTATCTCATAATCAACTTGGGATTCTTTGGTCCTCTTGTCTAAGACACCTCATATTATATTTCCACATATGAGGTATAATATAGGTGACCAATGTTCCCAATTTATATACATGCACATTGATTCCTAATATGAATACACTCCTAACCAAAGGTTGTTTCCCAAACCCCATGACTATTTCAATACATAAGATGTGTAATTAACATGAATCCAGAAAGATATGTAACAAAGAATGATTTCAACAAACATGATTTAACTCTATGAGGGATACACAGACTAGTGAACGAGTTCCAAGGAGGAATCTATAGACGGAAGAACTAGAATCATATCGTCCTCTTTTTTTCAATGATCAAACATCACTATTTAATGTGATGAAATATGCCCACCTTTGAAAAGTGGAAATGCGGGGGAACATAAAATTACAGTGCATGCATTATCTCAATGAATAGGTGGGGACCTATTAAAAGCATTAGAAACAATAATTAAATCATATAAGGTATGATATATATAAATATATTTATATAATACTTGATAAATATGTATTTTTTTGATATAAATGATTTTTGAATGTGTATTAAGAATGATGACACTTGAGGTAATGGATTTTAATCTCACATTTATTTCTATGAGTCATATTCCATATTCACCACTTGTTTATTTTAGGTGGTTTATATACTAACCATGAATGAAATTCATGTTTATTAACATGAAATATAGTGGTATTTAAATATTTATATATGGTTATCTCAGTCATGATGTTTTGATTCAAATGTTACCAAAGTGGTGTGATATTTATGTTTTAATCCCATTTTAATCATGATTTATCATTCTTGAAATATCATTACTGAAATTATATGATTCACATTTAATAAACAACATTAATTTTATATCTCATTTTATTATTTCTATAAAATATTTTTTTTATATCTTATATCACAATATGTAATTTAGAGACTAAAAGAAGTTTTTAATGGGAAACCAACTATAATTTAATATTTAGCCGAGAATATTTATTTTGTGTAGATTTTTTCATTAAAATGATTTCAATTTTTTTTATTATTCTAAAATGATAAATTAAATTAATTTTTACAATTTTTTTGACTTTCTATATAATTATATCCTAGAAATATTCCAATCATTTTTTAAATGATGTAATTTTTTCATTTTTCCAAAAATATATTATGAATCTTTTTTAATGTACATGGAAGGAATGAATTTTACCACTGCCATAAATTATCAATTAATTAGACATTAATTTATAGGATTCTATATTTTTTTCAAATAAATTTTGTTCCTTTAAATTTAGATAAATTTTAATTTAAAATAAGTTATATAAAATTAAAATTTGTAATTTATTCAAAAAATGTAATAAGGATCTTATAATTAAAATTTCCATCTATGATAACAAACTTTGATGTAATTATATTTTTATTGGGATAAGATCTAATGATAAAATACATATATTTATATTGATGGATTATTATTATAATGATGAGATGTTTTTGAAACCTATTTATTTTCTATGGGTTATGATATGATGAATTTATGAAAAAATTATGAAAACTTTTTTAATTACACATGTTTTTTAGAAAAGATATATATCATTAAGGATGAAGATCAGCAGACGTACATATGCAAATCCGCAAAGGGAAATTGTCTAGCCAGAGCTGGTTGGCATTGAAGGGGCCTGATACCTCCAGCTAATGGGCCACATTGTTTCCTTCCATTTTGGTAAAGGAGAAGGTGAAGAATGAAAATCATTGGTGGAGAGAGTGAATTCTCCTGATGATGAGGCCAAATGACTGGAGTCCACCGTCATTGTGGTTAATGGCATCGATCATGGTAAGGCAGTCATACTCAATGCTGATATCAACCCATACACATTCTCAAAGCCAGCATCATACCTATGTATCACATATGTATGGTTAAAAGTATGTAATGTGTCAACCTAGAACTATATATACCTCCAATTAAATGGGTAATATTTTATATCTCATTAGATATTTATGGTATTCATTTTTATGTGATTGATCAACTATGTGAAATGGGAATAGATGCCTGATCCACTATGGGAAATCGGTGGTGGTGTTAGATCTATTATGAAATTGGAAACATGTATTTATTATTGTTCCCTATGACTTGATGGTCTTAGTAATCAATCATGTAAGATGAAAGGTTTTTATACCAATGATGGTGCAAACTTTTATGACATGATTACTATTTGAACAGATGGTTGATGATTGATTTTTGATGAATTCTAACACTTATAATTAATTTATTTTAAAATTTTAATTTTTTATTTAATAAATCATGATTTTTTTTTCTATGATAGTTTTGGTATAAATATTATTGGTTTTAGTCTAGAATAAGTACCTTTATTATTATCTTATTATCATCGATGATAATTGATTAGTATCACCCAAGTCTACCTTACAATGTATCTGATCTCACATATTCATTGGTTTAATTTACCAATTCTATGAAGATAGATTTTATGTATGGTAAGTCAACAGTGGTAAAAATTGAGAATAGTTTGATGAAAATATTGATGAATGGACCAAAATAAGATGTTTAAGTATATAATCTCTAAAGGAAAAAAAATTTATCATCCTGGCATGAATTGTAATTTTTTCCATTAATATTAGTATATTAAGATGTACTATTTATGTATGAATTGTATTAGTCACTATAGTTAGTATTAGAGCATGTTTTATTAAATGTTTCGATATTATGATTTAAAAAAAATAGTGAAAAAACTATGGATAAGCCTTATAAAAGGATAACATCCAAAAAAATTGATAAGATATAGATTATTTTTTCCAATGAAATTAATCTATAACTAGATATTATAATTGAACATTATTTTGGAATATATGAATCTTGGGTGATAACCCTAATAATACTTGGTAATGCATTTCTTGACCATATTTCTGGTACATATTTAATGTTCCCATAATATCAACCAGTTTGACACTCTCATAGATTTAGTTAACTCACAACTTCCTTATAAACCATTACAAATGATTTAAAAAGAGGATAAAACATAATGTAATTGGTTAAACCTAAGAGTTTATATACTTAAAAGAATGTTTTATTATTTATACGTACTTTATACAATTTTTCATGATTTTTTGGTTACCTATTATGATTATTTTTTCTAATATTATTCATCCTTTTTTTAGAAATTTATTTTAATAGTAGGATTAAATATAACAATAAATTATTTGGATAATGGAATGATTCTCCTATTGTGAAAAAATAAATCCTAATATGGAAAGAAAAAACTTATGATTAATAATAATTTTTTATCCCATTATATGATTAATTACCATCATTATTTTTTCTCATATTATTCATCCTTTTTTTAGAAAAATATTTTAATAGTAGGATTAAATTTAACAATAAATTATTTGGATAATGGAATGATTCTCCTCTTGTGAAAAAATAAATCCTAAGATGGAAAGAAAAAACTTGTGATTATTGATAAATTTTTATCCCATTATATGATTAATTACCACAACTTGGGGGAGTTTCCTTACACGTATAATAATATAAAAATAGAGTTTGATAATCCCTTTGAGGAAAGAATAATCTATTTATAAAAAGCCATTAATATAGAAATAATCCCTCAAAAGAATGTATTAGAGGAATGGTAATATGTTTTTCATGTGAAAAAAGGGTATAGATATGGTGATTTATGAGGAAAATCTATAGTTTTATAAAGGGACATGAATTCCATCCTAAGATTCCATTTATTGTTTAATGTTTTATGTAAGGTGAACATGGGAATTATCTGGGTCAATTACCTAATCCAAGGGTTAACTCCTTGACTAATGAAGTACCTATGATATTCCAATCATTGAAGTTAAAGGATTGAAGTTTTTTTTGTATTGGGTTTCCATAACTATGTTGCATAAGTTTTATATTATGGATATATCAGTTATATAAATTTTGAAACATATACGGGTTCTTTTGAATAAGTTTTCCATCAATTATTTTCAAGTACTTATTTAATGGTACTGATAACCTTGAACATCGATTGAATTATAAAAAATTATTTTATGGAAAATATATGATATAGGAATTGATAAATTTTATTACGTAATGGATGTTGTGATGTTATTGTTTAGTTGCGAAAAAATAGATAATTGAATTTGATAATGCAAAATTGGAAATGCTATTAACTTGGAAATCACTTGTGTTCCAATGTCAATGTAATTTAGGTTACCTTTGTTGAATTTTGTTTACTTTTTTAATTACTAGAATATATTCAATTGTTTTTTATTTTATTTGATTAATAATGGTTGTGTTAATTTTTGGAAACATATATGTTTTCATGTGTGGTTAACATAATAGTTAAGTATATTAATGTGGGTTTATATGTTTATGGTTGATCATAAGCACAAAGTCACAAATAAACCAGTTTATGGTATTGGGTGGTGGGTGTTTATGAATTTTAATAATATTTGGTGAAAACATTCGGGTCATACCACCCTTTGGTTCAGTATGAATTTTAACAAAATTATTACAAAAGGATTAATGGTTTTATTATCTATGAAAAATAATTTTAAAGGCCCTGATAACCAATAGGGTTATGATGATCTCTAATTTTGTGGTGACTATTTATAATTATGATAAATGATTTATTATGTACTAAAAATATATAATTTATCACATAGATAACCGATGTATCTGAATGGAATTTCAGGTGTATGTAATTAGTGTAATTTTTTAATAAGAATACTATTTCGGAAGAATTATACAATTAAGGTAAATAGAAATACTTTTGGGGTTGATCATGCTTTTATTTTATGAATAAAAGTTAAATTAAAATTCATAATTATATATTATTTTATTTTGGATTTATAGTGATTCATGTTATTTATGTAAATTTTTATCAAATTTTATAGATTTTTTGGATTGTGACGTATAAATTTTGGGTATATTAATTTAGTGGTGACTAAGGTTGATTGGAGATAAATGTTAGCATAATATGTGAATATTATTTCATCAAATCCTTCTCATTTTTAGAAAATATGTATTTAAATATTTTGAATTATTTTAAGGTTATTTATTTATTGAATGATATAAGACAACATTTGAGTGTTAATCTTGAGGGTTTTGTGATTACTGGTGTATTACATCATATAAAAATTTATTTATTTTTGGAATTATATTGCATTGTTCTAAAATATTTGATTTAGGTTAATGACAAAATATAGGAGGAATTTCCAATTAACCATTGGTGTAATTATGTGATCCTTTTGAATTTTATGTTACTACTTCAGGAAGGAAAAAACAATTATCTTTAATACTCATTGTTTTGATAAACAATGAGAGTGTGGAGAAAATTAATTAAAGGATTAAAATATATATATTTAAATTATGTATATTTCAATTTGTTATTATTATATATGGTTATGAAATTCCACAACACAATGAAAAAATTATCTAATACAAACAATTTTTCCTATTACCTTTATTTTTTTATGAATCGATGATATGTTTCACACCTCTATGGTTTACAGTTTTGTTTTCAATAACATTGTCACGATCATTAACTTTGTTGTGATAAATGACATCTATCACTCTATATAATTATATGAAAATCTATCACTCTATATAATTGTATTAAAATTAATTTTCCTCAATTTGAATATTTTCACTTCCTACTATAGTTATCTTATTTGGAAACCAAGTTACTATTTATTCTAGATGAACTTCTTATTTCCCATTAGAACTTTTCAAGAGGATTTTTTCATAACACTTTTCACAATGTTTTTTTTCAAAAAAATTGTAAACTTTCATGCCCCTAATTACATATTAAAAGGTAAAATTGAGTGGATAAAATTTATAAAATGTTGTGGAAGAATGTAAAACACTGTGATTTTTAAAATAACCCACTCTTTGTTAATGTATTCAAGATACAACACAAATAATAAAAAAACCATGAAATATTATTATTTCACAACAATAATAAAATATAAATTTAATTGGTAAATATGAATATATGTAACCAAATTATATAATTTACATATTGTTCGTAATCAATAATAATTTACTGATAATTCATAAAAAATAATCACTCAAATGTTTGTGATGTAATTTAATTATTTAAAAAAATTTACTTGTTCAAAAAAACATTGAGTAAAAATTATAATTAATTTATTGCACTTATGAAAATATTATTTTAAAAAAATACTATAGTTTTTTTAAATTTAAATTTCCAAACTAAAATTGTATTATATTTATTTTTCCAAAAAGATTTATTTTCTAGTGAATAGTAAAAAATGATGATTTTTTAAACTATTTTTTTCCAAGAATTTTCAATTATACATTTTGTTTCAAATAGATTTAATAGTAAAATTATTTTTTATATAGTATAAAAATTGTAATTTATTTCATTTGAATCCATTTTATCTTTGAATTCTCTATAAATTTTTTTTATAGATATAAGGATTTTTTTCTAGAAAACTATTTTTTGTTGCATGTTTTTTTTCATCTTCAATTAATATATAGAAATTCTAGAAATTTATTGTTGAAAAATGGATTCCATATTTTTATTCAAAAGTAAAAAATTGAAAAAGTCTTTCCCTTTTATTTATGGTGAATAAAACCTTTGTAACTCTTTCTTTTCTCGGTAAAGGTTAAATGGGTTGATTATGTTTTAAAAAATGTTACGAGGTTTCAAATTCATTAGAAAATTTGAATATATTTCATTTATAAAGTTTATTTCACCCATAATCTTAAAAATATTGAAAATAGATCCTTTTATTAATTGAAAATTTATTTTACAATTATAGTATTGATGTAAAACATAATGATAAAAATGTCACTTTATTTATTTTAATTTAACTATGTTTTATGTTAAGGATAAAAAAATATGATTGATTATAATTGGTTATTTTTAATATTAGTTAATTTATCCATCATGATAATTTATTTTTTATTTTTAGTGGTGAAATAATTACATTACATTCTTGTGTAACATTGACATAGTGCTTGCGCGAGAAGTTGAAAAAACAA
Source organism: Viscum album (assembly GCA_963277665.1). NCBI lineage: Eukaryota > Viridiplantae > Streptophyta > Magnoliopsida > Santalales > Viscaceae > Viscum > Viscum album. The sequence continues at coordinate 1,997,074,725 of OY728143.1, read as the reverse complement.
GTACAATATTGTAGATACTCTAAAAAATATTTTTCACTGATTAAAGGATTCCAATGAATTTTAAATTTAAATATAACATATTATATATCTGTCAAAGGTTTATATTTTAATTCATTTTTTTCAAGTTGTTGTCATAGTAAAATTATGTGAATAGTTCTCAAATTGACATTAATAGTATTTTATGTAAAATAATAAAATAATAAATTATTTTAATATCATAAAAATATTAAAGTAATAAAATTTGGACTAATAATTACATATAATTTTATCCCTTGTACATATATAAGAAAATTTTCACCTTATGTGTAAAATTATATCCATTTAATATTAAAAAAATCCATTACCTTGGTTAAGGATAAAATTGGTTAACCAATAGATTAAACCCCAATATATGGAATAAAGTGATATGTAAACCTATGTAAATTTTAGTAGGATTAATTATTAATAACCTATCCTCTTTTTTTCTTATTGATGTCATTTCAGAACCATTTTAGATTAGTTAGACACATATTATATTATAATATAACAAGTATTTCCGAAAATGACAATAATGATATTTTATCATAAATAATATTGTATTAAATGATTTAAGATTCATTAAAATCAATTATTAAATGAATATAATGGTAAAAGTTTAAACATATAAACCATTGTCCATTTATGGGTCACTTATCAATTTATATAAACTTTATTTACCCCTATTGAGTAAAAAACATTGATATTAGGATAATTGTTGAGAGGGTCAACATGTGGGGGTGAAAATAAGATATAATTGTAAACACATAACCAATATATGTAAAAAAATTATTTGATGAGGTTGTTTAAAATAATTAAAATCTTTTTATATAATTATGTTAATTTAGAGTCATTTTTCGATGAAAATTAATTTATTTAAATTTAATACTTCAAAGAATTCTAAGAGTTCCCCTCCCTTAATTTATAATATGGAACAATTTATAATTCATTATTAACAATGGACACAAAAATTTTATCATCTAATCATGGAACTAATATGATCTTATATTCCTTCTCCACATCATATAGCTTATGGTCTGGGAAAATTTTTTTATTTCAATCTACAATGTGTAAGCCAATGAAGGTTTTTCAACGAAGAGGTATAACTCTTAACTGAGAATTTTAAATTTTATCTCAAATTATAACTTCTTTAAATATATTCTATATGTTACTAAATAATTAAATAATTATATTTAAAATATTTAATAGTTATTTTAATGTTGGAAAAATGATTATTCACCTAATTCAATTACATTTGAAAATTATAACGCTGCTCTTTTGTGCATGTGGACTACACCCTCCCTGAAGTTATGTGATTTTTTTCATTTAAACATTAAATGGATGGTAATAAGGATAAATTTAGATAATATATATGATATGTGTTATTTAATATTTATTCACTAATCATGAATTATTATTTTTCTTTCTTTTATTCCATCCATCAATAAATGATAAATTGGTTTATGTGTATGCATGAACTATTATAGCCATGAACTTTGGAATTAATTTCCCTATATCTTGTTTTTTACCATAAATATATTTAAATAATATATATTATATTTATAAAATGATTAAAATTTAATATATTTTGGTTCCATGATCAATGTATAAGGATCCAGACTATCTAATCAATACAATCATGAAAAATGAATTTGTCTTCTCTTGGAATAGTGTTTATTTAATTTTTTTTTTAACAAACTCATGATAATATGTTACATATAAATCATATATTTTTTGAAATATATTATTATATTTATTTAATTAATTCATAATAATTATATTTTTATTATATATTAGTTTGTAATGTGTATGTAGAAATAAGATAATTTAGGTAAGGGATTTTCATTTCATATTCTTTCTTTCAGACACATGACATATTCAAAACTTGTTTCTTTTATATTGTGTATATAATTTCCATAAAATTATTTTATTATTATTATGATGAGTACGATGTGGATTTATATATCCATCTATGATAATTTCCTTCATGATTTTTTTAATCAAATGATACCATTTTTTAAAGAATATATGTTTCTATCCAATTTTAATCAAGATTGTTTTTTCATGAGTTGACATTGAGAAAGTTAGATGATCATTATATGAAAAATGCCTTTATTTTTACATATCCTATGATTAATTCTAGGGAATATATTTTTTCCATTCACTTTCATCACATTAAATACTGAAGAAATTGAAATATTTGATTTCATGGAAACACGAAAATATTAAACTGTTTGGTTAGGATTCCTTTCATTCATGCAAATTTTTTATTAAAAATGTTTTTGAAACAAATTCTTATTCTAAGTTCATTTATTTATTTCATTGTTTAATTATGTTTTAATTTCTATAAAAATGTTTCAATGAATCATCCTATCATTTTTTGATTAATATACCTTTGAATTTTTACCATGAATATAAAATGGATCATTATTTAAATATACACAACATGAATAGAATTTTTCACCATCATGATATCTCAATGATTGGAATATTATAATACATGATTCGATGGTTATTTTAAATGAAATAGTTCCTTAATATTTTTTAAATATTTTAATCTTAAATAAGTAATTTCAAAATTAAAAATATAATTTTTTGATGAAATATTCTTGTTATCTTTTAATGTGATTTTATTTTAATATAACATACTTTGATATTATTTATAATTTACTATGGATATAATCCAATTATATGATTATTATTCGCTCTCCTTATGTTTTATTATTATGATGAAAATATTTTTATCAACCCTATTTATTTTTCATGGTTTATGCGATGATGAATTTACAACATGTTTATGAAATGTGTATTCGTTTCATGTGATATGATATAATGATATAATGACTATTTTTTGAGTTTATGTCAAACATATGTACAATTTTCATAATGTTATGGGTGGTAAAAAATTATATATCCTTCCAATTAATTAGTAAAGGTTATATATCTCATGATATAATTATATGAGGTGACATTATGTGCTAGATATACTATGGGAATCAATTAGGGATCCCTGATCTGCTCTACTAAATGGGTTGTGATGCATAATCCCTTGTGATATGAGAAACAAGAGTCAGTTAATTATCTACTATTATTTGATATTCTTCTAAGTTAGCCTTTAAAATTGATATTCTTTCTATACCTATAATTGTGCATTATTTTATCACATCATTATGATATGAACATTTAGTTCATGTTTTGTTTATGATGAATTACCACTATTATGATTCTTGAATTTCTAAATGATATATTTTTATTATTTGACTTGTTTTTTTATCTATGACATATTGGGTATTAATATTAAAACTTATGATCACAAAATCACACCGTTATTCTTATATTATAATTTCTTATGATTATAAATTGATATCTACTAGGTTTACCCTTACTGAGCAACTAAAATCATCATTTATTATGTATAATTTAAATAGTTTATTATAATATTTTCTTATTTTTGGTAAGTCAAGAAGGGTAAAAATTAATAAGAATTTGAATTGAGATATTGAATAATATGTATAAATATTATTTTCATGAATCAAGTAACAAAATATGCTATAAATTTATTGTTGTGGAATGGATCGTTATATTTTTTATTTAATATTAATCTATTAAGATGTAATATTTATTTATGAAGTGAATGGGGCACTATAACATTTATGGGAATCTCAATGTGTGTTCATATTTGTTGATCATATATCCAGCTAAAGGAAAGGGCCATAAATCAGGGTGTCAAATAGGTGGATATTGTACGATATAGGTTATATAATAACTACTCATGACTATTTATTTGTGTTTTAGAAGAAATTTTCCTAGTGATCATATATTCATTTACTTAATTAATTAGGAGTCTCTTTATTTAATTTTTATGATATTGATACCATTTTTATGACATGATTATTTTCATTTAGTTTTAGTTGTGTTATTCTAGGATATTTATTTTCACATGAACATGATTCCATTGTACATAAAAAAAATTAATTGTATAGTCTCCCTGTGGAAGGTTTTGGACCCTAACCACTAGTTGGAAGCATATTACTTTTGAGGATCCACACCTGAGGTCATGTGGCACACCGGTAGTACCCACTAACTTAGATGGGTTATTACATTAGACTATGGGGTACCCTATGTCTTAATGTATGATTTTGGAATTGATACTTTTTCACAAAATTGATGATGAGGTTATGAGGTGGATTATTGCATGGAGCTAAAGGAGGTGTGCTAGGGTGTCATTGTAGTCTAGGTTTTCTATTCTAACCTAGTGTGTAGGGAGTCCTGGTGACTGAGATAGCACATGATATCAAAGGTGAATGTTTGAAATTTTTATTTTCTATTATTTCTTCATATATATGAAGGAATATAATAGGATAACATGTTGAGCACATACTAATATATATTTCTCACACCCTTGGCAAGAAGCTTGATGTGCGTACAGACGATAAAGTCTATTTTTTGGTTTACCACCGGACAAATATAGGATCTATATAGGAAGCTCAATGAATCTTATAGATGGGGTGTGTAAGACTCTTGTATGGATGTAGTTTTGTGTTCATTTTTTTATATTTCATTTGTTATGTATAAGATATTAGTCCATTATGCAATCAGAATATATATTCTAGAACACACATTCATTAAAAAATTTGTTATTGCATTATGTTTATTTATTAATGTATAATTTGATGCTTTTGATAGATGTTTTGGTTATTTTTTCCATTATATGACCCTGATATTATCATATTTTCTCCCCATTATAGGAATTATTCAATCACCACTAGTCGGAAGCATCTATTATACCTGGAGGCATGCCTGAGTTCTTTTGGTGTCCCCTATCTGGGTAGTAATGTGTGGCTCGAAGATGAGCTGTCACAACGTTCAACAATTTTTTTAAATTTTAATGATTTAAGGAGATGGTAGAAATGTGGTTCATGGATGTTTCAAAAATTGTTATAGACCTCAAAGTAGGGATTCATGGTCACCATTTGTGGGAGATGTCTAGTTTTCCAAGGTTATAAGATTGTTTTTCTTTCTTTATGCTATTATATGTTAGAATTTTAATGATTATGAGTATTATATCAAATTTTGTTCTGTATTGTTTTAGCTATAAGAACAAACATAATATTAGGTTAGAATAATACAGTTGACATGTTCATACATTTCTGTGATTAGATTTTCTGAAAATGGGGGCTCAACTATGATAGGTGAAAACAAAAACTTATATAGAATTTTATTATATAACATATTTGGGGAATTAACCAATGTTGAACCATGTTATTTTTTCAAAAGGAATGTGATTTGGATATTATGGAAGAAGGATATTCAATGATGGAAATATAGTCCCATATTCAAGGGATATGTAGAGATACCATGTGAGTTATTGTATGAATTTCATTCCCTTGAAATGACATGTTTATGTTTTAGTAATACTCAGAGGAGATCCAACGACGGTCATGACTTTCCAAGGGAAAAATGATCCTTTTTGTTTAATCAATAATTTTGGTGATTTAATGTTTCAAGAAAAAACATTATAGTATTTCTCATATAGCATCTTAGTGTAATTATATATAACTAAACTAGATGGTTACATGGAATCCCTAAGGGGTTTTGCGGAAAGACATGAAAAATGACATGGTATTTTTAGTTTTAAATCACATTAACCATTTCTGTTATCATGGTAGTGGTTTTAGGTAAAGATAAGTTAGATTACTAGACTTATGGTCTTCGTGGAGCATTTTTGGTAGCACAGTGAGAGATTGGGTAGATGATCATGGTTTTGAATGATGACTTTGTGGTGGATATTCTTATGGTTATCCTTAGAATGTGTGGTATCCCTTCCTTTTTTAGGTGAAACAATCATTTAATGGGTCATGTTCAACTAGTTAGGCACTTGATCCTAGGTTTTATGGGATGTGACTCCTTATATGATGAGTCAAGTCATGTGATTAGGCTATAAAAATGTTGTCAGCCTGTGGGTTTTGTTAACATCAAGGTTGATGTTGAGTGAGAACCTATGAGATGGTTCTTGGGGATCACTCTCCCTTCAGAAGTATATTGTTTATTATAGTAAATTTTCGGGTGAATGACTCTGTGGGTGAAGGAATGTCTGTACCGGTCACATGTGGTGCCTGATTAGGATGAAAATTATTAAATGTATTATGTTGGTGTATGTTGAGAGTTTCACATGTTGTTTGATGCTCATGGGCATGGAATACAGGGGACCAGTGAGTTATGAGATATTTTATGGCTATAAGAGTTCATGTTATTAATGGATTGGGTTCCTGAGGCTTGAATGATCAAATTATGGTCCTTGTTAATAGATTTCAAGGCTGAATGGAGTTGCACAAGAATAGAATTACATTTGTAGTTTGGGAACACATTTGGGTTGGTTCTCAAGCATCTGTATAAGGAAATTAATATCATAGTGAACCACACATTAAAAAATGATATTAAATACTTTTAGATTAATATTAATTATATTTATCTATAATACATGTCTAAGAATCATATAGGTTTCTTTTATTTTGAAACAAATATATATAACAAAAAATTTCCTCCCGTATGAGTTTATTAACTCCATCTTCTCTTAGGCGTTTCTCAACTCTATCATCTATTATGAGTTTATTACCACATGTTACACTTATAACATTATTATCTATATTATATCATAGTGTTTTGTAAACTCCATAATCATTACCCAATGAATTATAGGTATATAATAGAACTATAAATCTTCATCAATGATATTGGTCTCACCCATCACAAAATCATTTAAAACATTCTTTACATGGTGTGAATGGGTTAACCACCTATGTACTACTTCAGGATTGGGCTAACCACCCATGTACACTCTTTTAGGATTGAGAACACCTCAACTATACACTTTGATCTCAAAAAACTGTCTTCTCATTGTTGTGTAATCTATGAAAAAAAATTGTTTCATAAATATATCATAATCATAATCATAAGTGCATTCATCATAGAATAATTAGCCCGAGGAAAGAAAAAGAAGAATCAAGTTAGTTTTTATATCATGATAAACTATCCAGATAAATAATATAGATGGTTTCATAGGGACATATATTTATTGGAGCCTAATATAGAGCTATGGATGTTGAAGTAAAAGGAAAATTCTATTAAATAATATTTACACATTTCCTTGAAAACATGTGAGAATATCCTTTTCATTCAATATATTAAAAAATTAAAATATATAAATTCTTTATGAAAAATTATATTTAAAAGATAAAAATTTTATTATAATATTTAATGAAAAAGATATTATTATAGTGGAATATTTTTCTCATGTTCTGTACATTTAATAAAACATTATTTTCACACTTCGGTAAAAAGTATTAATTTGATTCAATTAAAAAATAGTAAGAAAAATATTTTTTCAAAACATTCCAAAAATTGAAAAATAGTTAAATTATACATAAAATGATATATTTATCATAGAAATATAATTCCATTAAGTAATTTTAGAAAAATATGAAAATGGAATAAAAATATTTCAAACTATTGGGAGAAATAAGGTAGGTTTTCTTTAAAATAAATTTTTTAGGTTCTCTTTGAGTATCAAATAGAGGAAATATATATAGAGTCATGATGAAACCATAAATAAATAAAATATTTTAAAAAATGAGGTATTTAAGAGGGGTTTATATTAAATTATTCCCTCAATGAAAATATAACTAGAAATAATATCTATGAAAAGAGATATTGTAATATAACCCTTACCACTTTAGTAACTTTTCAATTGTAAGCCCTATAGAGAAAGAACATTAAATTAAATTTAAAATATCAACAAAAATAAGATATTAATGAAATAAAATATCTAATGGGCCTTATATACACTTTATAAAATAATATTTGAGCATAAAATAACATATTACCCCAATATGATGATTTCAGATGATAAACCCATACCTCAAGTCTTATCTAACTTCCAATGAATTCAAAAAATCAATATGATAAATATAAAATCCATTTAATTATATATTATATTATACATTATTTCTTTAAAATATTCTAATTAATAACATGTTAATAATATTTCATTAAATTCATCATTTATGTAAAAATCGTTTAATTTTTTTGATTGTTTCTATTCAATAACATTATTCAATAAAATATGGAAATAGTTTCATCATTCAAAAAATAATAAAAATTTTATAATCACCATATTTTTTATTATATATAATTTTATAAATATACATAAAATTTGGTGATGAAAATTATTTTTGTCAAATTACAGAGACATTAGCACATACTTACACAAGACTATTTTTACATTTATTTACTAATGGAAAAATAAATAAACTAAAATAATAATTTAACTTTATATAATAATTATTATATAACATATATCAGATATAATCATTAAATCTGTTTATATTGCTATTCATATAATGATAAAATGAAAAACAAATAACATCGGGTCTTGGATGTGGTAGTCCACACATACGAATATGCAACATTATTATTTTTTAAAGAATGTAAATGAGATAAAAAATGGATATACCATTAATAAAAAACATTTATATATAATAAAGATTCTAATATAATTATTTTATATATTTTGTAGAATATTTGGATTATTAATAATGATGAGGATAATGAAAAATATTGGTAATGACATAAACCATTTCTTGGAGTGTCTCCATTATATATATTTTTATGGATTATATATTGGATTTTAAAAATATATAAACCTAAAGAACATATATATGATGTTCTAAAATATATTTTTTTGGTAATTCTTTTATCCAAGTGAATCAATATGGTGTGTATAAATGCGTGGTTTTTGTTTCCTTTTATATGTGTGGGGAGGGGAATTGCTATAATTTTTCAACTCATTCCACTATTATAATGTAACATTCATAAAAATTTATTTCCTAATTAGATTAACTTTTAATTAAATATTATTTATATTCTATATAAACTTATAAAATAGGATTTGGATAAGTGTTTTAGTCAATTTAACACTAGTATATTTATTTTGAGCAATATAATTCCTTTTTATCCATAACTGCAGTGAAACATTTTTCATTGATTCAATGTTACCAATCTTATGTTATGCTAAAAAAAATTAGAAATGGTAAATGAATAAAAAATTCACCATATCAATTTAAACTTTTACTATTTCATGATTTTTATGATTTTTTAATCTTTTAATAATAGAATAATTTCTGAAATTTGTTATCGGGTTCATACGAATCGTTGGTCTTTCATCGCATTCACTTATTCAGAAGGTGGATGAACACCATAAATAAGGATTGCGATGTTGGTTCCTTCATCGAAAACAAATATGGTATGACAACCCCTTTATCCATAGATTCCACCTAAGAGCTCATTTCCTATTTCAGTTCTATATATATTTGATTCAACGTTGTGAAACTCATTCGCGACACCATCTAAAGGTGGGAATTAGTTAATTACACATATTTTGTCTTTATAGATTTGAAATATGCGGTCAAATTATATGGTAACATTGGGTATGTCTAATCATTTTTTGTCATTTGTCATGTTGGGAACCTATAAAGTCATGCCCTTTTAGGATGGAGGAATCATTCTTATGAGGCATCTTAAGTGCAAAATACAAAGCATCCTATATCGTTCATATTGTAGTTAATACCAATGGGATATGAAATTTGAGTTTTTTTACCCTAGGAATACCATTTTTATTTTATGGGGTTCATGTTTTGGGTATTTCAAATAATTAATATCTTTTGGGGTATGTAGGTCATAGGTTTAATTTCTTCTGGGAATAGTTAGGTCACAATTTTAATGTTTTATGGCTGTAGCTTATTCACATCTTTAATGTATTATATAGAAATGTGTTTCATCGGTTTAATATATTATTAGTATAGGTGGGGCATAGGTTTTATATATGGTTGGGAGGTGTGGGAGGTTAATTATGCTAATGATCATGTAGCTTTCACGGGCCACGGTCAAAAAAATTCTATTTTACTCTTAATACATCATAGCGGCTGACCAAGTTCATCTCTCAAATATAATGGTTTGGGAAACTCACTGTCCTAGAAATTATTTATTTTTTGTGGTTTTATTCTTAATTATGTAAGAATATAGATATGTTAATTGGTTCATTTAATGGAAACCTATAATAAAATGAAAATACTAATTCACGATGAATTAATTGAATGAATAAAAATTTTACTAAGGATGAATTCCCAATAGATATATGATAATTTACATTTGTTTAAAAGTATCTCAATCATTATTTTGGTTCAATATCATACATTTATTCACCCTACAAAATTTTCATTAGAATGAAACCTTAAATATTCTCAAAATATACATAAAATACCAGTAATTACATGTGTTCATCGGGGTGAATCAAAAGTCAAATTCCTCAATCAAGATAATAAACTCACTCACACACCAATTATTAATTTAATATCGTTCTTCCTATCAAACAACCTAACTCCATTCATAATAAGTGTGGCCCGAAATGAAGGGAGATGTTGTTGCACAACTGTACGAAGCGTGAGATGTTGGAAATGAATTTTAGAGTGATAATCACCTCATCCACACTTTAATTCCTTGACCATAATATTATCATAGAGAATATATATTGGAAATTAAACACATAAATTCACTATCATCACTAGGATTTTACCTTTGACCACCTGTAATTGGATAGTTCTATGTGATCATATAGATTCAGATCACTATGAAATCATATAGGCTTGAAAACATGATGAAAATTAGGGGGATGATAGAATAACATAGTATGATAGAACAATTAATAGAATGTGTCCATTATTTAAAAAAGAAAGGAAAAATGAAGAAATAAATTACATTTAGGTTTGGAATATGTAGAATGATTCAAAGGGGTATATGTGAATATATTTACAGGTAATGAAATCTGCCACCACGTGACTGTCACAAAATTCTATATGAAATTTATGAATTTCCTTTGAATTCAACATGGTTCCGTATTAATTTTTTTGTGACGATTGTAATGTTATCAATATTGAGGGTCTAGAAGAATTTTTTAAGGTATTTTTGTTCCTCACACTATAATTATTAGTTTTCTTTTTGGTTGATGAGTGATATAGTTCTTCGTATCTTAGTGGATGTCATTATTTTACATGATGAAAAAATGGGATTGGGCTTTCATTTATAGCCCTGGTAATTTATATGTTCCAACACATTATTATTTTTCAACCATGAAACATCATACATTTTCCGTTTCTATAACACGAATGTTCCATCATTGATCAGTAAATTCCAACCAACTCTTATCATTGGTTCTTTATTTCTATCTAGGAAGTACTCTATTGTATCTCAATTACCTTAGTAATGAATCATGTATTTAATGGTGGTTATATTTATTGGATAAAGGATCTTCTCAATATCTTCAAAGAGTGTATAAATCCAATTTGATTTTCCTCCCCTATTTTTCCATCATTGTGCAGCTCTAGTATCAATAGGAAATGATCTCCTTCACAACTAGGTATAAAGTCAAAACATCCTTAGATATGGTGATGGTTAGAAGGTTTAGCTTGTGGTACATTATTATATATATTAGTCTTATTCAATAATGAATTCATAATGGATCATTTTTTATTCTCAACTCTCTATTCATGGTGGCCTCAATCTATCATCGACCGAAATTCATGGGAGGCACCACAAGGTGGAACAACTCATTTGAGAGGCATCCAATGTTTTCTAATGGTTGTGGAATATAAGTAGTGGTGGTGAAATTTAGATTGGTTCATGGACTTGAAATATATTCATGCTTTATTCGATAAGGATTGGGTTCTTTATAAGAAGTGGAGGCTTAGATTCAGTTGGTGGTCACGTAGATGCTTGAGAGGCTGAGCAATTTTAGGTAAAGGTGGGAAAACATTCTCTAATCATCCATACCAGGAAGTACATAGTCATTTTTCCAATTGTGAAATTTGCTGATGAGAGTCTCATGGTTTGTATTCCTATTATGAGTTCTGTGGAATGGTAAGGTGATTAAATTATCATGAGAAAATCTCACCATAATCTAAAGGAAGTTTCAGTGACCATGGTTAGTATAGAAACCATCTATGGAATGATAACATCTATCATTCCTATTTTTTCATCCTACAAAAAAAATTATTTAATGTTTTTATTAGTGTTTTATTTTTATATATTTAAACTTCACTCTAATAGAAAGAGTCAATTACCTTCTAAATAATGGATTAACAATTTACTATAATTGATGAATATATTAATAAATACAATTTTGAAATCCAATTTCGAACTAATTTTAAAATTTATATGTTGAAAAAATCATTAGTTACCTAGGAATTGAATTAAAAATTTTGTAATTTAAATGAATAATATAAAAAATCAATGATTCCATCTCACATCACTACCCCATAATTAATTTATGGAACACCTAAGAAATATTACCATGGAATTAAAAATTATTCAAATATAAAGTTGTATTACATAAATATAAATTTATCTTCCATAGAGGCTGTAAATAGATATATATCTCTTGTGAAAGTCATCATTCCTCATATGTGAAACAACCCCCTACCTCATTTAAATTTAATAAAATATCCAAACCAAAAAGTTGATCAAATGAGATTTAATTAAAATCAAAATTTTATTTAGAAGCACTTCAGTATTTTCTACATTCCAAAGCACAATAAGACCAAAGTATTAATTTAAAATTTATTTATACAACTCTAATGAATGTGTTATTATTAAATTTCCCCTTAATAGGTTCAATATAACCCTAAACTAAATGAACTCATTTTTTAAAAGGCCCTTTATTTGAATTTTCCTTGCCATAATTTTGTGCAGTGAACTGTGCATATCATTTATTGATATTGAAGATGGAATTTTTTTAATTATAAAAACACTCCCTATTCATGTGTCTCAAAGAATCACTATGGGATCCCAATTTCCCATTTTCAATCATGGTTCAAAGGAATTATTTCATTCTCATTTCATTTTTCTCCATATAGTTTTTATTTTTCACAGAGGTCAAGTTACCTCGCATCTAGTTATAAAATACATGTGACATAATGTAATTAAATCGATTATAGAAAAACATTTCATTCACACTCTCTTTAGTTGTTTTAATACAAAAAATTTACGAACACAGTGACTGACTCACATAGTAATCACTTAAGTATTACATTTTTAACACCAATAAATTACTTAATTCTATCATTAGTATTTATAAAATATGTAGTAAATCAATGATGTTCAAGAAATGTTTGTAGAAATAGAATATTAAACAATAGGGAAAATATACAGAATATAATTTTCAATACTTTTTTTTAATAAATTGAAAATATAAAAATATTTCTAAACTGTTTATATTTTTTTATTGATTTTTTATAATTACAAATAAAACAAATAAATACAAAAAAATAGTATTTAAAGTATAGAAAAAATGTAAATATATAGATAATTAATGTTAAAAAGTGGACATATGGTTGAATTCTAGTTAGATTTATAGTTATTTACATTTGTTCTAAATCACAAAATATAATAATTAGGTTCAATACCATTCAATTATTCACACTCCGCTATTTTCTTTGGTACTAAACCACATATTTACTTATAAGAACCATTAACAGACCAATAATTCCATAAATTATCCTGGGTGAATTGGTATGAACAATCCTCAATCGAGTAAAGGAATGCACTAACACACCTGAAAAAATTTACATCCCTTTATTCATATCAAAACACATTATTCAACTCAGATGAAATGTATCCCAATATAGATGAATAAATTGGGGTGAAATAATTGGTAGATTTTGATGGTGTTAAATTATTATAGAGTGTTGTTATACTCCTCAACATATAAAATACACTACCATACTAGAATTAAATATGTGATAGGTTGATAATTAAATGCACCCATCCAATATCATCACTATGAACCCCCTTTGGATCACCAGTAATGGACTATTTCTTTATGATCATGGAGATTCAGATAACTTGGAAATCCTAGAGGCAAGCAAACATGATGAAATTGAGGTGGAGAAAAGAACAACATGGTATGATTGAATGAACTACAAAATAAAATAGAGATTTAAAAATATGGGAATAAAAAATGTAGAAGAATATTATTACTAGGGTTGGATGATGTCAAATCATTCAAATGGGAGAGAGGTGAACATATTTATATACAATGACATCTCCAAACACATGAGTTTCATGAACATATTTTTGAAATTATGTAATTTCCTTTATATTCCACACGATGAAGGGTTACATTATGTTGGATGATCATCATGAGAAAATCCTCATGAGTCTTAATGAATTTTTTAAGGTATTTGTTCTCCTTCCTCGATCAAGATCATTATCCTTTTTACAGTAGAGTGATATTGTTATTTTTATAATAATAGAATGAATTATTTTACTCCAAGGGAAAAAGGGATTAGGATTTAGTTTATAAGCCTTATTATTTACTTGTTCCTATGAATAATGTTTTTTAACCATGAAAAATCCTACCCTATCAAGGTTTTCAAACTATATGTTCCATTATCATCCAGAGAATTCTAACTATCACTTGTCTATGAGGATACATTTTTCTGTAGGATGGCCCCTCATGTATATTTCATACCTTAGGATTGAATCATTCATCCATGGGTAGTTAAATTTAAATTTTCAGGGAGGTACCCACTATCATTGGATAGTGAAGACATTCAGGTCATCGTTTCTCCCTTTTTTTCTTTAGTTTATCATGGGAGCTTTGTCCATCATATCAAAATTCCAGTGTTGGAAGGAAGAAATCAGATTCTCAATTGAGAGGTATTTCAAAACATCCTCAGAGTTATAATAGGAATGGTAAATTAACTAAAGTAATATTATTATGGATCTCATTCTTAGTCAATGCAGAGCTTTGATTGGATCAGTTTATAGAAGAAAGTCTTATGGAAAGGTGGATTTTCTACATCATCTGACCAAATTCATGTGTGGCACTCAAATGTCAAGATAAAAATATTAAGAGAAACCATATTTTTTCAAGGTTGTGTAAGATAATTGGTAGTGGATACATTTAGAGTGGTTCATGTCCTTTGGATAATCATTAAGAATCATTAAATGGGGATTGGGTTCTTCGAGGGAATTGGTGGATTGGAATCAGTTGCCGGTTTCATAGAATCTTGAAAGGTAGAGGCATATTTAAAATAGGTGGGAAAATAATATGGTATGCATGCCTACTATGACTGACATGGTCAGTTTCAAACCATGAAATTAGTTGAAAGAGTGGGTCAAAGTAGGTATGCCTACTGCAAGAGTGGTGGAATGGTAAGGAGATGAAGTTACCTTGAGAATCGATCATGGTTAAATGAAGGCACGGTTGGTTACAGAATTTAGTGTAGTGACCATGGATAGAACCTTCACTACAAGGAATTGTAGTTTTTTATTATATAAAACAAAAATATTCACATATTTTTGTATTTTATCATCATTCTATAATTAAAATTCACATTGGTGATAAAATTAAATTCCATTCAAA
Source organism: Viscum album (assembly GCA_963277665.1). Lineage (NCBI taxonomy): Eukaryota > Viridiplantae > Streptophyta > Magnoliopsida > Santalales > Viscaceae > Viscum > Viscum album. The sequence goes on along the minus strand of OY728143.1, from coordinate 1,997,059,232 downwards.
TATATGGCTTCACAATTTTTTTTTAAAATATCACTATATCAATTAATGACATATTTTAATCTAATTTTCAACTATGATCAAATTTCATATAGTCAACAAAGATTACTAGTTAGCCACGATTGAACTAAAATTGGCATATTTTTATGGTATAACAGAAAAAATGTCATAAAATACAACTCTCATCACTCCCCCACACATAAACTATTCCACTCACAATAAATAGTATCATTGAATTTCAAATAATTCCAAAATAAATGCATCATGTGTATATCTAAATTAACCAGATAGATAATAAGTAACCATATAATTATCCACTATGAAAATTATTAATCTTCATATACAAATCAATCCACTTCCTTATTTTAATTCAGTCAGAATTTTATGTCCGGAAGTTGATCGAATTATCTTATAGTATAACAAAAATTTTATTTTTAAGAACATAATTTTTTCCTCTTTCCTGTATTTCCACAAACCAATTTTTATTCTCCACTTTATTGATACATCTAAAATGAATGTGTTATAAGTCATTTTCCCGCTTTATGGATTCAATAATACCCTCACCTAAATGAAATTTCTTTTGAAAATGACTTTTATTTAGTTTTTCCCAAAAATAATTTCGTTCAAATAACTATACAAATAACTTATAGAGAATGAAAAATGAATATATTTAATTACAGAAACACTCTATGTGTCGTTATCTCAAGTAATAACTATGTGATTGCAATTTCACATTTCCATTCCAGGATCAATAGAACTATATCATTCCCATTTGATCTTCACCCCTAATGTGATTTTTTCCCATAGAGAATAATTTACCCTGAATCCAATTCTTAACTTCCGTGTAAACTCATGTAATAAATTTTATTACATAAAAACCATTTCACTGAGAGTACCTTTCTTAGTTTTAAGACCAAATATTCATTTATACAATCGCTAACTCACTCATAAATAACTTATATCTTGTATTTTTAGAACAAATTAATTACTAAAATATAAAATTAGGGATTTTTAACAACGAATGAAATCAATGGAGTTAAATAAATGTTCTAATAAATAGTAAACTATGTAATATAGAAAATGTATTGAGCTCTATTTACAGAACAAATTTTTTTGTTTTGTTTTTCTTTGTTTTTCTTTTTTTAAACCTATTAAAACTATATATTTATTTATAAATTTTTTAGATTTTATTTTAATTTTTTATATTTTAAATAATAAATAGATATTATATTTAATTTAAATAAATGGTTTTTATAATATTCAAAAATAGAATTTTTTTTGTATTTGTTTTGTATTTTTCTTTGTTTACATTTTGTTTACATTTGTGTTGATGTTTTTATTTACATATAGATTTAGAAAAAATAGTAAGAATATTTATTAATCTATATGTTCTAAAATATTAACTATTAGAATTTAAAAAATAATATTACCAATAAATACCACTTCTACGATTTTTTATCACATTGTCCATTAAAATTATAATAGAATAGAAAACATTATAGTGAATAAATTGTGAACAGTACTAGACAACACCTAGTTTTTAATTTTTAGAAGGTTTTAGTGATGTTATCTCATGGTAAGTTGTTATTTTTGTGGAAAATTGGGGTAACCTCTTATGTTCAATCTACTAAGGGAAAACTATCAATAAATAGATAAAACATTATAAATTTTTTATTAAAAATTAAAGTAATGAAAATGAAAATGAATGGAAGATGATGGGACTATTATGATTTTCCATACCAATAGGGGCTATTGTTAGATTTCCTATAGTTGTAAAGTCCTATGGTTATCCCTAATAAATTTAATGGGGTTTTTTTTGTGATATGAACCACCACATTTAGTTTCATTTATAGATAGATATATTTATTTCTTGGAGACCCCTAGAAAAAAAGGTTGACAGTGACTCTAATATGTCGGGACCCATGGTAATGATAAATATTTTGAAATATTGGTATTTAAAAATCATGTATTGTTCCTCATTATGTTTTTCTATAACTATTCTGGAATATTCTTCTTGTGACTCCCCCACTTATGTAACATCACAATATTGAAACAAGGGGAAGTTTGGAGGTAATTAAAATAAAAAATATATAACATTGTGAGTACAAAAAAATATATCCCTTATAGAATATAGAATAATCGAATTCAATTTTTTCAGGATTAGACTCTATTAATTCCACTTCTACTATGTATCCCTCTATAGAGAAGTCAATATGGAGTTAATAGAGTAGTCCATTCACCATAGGCCCTAGGAAATCTTTTTGTGAGGTACTTACTCGGATGGTTTTACATTTTACAAGGTTCTTTGTCTCTATTTTTATTCAAATATCTTTTTATTTTAGTATATTCTAGGCTTTCCATAGACTAGGTGTTTTTCTTCAAAAATATATTTTATGTAGCTTTTCAAGATATTCCTTATCAATTGCATCATATTATTCATCTTTTGTAGAACGTTACTCAATTTACATTAGTTCAGGTTTCTCTTATATTATTTCCACATCTATGTTTTCTTTTTTGGGATCTTCCACAACTTTTTATCATATATCCTGGGTCAATCAGATTTAAAGGGTTTTTGAATATGAAAAATAGGTAGATAATTTTGTAGAACTAATTTTTTTTAAATATAGTTTAATGAATCATTCACTAAAACATATTACCTATTTTGAAACTTATATTTCTTATGGAGAACACTTGGAAGGTCATTTTTATTTCTTATGGCTTATGGTTCTTAAATTCTATCTTTAAGATAGTATCACTTGCATCCTTATTCCTCTTCATTGGTGATTATCATTTGTCGGGATGAGTTTGAAACCTAAATTAAGAGGATATATAAAAAATAAATCAGGTAAAAAACTAGAAATAAATGTGTTCATTTATGTGTTAACTCTTACATCAGTTTTTTAATATAGATTAATTTCTATGAATAATTAATCTTAGTGGCTATCTTTTGTGGATGAGTGTAGTAGTGGGTATTCCTTCTTCACATCAAAATGAAACACATCTACATTATCATCATTCTCTTGGTCCTATAACATTCTTCTAGTTCTATGGTTTTTTATAAAATCAAGAATATTATATTATAATTGGTTTCCAACAAAATTAGAGAAAAAATAGTGAAATAATTTCTCTCTCAAGTGTTTCAACATTGTGTTTATTTTCCCGATACAGCAGCTCTACATAGATGTGTTGAAGGTGGATTAGAGGTTGATATTCTACCACTATAAATTATTCTTCCTTAATATCCTCTTCAGAAAATAAATTAGGATCAAAATATTCATCTTATTATTGATTTAATTTCTCAATGTGTTCATGGAGGGAAGTTACTATTTCATATTTCAAAATATTTTATTCCTTAATCATTTCACTATATTCATATACTTTTTAGTTCTCTTTCACTTGGAAATACATCAGTATAAATGAGAATATCTACATTTAATTTGGTGAAATTTCATCTATATTTGTTTTGGTGTGGAGGCACATACTATTCATGGTATTTGGGTTTGTTTATGTAGTATTTTCCATCCTCCAACCCATTGGTTTTTACGGATGGTTATTGTTATTAGTGTTATTAATAGTCCATCTCTTGGTATGCCTATGGGAATCTGACCAAGGTATATGGGTGTTGATCTACTAGAGAATGGCCTCACTATGTTGTTTATCCCATTTAAAATAAAATAGAAAACAGAAAACCAAAACAACTAAAAATAAGAAAAACAAGAAAATACTTAATTATATTTGTGTTAAGGATAATGGAAACTTGACCATCCACCTTGGTAATATCACAATGTATATATTGTTTTTTTCTAGAACATAGTCAAATAATATTAATATTTTACACCTAATGCAACATAGTGGATAAACATGGAAATCTCTCATGGATAAGGGTTTGGGAGTCTCACTATCCTATTACATATATATTATTTTATGACATTTTATTAATTTTTTAAGTAACTAGAGGTGACTATTTTTTTACATAGATTGTTAATGTGGATCAATATGGAAATTATGATTAATATAAAATGAATCCTAGATACTAAAATAGACCAAATAATTAATTCCACTAAGATTTATCAAAATTTACTTGATTAATAAATCATTTAATTCGATGAGTAGGTTCAATATCATTCACATATTTACCCTTAACTATTTGTTTGGTATAAAACCACTAATAAAAATTAAATGTGATTAAAGACACAAATAATTATATATATTCTCTTGGGTAAATGGGTATGAACATTTTGTAATCAAGTGACTGAGCTCACTCACAATCCTAAGAGTAATCACAAACCATTATTCTCATCAAACCACATGGCTCGAATCATATGAAGTTTGTCACATAATAGAGGGAGACCTTATTGTTAAATAGTTTTAAGTGTTTTAATTCATCAATAGATGATATATTGATGATCTACTCCTCGAAACTAAACATCCACTATCACACTAGAATATTAGAGGAGATAGATTGGTAATTAAATACATTAATTCAAGATCATCTCTATGATTCACCATGGGATATACAATAATGGGTTAGTTCTCCTGGGTCATGTAGATTCATATCACTGGAAAATTAGAGAGATGAGAAATCACAAATAAATAGAATGGAAGAAAATAGAAAAACAATACAATTGAACAGATAATAGAATGAATAATTGAATTAAAAATTTAGGGAGAAAACAATAAGAAATGAAATTATAGCTGGTGTTAATAGATGTCAGGCAATTTAAATGGTAGAGAGGGTTAAGATTTTAGACAATGAAATCAATATCCATGTGAGGGGAATGGAATTATTTGAAAATTTATGAAAATCATCTATATTCACCATAGAATAGTTTTACTCTGTATTGGATGATCTGCATGTATCTATTTTCAAGGGCCTGTATGAATTTTTAATGGATCATCACTCCTACCATGATAAAGTGCAATTTCCTCTTTCAGTGGAGTAGTGATGTCCTTTGTAGAAAAATTTATGTAATTATATTACCCGATGAAGAAAATGGGCTTTATCTTTAGTTTATGGGCCTTTTTATTTATGTTTTCTTGTACATTATTGTTTTTATCCATGGAAATTCATTTTTAATTAGTGTAGTCATTATCTATCCAATACCAATCGTCTCATATCAATGGAAGAAAATTTCTCTTTAGGATAGCTTCCCATATATCTTTATTACCTCATGCTGAAATCTCGCATCCAAGGGTAGTTATATTTAATAGAATATGAAGCTTCCCAATACTTTCAAATAGTTCAAGATTCCAATTCGATGTTGCTACCATATTTTCATTAGCTTCAAATTGGTGTTGTATCCTTCATCACATGACTCTATTTGAAAAATTTAGAATTATAATTCATAGAAAATTATAATATTGAAGTTCCTCATAAGGGGAATAAGTAGGTATGCTACCCTTGGGGTCCATTTGGTTGAATCGTAGCCTTAGTCAGTACAGAGCTTGGATTGGATTGGTGTAAAACTATTACTCTACTATCAAGGTTTCTTCACTCCATCGTGGAACCAAATTCATGGGTGTAATCAGAAAGTGACACCACTCAATTATGATGAATACATATTTTTTGCATGGTGGTGTAATATAAGTGTTGGTGGCGAAATTTGGAGTGGTTTCCAGCCACTGGATAATCATCAAGCATTCATTAATATGGATCTCGTTCTTCAAGGGAAGTAAGGGCTTGGAATTAGTTGTTTGTCACATGGAACCATTAGTGACAGAGGCATGGTTGGAAGAGGTGGGAAATGTTTAAGGAAAGCATTCCTGTCATGAGGGAAATAGTCAGTATTCTAACCCTAAGATTGGTTGAAAGGGGGGTCTCGTAGTAAGTATTCCTTCTATGATAGTGGTGGAAAGGTAAGGTCATATAGTGACTATGGGAAGTTCTCATTGTGAAATAAAGTCTAGGTTGGTCACCATGATTAGTGTAGTGACCTTTAATAGAATAATATCTTTGGTCCATTATATTGTTTCATTTATATTTACCAAAATATTCATATTTTTTCAAAGGTAACTACTTTTCTATAATTAAAATTATCTCAGATAATAAGGTTCAATTACCATCCAAAGAATGTCTTCAAAATGTATATAAAAAGATAAATATACTAATAATCACCATATTTAATTACAATTTCAAACTAAAACATAGTTTTAGATAATCAATAAAAATAATTATTTACCTAGAAACTGAATTACAATTTTAGTATTTTCAATGAATGAAAAACAATAAATGTCACAAATTCTAGCTCACATCTGTCTATTGGGGGGAAGATGATCACAATTGAGGAATTGGTAATGTGTGTACCTAAGTGGGATTATTATCAAACCATAGGGTCTAGATAAGTGTTTTCATATGGGTAACATGATAATACTTAAGGGTTATTTTATACCTTGGGAAAGACTTGAAAATTTGGTGGTTTTGGTATGTCAAGATAGAACCTCGTGGATTTATCCCATGTTAGCTCAAATTTTGGGATTGAACCTCAATGAGGTTTCTTAAGTAACCTATTAATATAAAAGTATAAAAAACAATGTAGTTTGATTCAAAAATTTAAAGTTGTATGACCAAACTATTCCATGAAGTTTAACTTCAAAATGCTAGGAAAATTGTGTTGCAGAAGGAGCGTCAATGAGGGATGGTGTAGATATTTTCCAAAGATGATGTCTAAAGTAGGAGGATCATCCCTTGGTGTGGGAGAATGTTGTAGGAATTATGAATATGAGATTCCCAAAGGAGGAGTATCATCCCATAGTGGGGAAGGAGGGGTCATCCCATAATGATCATATATGGGGCATCACACATTTACCATATAGGGTAAAACTACAGATTAACATCTTGTGATAATGATGTTCTCATGCAGTTTAATGTATTATAACTAAGACATTCGGCTAGTAATTTTTACATTATAAAACATGTACATCGTGTGGCCTACACCTAGGGATACCATTTCCAGGTGGGAGTGAATAATCTAGAATAAGGCCCCATACCTGAAAAGGAAAGAAGTTTCCCATGATGATGTAACATTTGGAAAATACATTTCTACTTATCATGTGCATTTTGGTTGGGGTTGGAACAAACAATTTTTAGCATGAGTGGAAATCAAGATTCATCATTTTAGGATGCCTATTGTTATGAGAAATAGTAATTATGGTGACTATTATTAAGAGAAAAATGTTATATAGTGGTCTAGGATGTGCTTGATGAAAAAACAGATGGAAATAAGGGTTGATGATACCAATAAAACAAGAGATCGAGGTGTAGATGAACAAATTTTGAATGTGTACTAGATCCTTCGGTACTCAAAACATGAAAAACTACGTTGTTGAGTGGGGGAACTCTGGAGAAGCCTTGTGGATGTGTTTCGTGAAGGATTGAGGTTTATGATGTTCAAAGGATTCACAAAGAATAGGTGCATCATATAGGGAGTGGTTCTCATGATGTTCTATCTTAATAAAAATAGATTTTCCTTACCTTGTTGTAATGTATTTGTTCCAAATGGTATAGTTTCATGATGGATTATTATCTCACAAAACTCAAAGATCCAAAAATCACATTCCTCTAATGTGAAGTCCATGGACCGCCATGAAAGGCACCTCCACCACAATTCAAGGGTCACAAAACCCCATGGGAGGCTGGTTGGTGAAAATTGACTACATATGGGAATCAATATCCTATATCACCTATAATGGTTAGAGATTTATGAATTTAGAGCCTTTCTTGTAATTAAAATGGTCATTTCTCCCTAAAATTATGATGGGTGTATGTATAGGTGTGGATAAAGTGAGGATATCACTTTATCAAAATTTAATTGATCTAAAATACATTTCATGAAGGATTAAATGGGGTGTAATATTTTATGAATTCACATATGTTTCATCAATTTTTCCACCTCAACTTTGGTTTCGGTTGGTATCTTTCACAAGTTACTACTCATTGATGAAAGTTTTGAATTTAACAAACATAAACCCTCAGTTATATTTTTGAGTGTTTTATATTAAATTAACTATGAACTAATAGTTACATGACCTATATCTCCCTTGACATGTTTATTTTGGTACCAACAAATTCCCTGCATATATTGGGAGACGAAGAGGGAGGTGATGGTCGGATTATATGGGGAAACCACCAAAAATTGGAGATCCATGAACCTTGTTAATAAAAATGGACCTAAACATGTTCATATAAATATGGTTCTAGGTCCCTCCTGGGACTATTAACTGTTATATAATTATATTTCATATTCTCTCTTTTCATGAAACTGAAGACTTTTGTGATCATTCTCTTGCTTTAAACATCATCTCTCCTGTAACAGAAAAACATGAATGATTAGTTTTTTTATGAAAAGACCAAAGAAATGATTCATTACTTCCTTTAATTCAAAATTGGGGAATTTTCCTTCACAAACCAGTTCCAAAATTCATTATATGTCCTGAAAAATGGATTCTAAGGGTATTGATTTTGTAGTTTCTCTATTAACGGATATGGATGTAAATAATATGATTGGGGAGAGCATTATTATTTAGACATATTATGAAACTAATATTGAATTTCTTCTGTATGCACATCATGAATACTTTTTTTGAAATCGAACACCATAATATATATTTTGGCAGAGTTCTAACATGTTAATCTCCAGTCCTTACTGGGATGCACCCACCTATTGGTTAATGAGCATACCTTGGAAGAACAAGAGGCACAAAGTTTTCAGGGGTCCCATTGTAGAGACCTGATGCCTGACGTACATGGACATTACATTACTTTTTCGGAATACTTAGTACATAACAAAAACACACACACAAGGACTGTAATAGTTTAGTGTCTTTGGAAACTCACAATATAATCTTCTAATCGTGGTGAAAGATCTTCAACATCTCCCATAAATATCTTCTTTTTTTTAAACCTAAATCCTTTCTTTATGTCCTGGGGAACATAAACAACTGGTTCATAAAGCATCTACTTTGCCTCCTATTTATTTCATCATATCTAGAGTCCATTTTTGGCATATTCTACTTAATAACCTTCTTCATGACCCGGGGAAATAAAACATACAAAAGGGTGAGCTCAAATGCTTAGTAAGGGTAGACAAAAGAAATATCAATCACGTCATATTCATAAGAACATATCTTTTGGAAATCTTAACCTGCAAAAGAAATCATAATTTCATAACATGGGATAACTCATAGTAGTGAAATGTAATCCCAATAATCATAACTTAAAACATGAAACATTGTGGCATACACACACAATCATAGAGAATCATTTCTTATTAGTCAAGACTCATTGCCAAGTCTATCTTAGTGGACAAAGTCCATTTCTAAACTGAGTTCACTCCCTGTTTCAGTCCTGTTTCACTAAACTGGTATAACCTACCGTTCCAGCCATGTCTATCTCATGAGATATAAAATCTTTACCCAATGCATTGGAGGGAGATATAGGTCCCACCCATCTCATAATGATACCATTCTTATGTGTGCCACAAGATCATAAACCATACATCATAGCATAACCCATGTAATAAAAATGGAATTCATAAACATCATGACATCATAAAACATTTCATATAAGATAAATGAATTCATAAAATTAATTCCATCACAACATAATCAAATCAATGCAATGATAGGGATAGAATCATAACCCTACATTATCATAGATGGAAAATAATTTTCATAAAACAATTGAACTCCATTCCTGAGGAAAATATCCTTTCCACTTCAAATTTTTTTTCCTTTATTAAAATGATATACAATTTCAAACTAAAAGAAGTTGATTAAAAATAAACATGAAAACGTGTAAGGGAATATTCTTGGAAATAATATTTTAAAAATCCATTAATGTCATAAATGTTAAAAGAAAACATTCTTCTCGTACTTTTTTCGGAAAATTTAAAAAGAACCTCGTACGAAAAATGAAAAAATATTCCTTTCATATCTATTACTAAAAACTCACCGAAGGGTAAAATTGGATTTAAACAATTGTAGGTGGACGGGAATAATATTACATATTGAGGAAACATGGATTTGGATGATAAAATACACCCCAGTAAATACCAAAGTATAAACAATATCGGATAAAAATGAGATTGTGATATTTCCCTTACCATAGGTGTAATTTGCTTCGTAAGTGTCCGAACCTCCTTTATAATGATTTAAATAATGTAATTGACTTATTCCAGAATCATACTCATTATTATGATATCATATATGGTTCACTTATGACTTTATATTACCCGTTCTTTTGTAAATTCCATGTTAAAGAGTGTTTTGGGTAAAATCGTTTCATTTTTCATCCGTGTTTTGACTTCTAATTATTCATATGATTACTTAGATCATGATTACATAATTCTAGAATATAAAACATGATTTATATATAATATATATTCATAATATACATATATATAATTGATCAGTAAATTGAACGAAATACACCGTTCATGGAGACGGTAGGCCGTACGTACGCATGAACGCTGTTTTCGTTTCCTTATTGAGTTGAATGGAATTAAGTAGATGACATACATATATATAAAAATAAATCCAGTATCATTATTATGTCATATATTTCAGGATTACTTATTATATATACTTTATAATCTTTCATGAATGGTTAACGTGGAGAATGAATCTCATCGTGTCGTGGAGACGGTAGTCCGTACGTACGCACGAGCGATGATATCGTTCTCATGATCGTGGAATTGTATTGGAGTGTATGTAAACTATTTCAGAATCAATATCACTTTACAATAATCGTATATAGTTATTATGTACACCATTATACCCATCCAAGTAAGGTGGTGGTGGAAAATAGATTACACCACGGCGTGGAGACGGTATTCTGTACGTACGCACGCGCGGTGATTTTGTTTTCCGTAGGATGGATAGATGGGGAAATAGGGTTGTTTCATAATTATAATAACATATCAGTATAAGAGTGATACGTATGTTATTACTTCCTAATGAAACAACTAAATAATAATAAGTGGAAGAACAAATAATGATGAAATAATCGGTAACAGACATTACCTCTTCTTTGAAGTGCTTCTTTGAGACCTCCTTTTAGGGCAGTAAAATAGGTCTTTGAAGAAGACCAAAAAATATATTATGTTTCTAGGGAAGTGGAGAGGAGAAATTGTCAGGGGTTGGCTGAGCTTGAAGGCTCAATGTGGGGTGAGGAAGAGGGGGAGGAGGTGCCCTTTTATAAGGGAGGAGAGGGGCACCTTTGGAATAACTAAATATATTATTTTATTATAAAGTCAAATTCCGTTTTTAATAGCTCCAAATTGATATATCTCGAATATAAGGTGGGTAGGGGTCTAAATACTCTCATCCAATAGAATTTAGACAAGTTTAGGTATCAATTTTAACCTTATCATTTAGATTTAACTTTATGTTAGATAATTTAACTTTCACAGCGTCTTCTTGTTTTCTTACACTATAAGGTTAATAAACTTACTATATCAAGTAAAACGAACCCAAAGTTGTTTATTATTAATATATAAAACCTTATATAAGTCGGTTTGCCGAACCTTAGATTTTTAGGAATAAAATACCAATTAATAATATAATATTTGTTTTAAAAACTATTTTATGTCAATTTTGACAATATTTAGTAATTGATTTTTGTGAAAATCATAACAGAATGATTAGCTCTAACAAAGTTAATTAAATCAATACTAACATGTCATATTAACCTATTAAATTAGTGTAATTCATAAAAAGTCTCAAATTACATTTATTTGGGTATTTATAACATCAATTATGTCAATATTTCATTAATAAGATAATAACTGCATCATCGTTGTGTCATAAATAAATTAAATTATTTAATGTCTAAAAATTACAAATAAAATACCATTATGTAGGAAATATTTTTATCTTTCTAATTAATAATTATAGTCGAATTTATATTATGTATAACCCCATTTTAAAAATGATTTACTTATTAAACTTTGATTTTAACTATTTTAACCCTTCTTTAAATAAATTAATAATAAATGTCCTAATCTAATCCAAGTGGGCCTAAATGGACATGTTTTATTTATAAGGTTGTTTTTGGTCGAATTAAATTTGTCCAATATAATTATTACATGTTTTAGGGTAACAATAATAACATTTTTACCCATAATTACCCTATTTACTTTTAACCGTGGTAAAAAAATGTAAAAAGTTACTATTCACCAAAAATTATTTTCATCTCATTGAACCACATTTTACTTACTGACATCAACTGTGTCTTTCAGAATTTTGAAATTCCACTCATAAAAGTGGTAAAATTATGTTTTATGAAAAATTCATATTTTTTTAACTACCACTTAGTGGTTTCACTATTCATCAAAAAATGAATGTTTCCAGAAAAATACCAAAAATTAGGCCTAATCTATATTTGATATTATGAATTCAAAAATGATTTCTATTTTACCAAATTCAAATCATATTAGTTGCATTAATTAATTTAAAAATTAATTCCCGTCGTCAAAACAAATAGCGTGTTCTTAAGAGATAATAACTATCAAAAGATTGACAGTTGTTTATGTCTGGTTTAAATGTGAAATTACATTCAATAACCAAAATTGTATTAAATTGTAAAAATATATTCTAAATATACATAAAAACCAATCAAATTAATAATTTATCACTATTAATTATTTCTATTAAAAAGGTTCTTTTTAATTAAAATTTAGTAATTTTCACTATTCATCAGAAAATGAAAGTTATCTGGAAAGTTCCAAAATTTCACCCTAAGCTAATTTCGATATTCCGAATCCAAAAATGAAGTCCATTTTGAAAAATAAAATTTACAAAATTTCAAAAAATTGTTATTACTATTCATAAAGGCTAGTTTTAATAATATTTTAATAGCATATCGTTGTTTAGTGAAACTCGGTATTGCGTACTACACATGCTATCAAGGAAGGTCGCGATTGCGTGTAATGAAAGGCATATCAAGGATGTGTGTTGTGAAAGATCTTTTTAGTGTAGCGTACAACACAAGACATTAATAAAATTAAAAAGAATATTTTTCATAAAATCTCGGGGTGTTACATTCTACCCCCCTTAAAATGAATTTCGCCCTTGAAATCCGTCGGGGTTATAAATGGTTTACTACTCGATTTTTTTTTAATAAAAACCCACATCGTAAATTGGAATACCAAAACCAATCTTTAAAAAATAAATTATTAAACGTAACGGTTATCCAAATAAACTAAACACTGGGTTTCTACATAGGTGAAAATATGGATATGGAAGAGAAATCTAACCATCATGTTCTGATGGAGAGTGGTAGAGAACATGGCTAAGGAAAAGCCAGCAATAACAAAGCCATAAATTTGTGACGATCTACGGTACCGTCTGTTTCATCAAATATAAGAGCACTAGGACAACATTTTTGGTTTTCAAGATCATTTCCCTAAAGTTGATGAAATTTGAATTAGAAGAAATACTTTTGTGATTTTGGTATAGTCTCACCATTTTTCATTCTATAGACAATTTCCAATTCATCTCTTAAAGAAATGAAGTTGAATTTGTCATTCGTGATGTGTTAGCAGATCATGTGATAGAATGATGGGTCATTCCATCTGTCTCAAACAAAAGGATAGAAAAGTTATCAAAAAAATACATAAGTCCATCTATAGTGAGATTAATCATATATAGTTCCTAAAATGGACTTATACTTCATATATCATAATGTTTAATGTTATAAAACTAGGTTCTTACTAAACAGGGACTTCCTGTAGGCCAGTGGTAGGTGATAAAGGCCAGTGGCACTTCGGTTGTGGGTTCGATTCCCACAGCCTTGTCCGACACGACAGGATTTCGCCCGTCCTGCAGGTTGTCCTTTTTCTAAAACTACATTACTATAACATCACATAAATAATATCAAAAAAAGTTTTATCCTTAAACAATACAAACTTATGGTTAACATAAACCATTCCAATCTTTAGGCTTATCTAAAATACTTCGGTCCAAGCTCATTGTATAAAGAAAACGATTACTTGAAATGTCGTCAACCAAGCATGTGAATACCATCATTTAACCCCCATATATCTTATTGGTCAAAATACAATCATGTGAATACCTTAATGATGTATTCTCTTGAAAAATGAATACCCATTAAACCATAGTGAAAACATGAATGCTATCAAAAGTTAACTCCTTCCACATTCCAAAATCCAAAAATTATATATACTCAAACCATGATATAACCTTCACCATATATCAGTCATGCGCTCATGAATACTATCAAACATTTAATTTTCTCCTTATCCATTCATTATGTGCATATCATCTACATTCCAAAAATATCTAAATAACATTTCACAGATACTGGTAACATTAATCATACACTTTCAAAACTCAAGGAAAGACAACAGTGTAACAATCCTTAGATGTCTCTTTAATCCATAGTATCATGATATTACTTATACAACATTACACATGATAAACATGTAATCATTCCACTGCATTCTTAAACCATTGACCGAGCTTCAACAATTCTTTCATCTCACATATCATTTGTAGTCTCTTCATCATCATCCACATAAATACTACCCATACGGACGTACTGATTCTCTTCATGAGACTTTCCCTTAGGGAACTGGTTTGCATAATGCCCGTAGATTCCACATTTAAAACATTTAACCATTGTTGATGTCGTAGCAATACCATTATCCTCATCCCTGGTGTTAACTGAACCTTTTCCTTTGCACTTACTGGCTTTGTGTCCTTCTTTTCCACACCCAAAGCATCTTCCAGTTCCTTTGAAACATTCTCCTTCATGCCTCTTCACACATGATTTACATAGGGGAAATTGAACTTTCTTTCCTCTATGATCATCATGAAACTCCATCTTTCTCTTATTAGACGAGTCAAGAAACATACCAAATTTTACTTTATTGATCATATTATGATATTGTTGATTCGGAATAATAATGATGTTTGGACTTACAAATCCCATTTCATTTGGTTTCCCATGAAGAATATCATTCCATTGTCCTTCATATCCTCCATTATCGTGAATCATCTTGTTTCCAACCATTTTCTAAAACCCAAAAAGAATAGTGTGAGAGTCAAAAATCATAATAAAGGGGGAGTAACTTCAATATCTAACATCTTTGGTTTAATCTAATTTTGTGACCATAGTTCTAGGACTATATCCTATACGTATACTTATCCTTAGGGACATCCGTAGACATACCTTAGAAATGTCTCTAGAGATCTCACTAATGTTTTCGCAATCTAGTTTCCAATGTTTGACAAAACTTTTCCTCTGATACCAACTGTAGAGACCCGAAGCCTGACGTACAAGGATATTACATTACTTTTTCGGAATACTTAGTACATAACAAATACACACACACAAAGACCGTAATATTTTAGTGTCTTTGGAAACTCGGAATATAATCTTCTAATCATGGTGAAAGATCTTCAACATCTCCCATAAAGATCTTCTTTTTTTAAACCTTAATCCTTTCTTTATGTCCTGGGGAACATAAACAACCGGTTCATAAAGAATCTACTTTGCCTCCCATTTATTTCATCATATCTATAGTCCCTTTTTTGAATATTCTACTTAATAACCTTCTTCATGTCCTGGGGAAATAAAACATAAAAAAGGGTGAGCTCAAATGCTCAGTAAGGGTAAACAAAAGAAATATCAATCACGTCATATTCATAAGAACATATCTTTTGGAAATGTTATCCCGCAAAAAAAATCATAATTTCATAACATGGGATAAATCATAGTAGTGAAATGTAATCCCAATAATCATAACATAACACATGAAACTTTGTGGCACACACACATAATCATAGAGAATCATTTCTTATTAGTCAAGACTCATTGCCAAGACTATCTTAGTGGAAAAAGTCCATTTCTGAACCGAGTTCACTCCCCGTTTCAGTCTTGTTTCACTGAACCAGTATAACCTACCATTCCAGCCTTGTCTATCTCATGAGATATAAAATCTTTACCCAATGAATTGGAGGGAGATATAGGTCACACCCATCTCATAATGATACCATTCTTATGTGTGCCACAAAATCATAAACCATACATCATAGCATAACCCATGTAATAAAAATGCAATTCATAAACATCGTGACATCATAAAACAATTCATATAAGATAAATGAATTCATAAAATAAATTCCATCACAACATAATCAATTCAATGTAATGATAGGGATAGAATTAGAACCCAATATTATCTTAGATGGAAAATAATTTTGATAAAACACTTGAACTCCATTATTGAGGAAAATATATTTTCTACTTCAAAAACATTTTCCCTTTCTTAACATGTTATACAATTTCAAACTAAAAGAAGTTTATTAAAAATAACCTTGAAAAAGTGTAAGGGAAGCTTCTTGGAAATAGTGTTTCAAAAATCCATTAATGTCGTATAAGTTAAAAGAAAACATTCTTCTCATACTTTTTTCGGAAAATTTCAAATGTACCTCGTACGAAAAACGACAAAAGATTCCTTTCATATCTTTTACTAAAAACTCACCGAAGGGTAAAATTGGATTTAAACAATTGTAGGTGGATGGAAATAATATTACATATTGAGTAAACATGGATGTGGATGATAAAATACACCCCAGTAAATACCAAAGTATAAACAATCTCGGATAAAAATGAGATTGTGATATTTCCCATACCTTAGGTCCGATTTGCTTCATAAGTGTCCGAACCCCCTGTATAATGATTTAAATAATGTCATTGACTTATTGCAGAATCATACTCATTATTAATATATCATATATGGTTCACTTATGACTTTATATTACCCATCCTTTTTTAAATTCCATGTGAAGGAGTGTTTTGGGTAAAATCGTTTCATTTTTCATCCATGCTTTGACTTGTAATTATTCATATGATTACTTAGATCATGATTACTTAATTCCAGAATATAAAACTTGATTTATATATAATATATATTCAGAATATACATATATATAATAGATCAGTAAATGGAATAAAATACACCGTTCATGGAGACAGTTGGCCGTACGTACGCATGAACGCTGTTTTCGTTTCCTTATTGAGTTTAATGGAATTAAGTAGATGACATACATATATATAAACATAAATCCATTATCATTATTATGTCATATATTTCATGATTACTTATTATATATAATTTATAATCATTCATTAATGGTTAACGTGGAGAATGAATCTCATCGCGTCTTGGAGACGGTAGTCCGTACGTACGCACGAGCGATGATATCGTTCTCATGATCGTGGAATTGTATTGGAGTGTATGTATACTATTTCATAATCAATATCACTTTACAATAATCATATATAGTTATTATGTACACCATTATACCCATCCAAGTAAGGTGGTGGTGGAAAATAGTTTACACCACGGCGTGGAGACGATATTCCGTACGTACGCACGCGCGGTGATTTTGTTTCCCGTAGGATGGATAGATGGTGAAATAGGGTTTTTTCATACTTATAATAACATATCAGTATATGAGTGATACTGATGTTATTACTTCATAATGAAAAAACTAAATAAGAGGAAGTGGTAGAAGAAATAAAGATGAATGAATCGGTAACAGACATTACCTCTTCTTTGAAGTGCTTCTTTGAGACCTCCTTTTAGGGCACTAAAATAGGTCTTTGAGGAAGACCAGAACCTCTAGGATGTTTCTATGGAACTGGAGAGGATAAATTGTCAGGGTTTGGCCGAGCGTGAAGGCTCAATGTGGTGTGAGGAAGAGGGTGAGGAGGTGCCCTTTTATAAGGGAGGAGCGGGGCACCTTTGGAATAACTAAAACTATTTTTTTATTATAAAGTTAAATTCGGTTTTTAATAGCTCCAAATTGATATATCTCGAAGCTAAAGTAGTTAGGGGTCGAAATCCTCTCATAAAATGTAATTTAGAAAAGTTTAGGTATCAATTTTAACCTTAGCATTTAGATTTAACTTTATGTTAGATAATTTTACTTTCACCGTGTCTTCTTGTCTTCTTAAACTATAAGGTTAATAAACTTACTATATCAAGCCAAACGAACTCAAAGTTGTTTATTATTAATATATATAACCTTATCTAAGTCAGTTGTCCGATCCTTATATTTTTAGGAATAAAATAACAATTAATAATATAATATTTGTTTTAAAAACTATTTTATGTCAATTTTGACACTATTTAGTAATTGATTTTTGTGAAAATAAAAAAGATTGATTAGCTAGAACCAAGTTAATTAAATCAATACTAACATGTCATATTTACCTATAAAATTATTTTAAGTTATAAAAAGTCTCAAATTACATTTATTTGGGTATTTATAACATCAATTATGTCAATATATAATTAATAAGATAATTAATGCATCATCGTTGTGTCATAAATAAATTAAATTATTTAATGTCAAAAAATTAAAAATAAAATACCATTATTTAGGAAATATTTTTAGCTTTCTAATGATTATTTATAGTCTAATTTATATTATGTATAACCCCATTTTAAAAATGATTTACCTATTAAACATTGATTTTAACTATTTTTACCCTTCTTTAAATAAATTAATAATAAATGTCCTAATCTAATCCAAGTGGGCCTAAATGGACATATTTTATTACTAAGGTTGTTTTTGGTCGAATTACACTTG
Source organism: Viscum album (assembly GCA_963277665.1). Lineage (NCBI taxonomy): Eukaryota > Viridiplantae > Streptophyta > Magnoliopsida > Santalales > Viscaceae > Viscum > Viscum album. The sequence goes on along the minus strand of OY728143.1, from coordinate 1,997,040,614 downwards.
TCCAATAGAATTAGGACATGTGTTAGGGTAATAGTAATAACATTTGTTTTCCATAATTACCCTATTTACTTTTAACCGTGTTAAAAAAAAGTAAAAAGTTACTATTCACCAAAAATTATTTTCATCTTATTTAACAAAATTTTAATTACTGACATCAACCGTGTCTCTCAGATTTTTGAAATTCCACTCACAGAAGTGGTAAAATTATGTTTCATGAAAAATCCATTTTTTTTAACTACCACTTAGTGGTTTCACTATTCATCAAAAAAATGAAAGTTTCCAGAAAAATACCAAAAATTAGGCATATGCTATATTTGATATTATGAATTCAAAAATTATGTCTATTTTACCATATTCAAAACATATCAGTTGCATTAATTAATTTAAAAATAAATTTCCGTCATCAAAAAAAATAGCGTGTTCTTAAGAGATAATAACTATCAAAAGATTGACAGTTGTTTATGTCTGGTTTAGATGTGAAATTACATACAATAACTAAAATTTTATTAAATTGTACAAATATATTCTAAATATTCTTTAAAACCAATCAAATTAATAATTTATCACTATTAATTATTTCTATTAAAAAGGTTGTTTTTAATTAAAATTTAGTAATTTTCACTATTCATCAGAAAATGAAAGTTATCTGAAAAGTACCAAAATTTCACCCTAAGCTAATTTCGATATTCCGAATCCAAAAATGAAGTCCATTTTGAAAAATAAAATTTAAAAAATTTCAAAAAATGGTTATTACTATTCATAACGGCTCGTTTTAATAATATTTTAATAGCATATCGTTGTTTAGTGAAACTCGGTATTGTGTACTACACACACTATCGAGGAAGGTCGTGATTGCGTGTAATGCAAGGAAAGTCAAGGATGCGTGTTGTACAAGCTCCTTTTGGTGTAGCGTACAACACAAGACATTAACGAAATTAAAAACAATATTTTTCATAAAATCTCGGGGTGTTACACCCATCATGATGGGACATGCCTTGATCACCATCCATTCACTATGAAACCCACATAAAAACATCAAAATAGAAGAATTTGGTGATGAGGAATCCCCCCCCTCAATATGATAAAAATATCTAGGTGGGTAAGGTTTTCTGCCTCTTGGGATTGATCTAGGAATATGATTTGAGTTAATGTAACAATTTCATGGATGAGTGGGATGAGGAATAATAGGTATGCATGTACTATCAGGATTTATAGGTGAAGATAGAAAGGGTGTTATTGTATGAAGTAATGTTGTCCTAGTAGTTTGACCTCTACTACCACACAAACATCATTTTTGAGATGTTTTGGAGGTTTTCACCGATGGCCAAAACTTTCCACCAGAATAACGGTAATTTTATTGTCCATATTTTTTTTATCTCCATATGATTGTTGGGATCCACCTCTAATGGATTATGTATGATGAATTCCCCCGATATAGGGTTTTTGTGGTGAAAAGGAGAAAATTATAGAAACTTCGATGGTTCCTCAAATTTTGATGTATGTTTTTGTAGACCATAATATGGGAATGAGGGAAATCCCCTTGAATAATTGGTTTGGTAATTTCATGAAAGTACATGTTGATTGGCTACTAGGGAGGTCATGACAGTGTCTGAATGCATCCATTATAAGAAAGGAGCACTCATATTATAGAATTACAGAGGTAACTCAGTTTCACCTATGGGGATACCGTGTCAAACCTAATATCTCTATGGTTATATTGGATGGGTTCATTGATGCAATTAACTATATGTTGATTATTCTAATTCGGGATACTCACATGGGGTGTATCCAAGTACCCTTATCTAGGTTATTATGATGGGAATCAGACATAGTATAAACCTTGATATATTAGTTTTAGTGAAACTATAAAACATAATTCACCAAATTAAATAAATGAATACCCCTTACATGTGTTTTACCCATTAATTTCCTGTATATCTTGGTTTCTACATACATTGGGGGTTATGAGTATCTAAAATAATTTCTTCCCATAGTTCCAACATTCAGACATCAAATCTCATCTTCACTATGAGTCATCCTCCAAAGCTAGATCTAGTTAGTGTGTGAGTGATGATTGGGTTAGTAGATCACTTTATATTCCATATGATTACCTTCCCAATGGGTGATATCACAGATGATTGTAAAGTGATAGTGTAGAAACAATGATACCACCATTCCTTTTAGGTTTGAGCACTAGTGAAAATTGCCGATTGTATATAATTATGAAATCCATAAACATCATACTAGTTTTATTGTAAATTATAGATAATTTAATGTATTAAAAATATATGTAAATGTGGATAATTTATTATTATCATCTATAATTGATTTGAAAAATTTGATGGTTTTTTTTCCAAGAGGAAGGTAGTGGAAAAATTGAGCTACGCCTAGACAACACCATATATGGGAAATTTCTTGAATAAGAACAGATATTGTATATAATGTATCATAGAGATATTATAAGGAGGAAATTAACACTAGTGGATTATTTAGAAGGGGCCCTATATCCATAGGGTTTTTGGTGTGTCGTGTTGGTTCTAGTGTTTTGTGGTGTGTAAATCATGTAATGGAATAATAACTAGGTTGGAAGAAAGGGTTTTAGATTTTTCAAATCCAATAGCTCATTAGGTAGTGTGGAACTATCTCCAAAAAATAAATTAAATTGACCTTAGGCAGAAGCTGGAACCTCCAGAGTGCTTCCATGGGAACAAGTACAAGGTCTTTGGAAGTGATTGTGCTACCTAGACATCCATGGGGATATTGTTTTCATCGATTATTGGGAGAGATAGGGCATCAACCAAAAGATCACCTCTCTTAATGGGATATGTGTTTGTTTCCATGATGAGGGGATAAAACATATTGAGCTATTCCTTGCAAGGACTTGTTTACATGCACCCCTAATGAAGGTGGTGTAATATATCATGTAGCTACCAGAGATGGTTCACTCTCACAATGTATATTATCCATTAAATATTCAAGTGAATGTTGTGATAGGAATTCCTTCACCTCATGATATCCCCATTTTTCAATTAGACACTAGTATAGTTAGGGGTAAAGAATCATCAGAGGAAGAATCATTGTGTAGTGATGGCTACAAGGACTCCTCGGGGGAAGGATGTCTAGTCAATGACCTGGTGAATTTTAGGATTATGTGTGCTTTTACTATTAAAAAATGAAAATATATTCATCTGAAATATATTTTAATTATGAAGGAATAAAATATAATAAAGGTGGGAGGAGGTTCATCATGAACCTTAACTAGAGGATAAACAAGTCCATACCCTTCAAGGGGAGAAAACAAGGCCTTCCCCAGATAGTGTGGTTACAAATGGCTAATCATATTGTTTTTAGGTGGAACCTATGGGGTGAATTTTGATAAAACTTTCAAACTTTTATGTTTTAAATTACAGTTACTGTAAAATTTCACTCATTCTACCTTTATCCTCATTTTTTACATTTAAAATGTTGAGTCCCACCAACCTTATGTCTATATGGAAGTGAAATATATATTAGTTCCCAGAAGCCAGTGGTAATGAAGGAGGAGAAATGACCTATTGCAAAGGTAGTGATGTTTGATATTTTGGTTATAATAGAGTTAGATGAAATTTTTTCATTAATGGTAGTGTTTAAAGAAGCTGTGCTGCCCAAGACTAATGAAAATGTACCACAAAATGTGGATACAAGAGATGAGCCCTCAACAAAGGTGATTGAAATCATGAACCCAAAAAATATAATCAAAGAGGCTGAGATGGTTGGTCCTACCTCAGAGTGTACATAAGATAATGAAGAGGACCTTATTATAGGAAAAGTATCTAGTGAGGATGATTTTATGATGGAAATGGTACTAATACCACTATGGAAAATACAGGTATATGATCATACTATTGATGTGTTGGCAGTATTCCATGAGTATAGTCATTATACACTAAATGACCTTGATTTCTCTTTCTCAAATATTTCACTTGAGAAGAGGGTCTTCAAACAAAATTCATAGAGGAGTGCATGGAGTTTTATCACATTAAACCCATTGACAGATCTTCCAAATTGGGTGGGATATCTCTGTAATTAGAATTATATCATTGGGATTGGTGGAGTGGACTCTAGTAACATACATGAACTATCTAGGTATTTTCATATCGAATGGGAACATGATGAGTGGTATTATATTTATTTTTCTTGGTACAAGATGATGTTTGAGGGAACCCATCCTATCAAAAAGGGATAAGGAGAAAATCATTTATCTATAAGAGAAGGCACAAGATAATAAAACAATCACCATTGCTAAAGCATAGATAATCATCTAATTGAGGGCTTAGTTTGTAATAGTTGTGGCTAGTGTCGTACAAGGGGCATATTTTTTGGTTTTGTGCCAAGATTATCCAGTGAGGGAATTAATTTGTGAGGATTAGGTATATATCATTGTTGAGGAAGAAGATGTTGAGCTTACCAGGTAGAAACATGGTTGGAGTATACTTGAAAAAGTCGGGATGGTTTAGAATTATCAATTGTTTGGTTTGATCATTATGGAACATTATCTTTTAATATGAATATTAAAAACATTACACAAACACATGCATGAGGACTATAATTGTTTTATTTTGTTGGAAACTTACAACACAATATTCTTAATTTAGGAATGATCATCAATGTATCCCATATAGATTGACCTCTTTAATACCCCTATATAAAACTATTCTTCATAATATGGGGAAAGTAAACAAAAAATGGTGAGGCCAGGTTCTCCATAAGGGTAGAAAAGGTAGATACATATTCATAACATGAGATTAAGTGTCTACGAACCCGATCATAACATTTTAAAGCCATACCGAGCATATCAAATATCATAGTACTGAATCATGCAATAAATATTTGAAGTTCATAATACATAAATCATAAGTAAATCAATAAACGTGATCTATAAGAACATAACATTAAAAAAAATATAATTATAAAATATATATTATTATAGAAAGTAATTTCAATTTTAGTCAAGGAACATCTATAAAAATTATCGAGGAACTATATGGGTATCTAAACATCCATGGTGGGAGACATGACCAAACACAATTGAAGACCTTTCCTCATATTTGAATGTGTTAACTCCCCAAACCATTATAGTAGTCAAAGATCACTCTTAAGACCATCGTAGTTGTACTGAAATGGGTTCACTCCCTATTCCAGTACTAGCTATCTCATGGCTTATAATTCTTGGCACAATTCATTAGAGAGAGATACATGTCCCACCCCTTATTTTTTATAATGTAACAAACATCCTTTGTTATAACATCACCATATTACTTTGTTATAACATAACCACCAACCTTGACTATTGTTTAACCACTATCACATAATGAGAATCATACGCATGGGTAAAACTAGACTATATCAGAACCCATGAAATGATTTTTTTCATAAATATATCATCATAAAAAATCTATTTTAAAATAATAAGGTTTTATAATCATTTCAAAATTTCATAAAATCTTAACCCATGTATAACGAATTAGGTTTGATAATCATTTTATCATGGTCTAACTCATGGAAGAAAACATGTTTCATAAACATATTTTTGTCATAAATATAAACTATAAAAATAATTAATAATAATAGAATCAATTAATAAAATCCCTTGTTTGGAATGTCATCTTAGATGTAAAATTACTTGGAAGGATCACATGTAACATTTTATGTGGAAAATAACATTTCATTTAATGTAACTTTTTGAAACTAAAATTTCATAAAATATTTTACATATCCATTTCATTGAAAATAACTTTTAAAAATTATTAACTATGCTTTTAAAGTTGATTAAATCATTTCTTGAGGAAGATATCCTTTCAACATTGAAAACAATTTTTTTAATCGTAATTTTTTAAAAAAATCATTTTATTTTAAAATAATCATGAAAACATGGAATTGAATATTCAAAAATAATGATGGCCTTGATAGCCAGAATTCTGTTCAATCCATACATGTTAAAACAAATATTTCTTTCATATTTTTAGTAAAAGACAAATGATAATTTTTTTGAGAAATAAAAGAAAGATTCCTTTCAAAAAAATTCAAAAAAATTATTTATTTTAAAAAAAAGTATTTAAAAAATTAATAATGTGAAAAACATTTTTTATAACATTTTTTGAAAACATGGTTGAAGAAGAATAAGCGTTTTCAACCAAAAAGATGACATTTCTTAAAAAACACTATTTTGATCAATTGAATACAAATAAAGAAAAAAACAGAAACATGTATTCTAATTAATTAACTCTAATATAATGGAATTAATTATTTTCCTATGAGATAGATCATAATATTTCATCATTGGAAGCATATTCATAAAAAAATTCATAAAGGATGAGATTATAACATAAAACCCTAATAGCTTTAAAAACACCTAATTGAAAGCACCATAAAAGGATAACATTAAATGAAATAGAAAATATAATTAGAATAAATAAATTCATGATATTTCCGGTCAATGGTGTTGTATATAAACCTTATAAAAGAAGATAGCTTCCTAACATGTTATAAGTCTCAAATAAAGAATATTAAAACAAACATCGCTTACCACATTATTAATATTTTGAATCAAAATTAAAAAAACAAAGAACAAAGTCAAGTGAAACATTAAATATTTAATAAATAGATAAATACATGACATAAAAAGTAAAATGGGATGTACATACACCCCAAAAAATTAACAGGTGGTGTATTTTCAAATGTCTCCTCTAAATAAAAGAGACTATAAATACCTTACCTTAAGTATCAAATTAAATCGTACACATTTGAACCTCCAATGTAATAAATATAATATTATGATAAATATAATATTAAACCATAAATAAATATATCATATTATATATTATGTACTTATGACCATTTATTAACCATTTATTAATAATTCCTTGTTAAAATCACATTTTGAACAATAGACGCTTTGTTTTCCGTATATGTGTTTTTTTCCTCATAAATTTATCATGGATCCATCATCTTTAGAATAATATACATAGAATTATTATAATATTTTAATATCAATTACACATTTATGAAAAATTGTGTAATATTGTTTTGAGAATTGATATTCATTACAATCATAGAGACGGTAGGTTGTACAAAATCCTAAGTAACATTTCCATTTTTTAACAATAATTATTGAATGAAGGTGAGTAATATAATATATTTATAGAATTTTAATAATATCATAAATACCATATTATATTTATATATACTTATACATAACTTCCATGTGGTGTAGTGATGAAAATAGAGTCACGTCACTTTGTGAATGTTGTAGTCCACATGTATACGGACAACGTTATCATCTTTCAGTGTGTGCAATGGTAAGAAAGAAAATGAAATATTATATATTTATAATGGTTAATATTTCATTAATATCATAATTTTTTTATTTATATTATTCATATTTAAGATAATAATCTTTCATGAACGGTTTTTTTGAAAAATGAATAACATAACTTCGTGAGGCGATAGTCCGTCGTTCACACGAGTGACATTGTCGTATCCCCTATGGAATGGAAAGTAAAAAATGTATATATGATATAGTGACTCTAGAGGTATAATTATGATATAAATAATATATATATATATATCCTATATGTCCATCACCATCCAAAAATGTGATAGGTGGAAAGGGAAAAATGAATGACATATGTTCACGGGGTGATCATCCTCCATACACACGAACGTTGATTTCGTAACCCATTTGATGAAAGTGGATATGGTTTAAGGTAATTACCTTAACATAAAACAATAATATAATATTTATGATTCTAATTTTTTTAGAACCCATCCCTCGGGACCCATCCTGTCACTAACCCAATCCCGCCTTCTATAGCCCAAGGGATTGTGACTAGCACCGGAAAGGCGTATCACTTAAATGAGAAGGCATTTCTTTTTTAACCTATACAGATAGATAGTCCAAGAACACAACAAGAAGAAACCACATAGACTAGAATGCAATAAGATGCATCCACATGGTAAATAGTTGTAGTAAAAGAGTGCTCGAAGTAAAAAGGTCTAGAAAACAAGCCCAACTATAAAAGTACAAGTACGATTGGATGTACAATACAACTAAATGGAAAAGGAAAATAGCTACTAGGTCATCCTATGAGGTTCCTACCTATAGGGAAGTTAAAGAACACCTTCTTAGTATTCCACATCTGTTAGTCTCCTCCATGTCACATCCACGTATGTTAGTCTCCTCCATGTCACGTCTCCCCAAATGGTCTAACTCCATGCACCATTCAGTCCTAGATCCCTCTGCTTCTATCAATGACATACGTCATCTACACTAGGAAAAACATGGTGCTGGAGAAGCCTATGCAGGGGTGAGTATAACAATACTTAGTAGGGACCCCAAGACCCTCGTAGGTCTCCTAGAGTTCCATAAATTAAAAAATCACAAATCAAGACATCAAATCTACTTTTGTATATTCCCATGCATATACCTTAGTTATCAAGATATGCTCATCTCATACATAAGGGAAGGAAACCAAATAGGTAACACCATGAAGGTATAAGTATCACACTTGTAACACCACAAAGATAACACCATGAAGTTAACTCCACGAAGGTAGAAGTATCACACAGGTAACACCACAGAGATAGAAGTACCACATAGGTAACACCACAAGGAAAATACCACAAAGGTAGAAGTACCACATCGGTAACACCGTGAAGATAGAAGTACCACATAGGTAACACCATGAATATAGAACTACCACACATGTAATACCTCTATGATAGAAGTACCACATAGGAAACAACATGAAGATGATACCATAAAGGTAGAAGTACCACACAGGTAACACCACAACCATAGAAGTACCCCATAGATAACACCACAAAGATAGAGGTACCACATATATAACACTATGAAGATGATACCACAAAGGTTAAAGTACCACACAGGTAACACCAAAAAGATAGAAGTAACACACAGGCAACACCATGAAGATAGAAGTACCACACAGGTAACACCGTGAAGATAGAAGTACCACATAGGTAACTACACTATGATTGAAGTATCACAGAGGTAAAAGAATCATCTCAAAATCACGTATAACTAAAGTACCGAAGTACAGATGATTAGTCGTAAACTAGATCATCTAATTCCATTGAGAAGCACTATTGTTGACCCACATAGAATACATAGGTAACTAACCCCCACTGACCCACATAGGATCGATAGGTAACTAACCCCCGCTTACTCTCACAGGATCTGACCCACACAGGATCAGTATGCGTTGACCCACAAAGGATCGCAGAGCCCTGCCCCCATAGGATCTGACACACACAGGATTGGTAGATTCTAAACCACATAGAATCAATGTTCTTTCTTCATGTTGCTGACTGCCACATGTTTCCTCACACCGAGTGCACTTGAGTTCTGTAGAATCTTCCTGTCGAGATATTAGTCATACCTTGAAATCCACTGACCTCCCTAAAGGTGTAACCCAAAGTACCACCATGTCATAAGGGTTCCAATGTGATAGACGACACATCAATTGGACGCCCAGTCTAGGAGTTATAAATGTTTTAGCTCCGAGGGCCCAGTTGGATTTGGGTTCAATCAAACCCAGCCAAACTCCATATTTTTCAAAAACTCAAGTGGAGTATACAAAAGGATTGTATTGATACATATATCCCAACGTTGCATATGATTAGTCAAATAGATGAACAATTCTCATGATATGCCACATTAAGTGTTTCTGGGTCCGGTGGGGCCCGGGACTGGTCCGACCTCGTTGTACTGACCCGGCACGACTCGGTGTGGGCTAAGCAGGGGTGGACTTGGCTCACTGGTCTAATGTCTGGTCTGGCTTGCAAGATGGGCAACCTTCAAGGGTGGCCCAGCTAGAATAGGGTGACCTGTAAGGGGGGCGACCCACAATGGAAGCCTTACCAGATTAGGGCAGTGGACCGCTGGGTAGCGGCTCGCATGGGAAGTGGCCCTCTGCGAGGGTGTTGGCCCGCTCTGAGGTTGGTGGCCTAGTCCGAGGGTGGCAACCCGGCGCGAGGTCAGCGGCTCGGTTCGGACCAATGTGGGTGGTGTAACCCATTGGTAACCCGGATTCCCAAACGGCCTGGAGGCCGTTTGGTTGGGAAGTTGGCGACACCACGTGGGCGCCGCTCGGTCACCACGGAACTTTCCGGAGGTAGGTTCAGTCTCCGCTGTGACTTCGGCCACCGCTTTTTTCATCGACGATGTGGAGGTCGCACCGCCTTCCTTCCCAAAGTCGGTCGTCGTGTCGTCCGCCTCCTCCATTTTCCGTGACTGATGAGTCAAATCCCTCCCCTTGTGGTGTGTGTCGATGTGCTCACAGTCTTCCTTGGTGGTTCAAGGAAAACAAGATAGCAGAGGGTTCAGGCTGGGTTCGTTAGGCTCGCACCCTCCGCATTTGCTCACAATATGATTGATGTTAAGGGAGTTCAATAAACAACTGTATTGAACACAAAATTAACCCCACCAGATTTCCTACAATAACCTCCCACAATGATGAATGAATTGTTGGTCAACCCGTTAGTCATTTGACTCGTGTTCATCATGTTAATCAAGAACGGATAAGAGTAAAATTATTTTAATGGATAAATGAATTAAACCCCCAACCTAGAATAGATGTCCACTGATGAGAGTCGACAGAACCTCTTTCATCATTGTCGTCTCTTCGTGACTCGGTGGTGCTCATCACTGCTCGATGGAACCAATCTCACACTGCAGGTGGTTGGAATCACAGTACTTTTCCGAGGCTTTGTCTCTTGGTGAAAACATGCCAACACCCCTCCCCAAGATCCATATAAATAGGAGAGGACAAGGAGTGTTCAACACTCGGGGAATTAATGAGGTTCATTTAATTAAATAATCTCCGGAATTTCTAATGTTGTGGTTTATAGGAAAAGAACAGTCATTCCATTTATTGTCTTGACACATCGATGATCCCTCCAATTCTGTTCATCCGTTGGAGGAAATAATGAAAATAAAATAACAAAAAATTTCATTTTAATAATCTTTTTAAAAGTTTACAAAAATAACTTTTTCCCTCGACCTACTGTAGTCGAATTTATGCCTCCCTTACGCAAAAAACAGCACTACAGATTCAATGATGTCTTTCAATTTGTAATATGAGAAATGGTTCAAAAGATAGAAAATGCCACTCATGCATTTACTGAACATTCCCGATAAAAAGTTTGGAGAATTATTAACTGTCACCCTCGACCCTCACTGGTTGAGGTTAGGATCTTCCGAAATGAAACACACACCAACAAACCCAACGGTACTCTTATATTTCTAATCCAAGATACCGTTTAAAAGTTATGGATTTTACAATAAAATAATTTTAAATTAATTATTTCATATACTGCCAAAAACTAACTTTCACTAGTTGCTGGTGCCGGCCAGTGTGAGTATCTTTCTAAAGGGAGCATACCCTCATGAGTCCAGCAGTGGTCTTAGAATTTTAATCTGAGTTACCATTCGTGAGTTATAAAAATTTAAAAAATAAAATAATTTTATTTAATAATTTTATTTATAGTTATTCCATTTTTGTTCTTCTCACAGGAGGCCCGCACCGACTAAACTTATGTCGCGCCTAGGATAAATAAACCATCCTGAGCACAATAGTGCCCTCAAATTTATGATATGAGTAACCTTTTAAGAGTTATTCTACTTTTTCAGAAACACGGCTTACGCGTGCTCACTAAAGCTTAATAAAACTTTGACAGATCATTATGGGCACTCCAGACTTGGAATCGTGTGCTATCAGATTTCGCGGTCTTCAAATAATTATATATAATTGACACAATTACATGGAATTTCTCGGAAATTACATTCTCTCCACCTTATGGAAATACATCCACGAAAGGGACAACATAGACTAATAAAACAAATGGGGGGTACTATGCATGGATTTGAGCCTCCCACTCCCATGTGCTCTCCTGGGGGTTCCCATGATACAATTAAATACACACCCAATGTATCGACCGCCCACGAAGGACCCACTTCTGTCGATCCTCAATCTCTAATGGAACCTCCGTAAACGTCTCCCCATAGTAAAGTCCATCTCTTCATGGTTGATGACTTGAGAATGGTCATGAATGTATCTCCTCAGCTGGGTTATGTGGAAGACGTCGTGCACCCACTCTAACTATGGTGGAAGTGCCAAGTGATATGCCACCTCACCAATCCTCCAAAGTATCTGAAATGGCATGATAAACCTCGGCGATAACTTTTTGCCTCGGCCAAATCTCTGCAGTCTCAAATGAGGGGAGACTTGCAAGAAAACAGGTTTCCCCCCCTCCTAAAACTCGAAATGTCTCTATCTCTGGTTGGTATAAGACTTCTTCCAGCTCTGTGCAGTATTTACTTGTTGACAAGTGAGACATCATGATCCACACTCTTCCACTGCATTCTTCATTCCTGGCCAACAGTGCCGACGCTGAAGGTTCCAGTACATCTTCACCACTCATGGATGTATAGTTAGAGGGGATGTATGGAACTTCCTTAACACATCCTCTGGTAGCACCGTCAGTTCCATAGTACGTCCTCTGAAAAGGATGATGTGCTCCCGCCTTTTAAAAAATCCATCAGGTGTCTATCCTGTGGATATCTAAGAACATAGAGCCTCATAGTCAGTGTCCCAAGATGTGCCTCTCTATCACACTAAAGAAGTGGGGGTGTGACTATCATAGACTGGAGGTATGATGCTCCATCACTATCTAAAGAGGATATCTGTAACGCGGCTAGCTGCTATGTTGCCTCACTCAGTAACTGCATACCAGACCTCCTGCTGAGTGCATCTGCTACCCCATTCCCCTTCCTAGGAGTATAGACTATCTCAAAGTCATAGTCCTCTAGGAACTCTAGCCATTGCTGATGACTCATGTTCTGGTCTTTCTGAGAGAAGATATACATGAGACAATTTTGATCATAGTAGATAGTAAAACATTCTCCCATCAAGTAGTGTCTCCACATATTTAGCACAAAGACCACGACAACTAACTCCAGGTCATGGGTAGCATAGTTTTAATTGTTAGTATCTATCTTTTCTCTTAAAAGATCTACTGACACTTCTCTTTCTATAGGAAAGACTCCCCCTTTTTCGTCAAAACTAAAAAGGGTGCCTCTACCATGGATAATACTGATACAAAACTACCGTAGTACCAAGACAAAGCAGAAGCCCCCCCCCCCCCCATCATAGCGGTAAACCTGGAAAAATATTTTTGAAAAGATGTCCCCCACAATTTCCAACATCGGTTTGGAACTGAAAACTCAAAACTCCCGTTGTCATGAGGGTAGGGCTGGCTGACTCATGATTGATCGGCCACACCCTCCTTTGCATGACTTTGTCATATGCTACCAGAGGTTCCTTTTTCACCGACCAAGGAAAATCACATTCCCACGTTGTAGTTAAACTAAAAACTTTTTGACTAATACAGTTAATTTCATTTTGAACTATGGATGTCCAGTCCATACACAAACTAATGTCGTAAGGACTCGATGCTACAACCAAAAGGTTCCATCCAAAACTCTCACCTCAAGGGTTAGATCACACCATCGGAAAAAGTGTGAATATCGAGTCTCTTCCCAAAGGTATCTCCAGACGTAAGGGTCAATTCAATAGCATAACCAAAAACGCTATGTATTGGACAAGATTTGTGGAAGGAAGGAATTATTGGTAGCTATGTCTATTACTACGGTAGCTAGTAGTAGACACAGACAGTTCATTGAATCATCACTAGAGACATTCGGTCGCACTCCTTCACGATATGCAGCTACTCCCTTCCCCTATACTATAGCTCCCTGATCCTGGTGGGGACCACAAAGGGGGTTGGTTGTAACATGTTGAAATGTACACCCCCTCATGCAGCTCTCCAAGCTCTACTTCCACATCGGTAGTCCTACAGATTCATCTGGCTCTAACACTTATTCTTCCAGAAACTATTTTTACATAGCCAAGTCACTGAGACTAGTGTCGGTTTCATTCTTTCCCACTACTGACATTCACTAGATGTATCCGCTCAGCCAAAGTACATTCAACCACAAAGGTTCTCTCTAGAACCGTAATATAGGTAGGAATACATAGAGGAATAGAGTTGGATCATATGTCCTTAAACACAACCCACTCAGAAGTCTGATCCCCAATGAACATAGTATATTGTATTGATCGAGTACCAGGAAGAGTCAGTATGCCTCGAGGAATACTCTGCTACTAACATGTTGTCATGCCGAAGCTGTAGAAGCTCTAGAGAACTCTCAGCCACCTCCTCAAGCCATCCCTCAGCCGCCTATGAGTCAGGATCGCCTCAGAACCTAAGGGGTATCTAATGCTGAAACTAACATAATTCACTAAGCTTAAATCTATCCTCTACTGGTAACTTCCATTGTAACCATTTCCCAACCGGTGTTGGTGATACTGGTACACCAGCCAAAGGTGCCTATATAGTAAGAGGGCCCTGCACCAGAGCCTCATCACTCAGTGAGACATCATTATGTAATTTCTCAGGAAATATGGGTGGCTATCATTTTGGTGTCATCCTGATAAGTAATAGGTGTTCCATGGTCATTAAGTTATACCTAGTGAGGTGACTCCAATGAAATCAAAAGAACAAATTTTAAAAAACACACACAATCAATGTTTTCATGTGCTGAGTCAAAAATCAGAATTCAGGGTCCTGGTGTATGGATACATAGGCCACCGCACCAAAACTAGACACCCCGAACTAAAAAACATACTCATTACACTTAACACAATTTCTTCACAGAAAAGTTCAGAGTCCTAGTTCTTCGGTAGAACCAAAGTCCTCTGATACAATTTTGTCATGACACGCCTCTCGGGGCCCATGCGATGACTAACCCAAGACCGCATTCTATTGGACAGGGGATGAAGAACAACACAGGAAAGGAATATCCCTTAAATGGGAAGGAATTTCCTTTTTAACCTGTAAAGACACATAGTCCAAGAACACAACAAGAAACAACCACATAAACTAGAAAGCAATAATATGAATCCACAAGGTAAACTGATGTAGTAAAAGAGTGATGAAAGTAAAAAAGGTCCAAAATACAAGCCCAACTATAAAAGTACAAGTATGAATAGAAGTACAATACAACTAAAAGGAAAAGGTAAATAGTTACTGGGTCATCCTCTGAGGTTCCTACCTAAAGGGTAGGTACAAATTTCCTCCTCAGCACTCCACATCCGTTAGTCTCCTCCACGTCACATCACCCCTAATGGTCCACCTCTGAGCACCATTCTGTCCTAGTTCCTTCAGCCTCGATCAACATTGTACATTGTCTGCACCAGACACAACAAGGTGTGGGTGAAGCCTGTGCAGGGTTGAGTATAACAATACTAATTAGGGACCCCAAGACCCTCGTAGGTCTCCTAGAGTTCCATAAAGTAAAATCCAAAAATCAAGAAATCAACTCTACTTGGGTATATGCCCATACATATACCTAATTTGTCAAGATATACTCATCTTGTACATGTGTGAAGGACACCACATAGGTAAAACGATGAAGGTAGAAGTACCACACAGGTAACACCATGATGATAACACCACGAAGGTAATTCCACGAAGGTAGAAGTACCACACGGGTAACACCACAATGTTAGAAGTACCACACTGGTAACACCACAAAGACAATACCACAAAGTTAGAAGTACCACGTAGGTAAAACCATAAAGATAGAAGTACCACATAGGTAACACTATGAAGATATAATTACCACACAAGTTAAACCACGAAAATATATGTACCACACAGGTAACACCACGAAGAAGATACCACAAAGGTAACACGGAAAATGAAAAAGTACCACATAGATAACACCATAATGATAGAAGTACCAAAGATGTAACACCACAAAGATGATACCACAAAGGATGAAGTACCATATAGGTAACACCACAAAGCTAGAAGTACCACACAGGTAACGCAATGAAGATAGAAGTTCCACACAGGTAACACCGTGAAGATAGATGTACCACATAGGTAACACCACTACGGTTGAAGTACCACACAGGTAAAACAATAATCTCACAATCATGTATAAATTAAGTATAGAAGTATAAATGATTAGTCATAAACTAGATCATATTATTCTGTTTTGAAGCACTGCTATAGATCCACACATGATCGATCGTTAACTAACCCCCACTGACCCACACATGATCGATATGTAACAAACCCTCACTGACCACACAAGATCTCATCCACACAGGATCAGTATGTACAGACCCACATAGGATCACTGAGCACTGACATACATAGGATCTGACCAACAGAATATTGATAGATGCTAACCCACATAGGATTGATGTTATTT
Organism: Viscum album; assembly: GCA_963277665.1. Taxonomy (NCBI): domain Eukaryota; kingdom Viridiplantae; phylum Streptophyta; class Magnoliopsida; order Santalales; family Viscaceae; genus Viscum; species Viscum album. The sequence goes on along the minus strand of OY728143.1, from coordinate 1,997,024,269 downwards.
CATCACTTTGCAGCCTGCCACAGGTTTCCTCGCACCCGGTGCACTCGCGTTCTGTAGAATCTATCCCTTGAGATATCGATCGTACCTAGACCACCACTAAGCTCCAAAAAGGATAAACCCAAAGGACCACCATTTCATAAAGGTTCCAATGTGATAGATAGCACGTCAATCGGACGCCCAGTCTATGAGTTATAAGAATTTTAGATCTGAGGACCCTGTTGGATTCGGGTTCGATCCAACCCATCCATACTTCAAATTTCTCCAAAACACAAGTAGAGTATACCAAAATTACTGTATCAATCCAAGTATCCCAACATTTCATATGGTTCATCAAACAAACGTCTGGTTCTCATGATATTCCACTTTATGTGTTTGTTGGTCAGGTGGGGCCCGAGTCCGTTTTGACCCGATAGGACCGACCCACCCTACTCGGTCTGGGTAGTGCCAGGGTGGACACATCTAGCTAGGCCAATTTCTGGTCCAGTCCACCAGAGGGGTGGCCCTTAATGGAAGCCCAGTTAGAATTGGGTGACCCGCAAGGGGGGCAGCCCGAAAGGGTGACCTGACCAGAATAGGGTTGTGGCCCACATGGGAAGTGGCCCGCTCCAAGGGTGGCGGCCCACTCCAAGGGTGGAGGCCCACTCCAAGGGAAGTGGCCGGTTCCGAGGATGGTAGCCCAGTGCAAGGGAGGCGGCCCGGTTCAGTCCGACGTGTGGGGTGTACCCCCCGATCACCCTAATTTCGGAACGGCCTGTAGGCTGTTCAGTTGGTGAGGCGACGGTGCCGTGTGGACGCTGCTAGGTCATCCTACAACCCACTAGAGGAAGGTTCGGCCTCCTCCTCGGCTTTGGACATGGCTCCTATTCGTCGGCGGAATGACAGTCGCACCACCTTCATTCCCGCATCCGACCGTCATGTCGGCCATCTCCTCCATTCGCCACGGCTGATGAGTCGCTTCCCTCCTCTTGTTTCTTACGTCAACGTGCTCATAGTCTTCTGAGGTGGTGTATGGAAGGAAAGATAGAGGAGGGTTCGGGCTGGGTTCGTAAGTCCCACACCCTCCACGTTTTCTAAAAATATGAAGGATATTAAAGGAGTTCAATAAAAAGTTTTATTGAACACAAGATTAACACCACAAGATTTCCCACATTAACCTCTCTCAAAGACGAATGAATCGCTGGTCAAACCATTATTAATTTAACCCACATTCTTCATGTTAATCAAGAATAGAGAAGAGGAAAATTATTTGAATGCACAAATGAATTCACCCCCTACCTGGAAGAGACATCCACTGACAACAGTCAACGGAACCTCCTTCGTCATTGTTGTTAGTTCGTGACTCGATGGCGCTCATCACTACTCATTGGAACCGGTCTCTCCCCTAGGTGGTTTGCCTCATGGTACTTTTTCAGGGCTTCATTTTATGGTGAAACTGTTACAACATCCCTCCGCGAGCTCCATATAAATATCAGAGGAGAAGGAGTGTGAAACATTTAGAGAATTAATGAGTTTCATTTAATTAATGAACCTACCAAATTTCCAATGGTGCAGTTTATAGGAAAAGAAGAGTCAAACCTTTTATTGTCTTGACACGTATCTGATCCTGCCAGTACCATTCATCCTTTGGAGGAATAAAAGAAAAGAAAATAACAAAACATTTTATTTTATTAATCTTTCAAAAGTCTACAAAAATAACTTTTTCACTCAACCTACTGCAATCAAACTTATGCCTCCCTTAAGCTAATATCTGCGATGTGGATTCAATGTTGTCCTCATATTTCTAATCCAAGAAATAGTACAAATGATAAAAAACTGCACTGATTCATTTACTAAAAGAACTCGAAATGAAGTTTGGAAGATTATAAACAGTCACATTCAACCCATGCATGTCGACGTTAGGCTCTTCCTAAGTGAAACACGCCCCAACAAACCCAACTGTAAACTCAGATTTTAAATCTGAGTTACCGCTCAAAATTTATGGATTTCAAAATAAAATAATTGTCACTTAATTATTTTATATATATCCAAAACTATATTTCAGTGGTTTCCCATGTCATCCAATGTTAGTATCTTCCTATAGAGAGTGTAACCTCATGATTTCATTGGTGCCCTTGGAATTTTAATCTGAGTTACCATTCTGGAGTTATAATCATTTTAAAAGTAAAATAATTTTCCTTCATTATTTTATTTACGGTTATGCTATTTTCGTTTTTCTCATTGGAGGATCGCACCGACTAAACATAAGTCAAGCCTAGGATAAACTCGCCATCATGAGCACAATAGTGCCCTCATATTTATGATCTGAGTAAAAATTTAAGAGTTATTATAATTTTTTAGGATAACTACTTATACACGCTAATTAAAGCATAACATTCTTCGACGGATCATTTCGGGCACTCCGGGCCTCAGAATAGCGCGCCGTCAGATTTTGTTGTCTCAAAATTATTCTATATAATTAAAAATATATATGGAATTCCGGATACATTACAAATGTTATTAAATCATCATGGTTAAACAATAATTATAGGAGGTGGGGTAAGAAATAATAAGAAAACTATCACTTAAGAACATTTCATCTTCTTCAAGGAACCTCAACAGGTTTTCCCAAATAGACTTCCTAGGATGGAATTATTCCATAAATAATGATGAGAGGATGCAAAGATGGAATTTGTAAAATTATTTTGGAAATTTTTTGTTAAACCAGATGTCTTTAGTGGTGCTAAGAAGAGAGGAGTGTGTTTGCCTTTATAATAGAGAAGGTGTGGAATTTTTTTAAATGTCCAAAAGTATTCAATAATGGGAGGTCATTCCTACCACATATGGATGAAAAAATTAATATTTAATGGAGGGTATGGTTTATATGGTTTAGAAACACCTCCACCACAAAAAACGTGTTTTAAAGATGTCATTCCTTAGCTTTTAAATTTTAAAAACTGTAACCATTTTAATTTTCATGGTGTTGAATTTTATCCAGGGTAATTTATACTTTATACGTCAAAGAAAAAAAGATTTATTTGATAATTTATACGCAATGGTTCCTAATATTAATTCCAATTTAGAAAATAAAAATAGTATGTCTATCAAGGGATAATTTTAATACAAGAATATATGACGTGAAAAAACCCATTTATCCGTAAACGTGGTAAAAATGTTTTTTGAAAAAGAGTGTCTTGGCCTAATAGGTCAAGACAGATTTCTTATAAAAAAGTAAGTTATAAAAGATGAAAAGAAAATATTTTATTTCAATCCTTATGATTGAAATATTTTTAATCCCAAGGTTTATCACAAATCCATGTGTGCTTATTGTCAATTCGTTTCTTTTCTATCCAATACATTGTAGTGTTTTCCTCTCAGAAGACATGTGTGAAAACATAGGTGATCCCTCTAAGAGATGGTAGACAATGCATCCATATAGTAGTGAGTTTCCAATATAAATGATTCACAACATTCAAAATGGCTTGAAATACTATGGAAGTGCCACTTTCAAGACAAAGATTATCCAAACCATTAATTTTTTCATATTTAATAGCATAAATTACACGGAGTATTTCATCATCTAATGATGGGGAGTTACCACATGTGCTATAGAAACATCCAATGATATTTTCATTGTCAACCTCAAAAACTGCACCACATCTAGACGGTCTTGGATTTCCATTAAAATGAACTCCTAATTTTATTTTAATCTAGAAATTAAGGGAGTTTCTAGAATTCTTTTAGTATAACCCTGCGCTACATGTAATTACCAGCAATCCCAATTTTTCTAAGAATCAAGAAGCCCTCCATCATGTTGCTAAAGTATCCGGACTTGAAGACATATGTGTTTTTTCTATAGTGATGAGATATACTAAAGGCAAATGTATATGACTATCCTTCTTCTTTTGCTAAATATCGTTCATCATTCTCTATATAATGTGAATAAATTTAGCAATAGCATCCAAATATAGATTCTTGACTTAAGGGGAATAATCACGGTAATTAATTTTTAACTTTTTTTACTAATAATTGTATTCAAAAATAAATTTTCTGATATTAGATCAAACATATTATTTTTCTTCCAAATATGGAGTCCATATTTGAACTTTAAATTTACTGAATATTTATGTTGTAATTCAAAATTAATCCTAGAGACATGATGGGAATGTAGTTTTTCAAAGAGAAAAGGATAATTGTTTTAAAAGATTATATATTAAAATTAAATATGAAAATTATTCCAATGGGAAAACTCAATTAATATATATATAATTGAAATAATCAAAATTTATTTTCTATTTGTAATATAATTTATCTTTTTAAATAATTTAAAAAATGAAAATTTCAATTAGAATTTTTTATTTTTTCACTTTTTACCAAAAAATTAATCACTTCATAAAATTCCCAATAATATTACCTAAGATAGTTTTGAAATAATTATTTCAAAATTTAAATTTATTTTTAAATGTAAAATATCAAAAGTTTAAAAAATTAGTTTGAAAATTTGTGCCCAAAAAGGTGCCAAAACTAGTTTTTAGAATAATTGTTTTTTTAAGCATCAAATTGGATTTATTCTAATTTCATTTTGAGAAAACACATAATATGAATTTTTAAATATTTTTTTCATATATCATATATAAATTTCATTAAAAATTATTCACCAATAGTGATTTTTTAAATTTATTGAGGTAAAAAATTTTTTGTTTTCTTAAAAGTTGTTTTTTTTTTAAATTATTTTATTTATTTTAAAATAGTTTTATTTTGAAATTTTTTATTAATTGGTCACCAAATAATTTATTTTCATTATATGCGTAAGATATATATTTTCTTAATTTATTTAATCCTATCCAGACCCCACCATTGAAATGGCTAGGATATAACTATCATTTTGAATAATAATATTTCTTTAATATGACTTATTTTTATTTAAACATAGTGTTTTATATAATTAAAGGTATCATAATACTACAAGTAACATAATATAAAATAGAAATTTTGTGTAACTAAAAATATTTTAATGATTAAATAATTTGAAAAAAAAATATTTCATAAAATCTCAAGGTGTTACATCACACATACTCATGAGTCACTATCATTTTTCAATAGAGGGGAAAGAGATAAAAATATATATAAAATTAACATAAAAAGTAAATATTATTGTAAATATACTAATTTCCTCATGTTATAATTACATTATAAAATTTAGAGATGGTTTAAGGGGAAATAAAATTGAAAATGATTGGTAAGAACATATGATACTTCTTCACCTATCTCCTTTAGATATCTTCTTATTGAATATATGGATGGTATTTTAAGAATACTAGTACAACCCAAACATTCCTTAGGAGGATGGGAATATAATTAGGATGTTTTTGGTTGATCTATGTGGTTAAGGAATGTGTGTAGGAGAGGGTTTTGAAGATGTTATGTTATAAGTTAACAGATTGGTACACATCAAATTTTTTAAAATATTAAAATATTATAAAGTAATATAGAAATAAAATTGGTTTTAAATATGGTTTATTTAGAATCAATGATGTTATTGGGTATACGTAAAATTAATAAATAGTATTTAGATAGTGATTTAGGCTTTTTTTCATATATTGTTATTTTAACCTCCCTCCACCCATTAACACTTTTTTTCATTAGAGTGGTAAAAAATTATTAAATCATTAAGGGTTGTAAAATAACTTCTATGTTAAAAATGGATCATAAATTTTCCAGGGATAAACGTTTTCTCTAATTTCAATTCTTCATTTTCTATTTTATGGTTTTTATGATTTTTAAATCATTTAATAAGATATTGTATAACCTAAAATATTTGGTACTATTAATTTATTGTGAATTGATTGTTTGGAATAATGAAATTTACTTCCAATATGGAACTGTTAAAAATTAAATATAAATTAAAATTATCCATAAAATTCTTGAAATGCTAAAATTTCTTAAAAAATATTTATTTTGAGTTTTTAAAATTATTTAGTAAATTATTCTACTACTTTCACAATAACTATGTTCTCATTTTATATGCATTTTCAGTAAATATATGTTCACTAAATATTAAATATTATTTACAAAATAATAATTAATAACCTAACATAACCCCCGTTTTAACATCCATACCCTGGTGCCACACACTAGTGCCCTGTGCCGGTTCGATACGTGACCTCAGGCACACATCCCGATATGCATGCGGCTTTCGACATGATGCAAGGATCTAACATTGATTATAGGGACACTATACCCTATTTATCCAAGTGTCACAATGAAAAAAATAAAAAAAATTAAATTAAATGATATGACCATAACCATCACAATATAGAATCACATTATGACCAAAACAGGAAATACAATATCCTAAACTAAATAGTAGATATATCATTCCATGTACTTATCAAGTGTCAATATACAAAACCCAAAATAAATAATGACACTAAAAACTACCAAGAGGCTCCCAAATACTATCTAGTTCCCTCAACCATGCTCCATTTTGACTCAACCATATAACATATGGCCTTTTCTCTTAACCTATTCTTCAACCATGAAATCAATTCGAGTACCGATCAGGCATCCCAAATAGGGAGAGTACAACTCCGTAGGACACCACCAAAGATTCCTAAAACAATATCCATTCAAAATAGTATATGGAGATTTATAAATAATAATTAAAATAAGAATGTAAATAGTTTACATTTATTCAATTACTATTTATTTAACCACATAACCCATTAGTTATTGAGGAAACCTAAACTCTCAATTCTGCTTTGTCCCATGCCAGTGTCTGAATTGTCCCTAAGGTATATCATATTTTAGAATGTCATTATTATCAATCCTCATCAGTACTCGCATTTGAATTCTATTGTGACCATTTTTTCATCTCAATCCACATCTGAATTCCACTGTTACCAGTGATCATCTCAATTCATTTCTGAATTCCATTATTTCCATTCATCATCATATATCATATCTCAATGCCATTTTTTCTATTCATCAACATAATTCATATCTAAATTCCATTATTACCATTCAATATCACAATTATTATATGAATTCAATTATTACCATTCATCATAATAATACATATCATTATAGGATTTTTATGCAAAAGACCATGTCCCACACATGATTATCACATATATCACAAAATCAAAATTTCAAATGTACCACAATCTCACATTAATTAATTCAAAAATTAATTAATCAAATTCAAAAATGTGTATATAACCCAAATTAATTCAATAAATAATTATTTAAATTCAATCAATTCAATATCCCAAATTTGAAAATACCTTAAAAAATTTTCCAAATTAATTAATTCCATATAAGAACCATAATTGCTAATAATCCAATAAAAAATTAAAAATAATGTAAATTTAATTGAAATAAATAATTTGAAATTTGAATAATATACCCCTTACCTCAAAATTAGTTATGAATTCTCATAGATATCCCCAATTCAGACGAAATTACTTTACTCATGACAAAGAATGAGATCATGATTCAATTACTAGATTCATGGTTTGAATGGATTAGATCTAATCAAATATAGATCTTGATCTATCCTGAATAGAGGAAAACAACCCATCATGGATAGGAGAATAATGGGAATGATATGGGAAAACAATCAGTATGAGGATCACTTACCCAGAGTGGGGTAGATCCTTAATATAGAGTTTTAATGGATAATAACAGAGCTTTGAAGCCCTAGGAATTCATCTGGGAGCCAGCACAAACAATAGTAATAGGTTATGTTTGTGTTGGGATCAATTTTTGTGTTAGTATGGGGGTACGATTTTTTAAGAAAAAATTTCAAGATAATTATAATGTCATGAATGGTTTCCAGGGAATGGGAACACGATTTCCCAAACACTGCATCATAACTATGTGCCTCTTCAAGGGGGTGAAAAATTTATTATAATAGCAAGAACTATTTGAAAAATCATACACCAACTATTAAATTTTTCTCTATTTGGGTTTTCACAGTTTTCTGGGCAAAGGTCAATGGTTTGGGGAAACTGTATTCCAACTTTACACTTCCCATCTTCTTTCTAATTTCTTCAAATTATCACCCAAATGCACCCAATGTAAGACCTAGATGAAATATACTGAAAATGAGGAAAAACCAAAAATACATCTTTAGACAGCCCTATAAAAGGATTTAATATTAGAATATCCCCACATTATAATATCTCTTCCTTGATTTGTAATCCTAGGTTTACCTAATATTCATAGTCAAAAAGATTGGGCATGTAATCCCACATATCTACTTCTCTTTCCCAAGTCACCTCTTACACTTTCCCATGTTTCCACAATACATGAACTATCTACACATCCTTTCCCTACAACACTTTTTCACTGTTTTCCTACACACGTATCGGATTCTCCATAAAGAAAACATCTATCTCAATCTAAAAATAATCAATATTGATCATATGAGAAGTTTCTTGGTGATACTGACAAAGTTGTGACACATGAAAAACATCATTCGTATAATTGAACCTCTGTGGAAGAGATAATCAGTATGCTACCAGTTTGATTCTCTCTACAACCTCAAATGATCTGACAAACCTTGGTGTCAGCTTTCCATATCTCTTTATCCTGCTCGACCCGATATAGTATACACAAAAAGGAATACTCAAAAACCATCTATAAACTCTATGTGTTTTCTACATCTATCATCATACGACTTCTGTCTATTCTAATTTACATCCATATGTTTCCAAATCAACTATACCTTATGTGATGTCTCTTACCCAAAAATTAGACCCAACAACTCTTACTCACATACCTCTATCCAGTATAGTGGTGATCTTCATGGACTACCATAAAGAGCCTCATATTGTTCCATATATATAATTTTCTGATAACTAATATTATAGGAAAACTCCACCAATGAGTGATGCTTCTCCAATTATCCACCAATGTCTATTACACATGCTTGGATAATATCTTCAAGAAACTTTATAGTACATTCCAACTTCCCATATATGTGTTAGTGGAATGATTTACTCAAAATAACATGTGTACCACACACCTTCTTAAATACCTCCTAGAAGCCTAAAGTAAAACGTGATTCATTGTTTGAAACAATATTCTATGACACACTGTGCAAATGTACTCTCTCTCAAACAAACGTGTCTCTCAATCACTCCACTGAGAATGTATTTCATGTTGGGATGAAATGAGATACCTTTTTCAAACTATCCAAAATCACCCAAAAAGTATCTTCTTTTGAGGCATACTCGGATGACTCACCATAATGTCTATTGTAATGTCTTCCCACTTCCATTCTGAAACAGGAAATTACTATAGTAAACTAGTAGGTTGTTTATGCTTAGCCATCACGTATTCATAGGTGTACCATTTTTTCATGAACCCCTTTATCTCCTTTTCCATGCATGGCCACCAAAACTATCAAAGTTGGACACAATATATTTTGGTTAAACCTGGATGCATCACCCACATAGAGGCATGAAATTCATTCATCATCTCTTCATTTATACTCATATGAAAACAACCTGGTACCTATAATAGATGAGATCATCCTCATATTTAGTACAAAATCAAGGTGACTCCCCACATTCAAGGATTTCCCTCAAGACTAAACATTTTTAATCCTCACACGACCTATCCCTGATCCGTCTCAAAAGCATAGAATCCACTAAAACAAATATGAGAGTAATATTCTTCTAAATTTATTAAATAAAGTAAAACAACTAATCCAATAATTCTATGTTTTACAACATAAAGTGTCAACCACACTATTTCCCTTTCCTTTAGTATACGCTAGCTTGAAATCACAAGAATGTATATAATCAATCAATCTCCACTATTAGAGATTCAAATAAGGTTGAAAGAATATGTAATTCAATATCTATTGATTCATATACATAGTAAAATTCTCTCCAAGAATATAATGAAACCATCACATGAAATAATACACCCCTATAGCTAACTTGAGGGCATGCGTAGGGTAGTTCTATTCATGTGTTCTCAACAGTCGAAACCCATGGGCCACAACTCGATCTCACTACATCAAAACATCTCTTATCCTAAAGTGGTGCTACCAATTTGGAAAAGTCCCAGACAAACCACTATTAATATCCATATAACCCCATAAATCGATATATATCAAAAAAATTCATGGGATTATCCAAATATACAATTGCTTAAAACTTTTCTAGGTCCATTGACACACCTTCCTCCGAGATGAGGTGACCCATGAAGTGTACTTGATCAATCCAAAACTAACGATTAAATATCATGGTGTTTATCTAATGATATCTCAGTGTACTCAAGATTATGTCAATATTTGTTTCAAGATTTTCATGATTCTCTGAGTATACAAAGACATCATCCAAAAACACTACATCAAACTGATCTAGATATGGGTGAGAGATTCTATTCATCAAGTATAGAAACAATTCATGAGCATTCATCATCCTAAATGGAATTAAAAAAACTCATAAAGTCCATACATATTCCAAATATTTTCCTTGTCATTTTAGGGGGTCAAACTCTCAAATCATGAAACCCTAATATCAATTCAATCTTTCATAAGACACAAGATCACTTAAACTGATCAAATTGATCAACGATACGTTGAAGAGGATACTGGTTCTTCATATTCATCTGGTTCAACTTATAGCAAGAAACACACAATATTAAAGCCCTGTCAACCTTCTTTGAAAACAAAATTAAAGATTCCCTAGGTGACGTACTCAAATTGTTAAACACCTTATCCATCAACTCTTCCAACTAAGTCTGAATCACCTGATGCTCTATTAGTGTAATTATATAATGTGGAATATAAATCATATAAGCCCCTATCATGAGATCATTCGTAAATTAGACCTCTATCTTTGGTAGAATCCCTATTAAATGATCAAAAAATTAAATATTGAAATCAATCCACTAGGTGAAAAGATATCTAGATTTTCACCTCTTTAATCCATAAAAAATACAAACCTGGTTGGTACGATTCCCATGTTTATGATGAATTGACCCTACACGGGCCACATAGATATCCCACTCTCCTCAGAGAATAAATTTTTCACTAACATGATACATAAAAGTAAATATCATTTAGTAATAATAAATGTGGTCTTTATATGATAATAAATAGTAAATTCCAAAAATTAGATCAAATCTTGACATATAAACGATTTAATGATCCCATAAAAAATGATAGTACCCAACCTTGAGATAACACCCTTTGAATAGACAGATGTCACTCGAATGTACTCCCAAAGGTTTATCTATCATCATAACTCACCCCATGAACTCCACCTCAAAGCTCAAACCATTCAAAATTTGTACCAAAATAATGGAATTAGAGGCACCAATATCAAATAAGTCCCAAGAATGTGTTGAGGCTATAAGAATAGTACCTCTCTTTGTCAATAGTTCAGCCTATATATCTACCATTATATGATGAACATAATGTAACTATCCTACCCCTCTTCCCTAGGATGAACTTGAGCTCCCTAAGTTTTACCACTCTCCTAACATGGGTTCTCCTTGGAAAGAGTGTATCATCAACTAACTATACTACCATGTACAATATAACTCCAACTAAAAAAATGATATGGTGTATTAGATCCCCTTCCCACACTTTGGTTTTATCCTTATCCTTAATCACTACCTGTATATCATGGATTCCTACAGAACTTCTTTAGAAGTCCCATTCTACTACAAAATCATAATTCTACCAATAGTTGAGGAAAATACCTATCATAGTGGCCCAACATACCACCCTAGTGACAAAAAATCAAGGTAATATCATGAGTAATTGATCATTCCCCCTAGAAACACTTCCTACTATCCCCTTGGATGAAATTCCTATATTAATGCTTCATAGTCTTGGAATATGTTCCTACTGATCATCCAAAAGTAGCTATATATCCTACACTTGAATCATCCATCAAGTTCCCCTCCTCTATGAGAGCCTGATCCCCCACCTCATCAAACTTATTTTACCTAAAGAGGTAAATATGGTACTTAATCTCACGTTTAAGAATAGTCAGGAAGTTGTTTTCTGTTACTATATCCTCCCCTACCATAAATGGTGAAAATAACTAAAATTATATAAAGCAACCATCATAGTCCATCATAGACATAATCCCATTCGTCAACCACAGAAACTCAGTTGCTCTATCATGTCTCAGCATCATGTTCTCTTTGAAAATCTACGAAAAAAATCATTCCAGTTCATCTTTTCTTCCTTCCCCATCCTATCCAGAACACCCCCCCCCAGAACATCGCTGATCCTCACAACATATAAGTGGCCAACTTTTTCTTATTCTTAGTAAGAGTCTCTAAATGTTCATGTATGGTCTGGATATACTCAATCCAAAACATTTCTTCCCTATGTACATCCTCTCTGATAAATGTCGAAGGGTGACGTAACTAATTCTTTTGTGTAAATGTGTTTCACAACCCTCCCTCGGTCTCTTTCCATGAATTGAATAAACCGATAACTATTCTCTCAGAACTTCTCTCCAACTTCCTCACCCGGAACTATCGGTGCCTCAGATTCCACTATTATAGTAGAATCTTCATCCATTTCCTCTTTCTATCCTCTAAAAAAAATCATGGTGAAATACATATATGATTCCAATTATGTTTCTTAGGACAAATAAAAAAACATTAACACGGTTAACAATAGGGGTTCACATTAAGCTATAACAATTCATTCCCCTTTTTCGTGCCACACGGTCAACACCAAGGTACTATCAGTACCCTTATCTGTCATATGTCTAGGTCATGGTTAATAGAGGGTAAACTCATTATCATTATTCATGTTTCTCATTAAACACCCATTTTTTACATTTTTCATCATTTTAAAACATTAATGTACACATTAGGAACCATTTAATTTAATTGACACAAGAGTGGAGAAGAATTGTTTCCTTTAAAAATGTACATAAAACATCATTTTACCATGCATACCTAAAATTATACATGTCACAAAATAATCATGAGTACCTATAATGATTCATGAATACTTCACTCTCATGAAATCTTGAACCAAAAATCAAATTTCATAAAACTAGAAATAATAATTACATCATACAACAATTGCGTAATCAAGGTGAAATAGCATCAACTATAGCAACACAAATCAATAACAGAAATCCCACCCTGGGTACTTGGATTTTACCCTCATATATGGGTTTTCTACTCCCAAGAATGAGATCTTTACCAAGACCTATCACATTATGTTCTCCTATCCACCTTTCCCAAATAGTAAAAAAAAATTTAAAAAAATAAAAGGAACCTCCTTTGATAAAAAAATTTAACATCCATACCTGAGCACCACACACTGGTGCCCCGAGATGGTTTGCTATGTAATCTTAGGTGTGCATCCTCAAATGCCAGAGGCTTCCGACTAGTAACAAGGGTCTAATATTTATTATAGGGAGACAATAACCACTTTATAAAAGTACCACAACAGCAGAAATAAATTAAAAATGTTCAAATGATGTTATCATAACCATAACCACAAAGAATCACATGATGACCAAAATAGGAAATAAAATATCCAAAACTAAACTATATATGTTTCATGCCATGTACATTTCTTGTGTAAATATGAACAATCCAAAATAAATATAGACATCGGTAACTCCCAAGGAGGTCCCAAATCTCATATGTTTCAACCAACAATCCTCTATCCGGACTCCGCCATCTAAATATGGCATTTTGCATTAACCTATAATACAACCGTAAAATCTATTAAGATACCAATCAGGAAGCCTAATTAGGGTGTGAGTAATAATCATTACTCCACCACTAATGTCGTCTAAACAAATATAATTTTAAAAATATTTTATGTAGTTGTATAAAGAATAAATAAATAAATAAAGTAAATAGTTTACATTTATTAAAATACTCTTTATTTAGCAACATACTCCTCGGGTCTATGAGGACACTCAAAGTCTAATACCTTATTTGATCCATGATTGTAACACCAAAGACTTTTATGTTATATAAATCATCAAAGGAATCTTTTTCTACACACAACACTTGTTTGACTTTCTTTACACGAAATCTTAACCTTCCTCGATAGCTTGCGTCGTACGCAATACCGAGTTTCACTAAACAATTTTATGCTAATAAAATATTATTAAAACTAGCCATTATGAATAGTAATAACCACTTTTTGAAATTTTATAAATTTTATTTTTTAAAATTGACTTCAATTTTGGATTCGGAATATCGAAATTTTCCTAGGGTGAAATTTTGGTATTTTTCTGAAAACTTTCAATTTTTGATGAATAGTGAAACCACTAAGTGGTAGCTAAAATACTAAATTTTTCATAAAACATAATTTTACCTCTTCTGTGAGTGTAATTTCAAAAATCCTAGAGACACGGTTGATGTCAGTAAGTAAAATTTGGTTCAATGTGGTGACAATAATTTTTGGTGAATAGTAACTTTTTACTTTTATTTACCACGGTTAAAAGTAAATAGGGTAATTAAGGGTAAAAATGATATTAATATTACCCTAAAACATGTCCTAATTATATTGGACAAGTTTAATTCGACCAAAAACAACCATATGAATAAAATATGACCATTTAGACCAACTTGGATTAGATTAGGACATTTATTATTAATTTATTTAAAGAAGGGTTAAAATAGTTAAAATAAATGTTTAATAAGTATATAATTTTTAATGTGGGGTTATACATCAGATAAATTAGACTATAAATATTCATTAGAAAGATAAAAGTATTTCCTACATAATGGTATTTTATTTTTAATTTTTATACATTAAATAATTTAATTTATTTATGACACAAAGATGATGCAGTAATTATCTTATTAATGAAATATTGACATAATTGATGTTATAAACAAAAAAATAAATGTATTTTGAGACTTTTTATGAATTAAACTAATTTTATAGACTAATATGACATGTTTTAATTGCTTTAATTTAATTTTTTTGAACTAATAATTCTGTTATGAGTTTCACAAAAATTAATTACTAAATAGTGTCAAAATTGACATAAAATAGTTTTTAAAACAAATATTATATTAGTAATTGTTATTTTATTCCTAAAAATATTAGGTTCGGCCAAATGAATTAGATAATGTTATATATATTAATAATAAACAACTTGGGGTTCTTTTGGCTGCTTATAGTATGTTTATTAACCTTATAGTATAAGAACACAAGAAGACACGGTAAAAGTAAAATTATTTAACTTAATGTAAAATCTAAATGATAAGGTGAAAATAGGAACCTAAACTTGTCCAAATTCTATTGGATGAGAGTATTTCGACCCATCCCAAACTTAGGTTTGAAATAAATCAATTTGGAGCTATTTAAAACCGAACGTGACTTTATAATAAAATAATATTTTTAGTTTTTTCAAAGGAGCCCCTCTCCTCCCTTATAAAAGGGCACCTCTTCCCCCTCTTCCTCACACCACTTTGTGGCTTCAAGATCGGCCAACCCCTGAAAATTTCTTCTCTCCACTTCCCTAGAAACATCCTAGAGGTTCTGGTCTTCTTCAATGACCTATTTTAGTGCCCTAAAAGGAGGTCTCAAAGAAGCACTTCAAAGAAGAGGTAATGTCTGTTACCGATTCTTTCATCTTAATTTCTTCTTCCACTTCTTCTTCTTTAGTTGTTTCATTATGAAGTAATAAAATAAGTATCAATAATATACTGATATGTTATTATAAGTATGAAACAACCCTATTTCACCATCTATCCATCCTACGGAAAAAGAAATCACCGCGCGTGCGTACGTATGGAATACTATCTTCACGCCGTGGTGTAATCTATTTTCCACCACCACCTTACTTGGATGGGTATAATGGTGCAAATAATGACTATATATGACTATTATAAAATGATACTTATTCTGAAATAGTATTCATACACTCCAATACAATTCCATGATCATAGGAACGATATCATCACTCGTGTGTACGTACGGAATACCGTCTCCACGATGTGATGCGACTCATTCTACATGATCTTCATTTCATAATGATTATATAAATTATTTGAATGAATGAATATGATATATATTACACTAATACCATTATGTAAATGAGGTATCTATAACCTAATGAGAAGAATAATAATTTATTCGACAAAACACGCATAAGAACAAAAAGTAATAAACACCAGAATAACAACTAGTAATGAAATATTACTAATAAGAAGCTAAGAGTATGACCATATATGATATCATAAAAATAAGTATGATTATGGAATAAGTCAATAACATTATTTAAATCATTATACAGGAGGTTTGGACACTTACAAAGAAAATCGGACCTAAGGTAAGGGAAATATCACAATCTCATTTTATCCGAGATTGTTTATACTTTGGTATTTACTGGGGTGTATTTTATCATCCACATCCATGTTTCCTCAAAATGTAATATTATTTCCATCCACCTACAATTTTTTAAATCCAATTTTACCCTTTGGTGAGTTTTTAGTAATGGATATGAAAGGAATCTTTTGTCGTTTTTCGTACAAGGTGCTATTTGACTTTTCTGACAAAAGTATGAAGAATGTTTTTTAACTTATAAGGCATGAATAGATTTTTAAAACATTATTTTCAAGAAGATTCCTTTAAATGTTTTCATGTTTATTTTTAATCAACTTCTTTTAGTTTAGAATTGTACGACATGTTAAGAATGGAAAAGTGTTTTTGAAGCAGAAAGGATATTTTCCTCAAGAATGGAGTTCAAGTGTTTTATCAAAATTATTTTCCATCTAAGATAATAAAGGGTTCTGTTTATATCCCTATTATTACATTGATTTTATTATGTTGTGATGGAATTATATTTTTATGAATTCCTTTATCTTATATGAATTGTTTTATGATTTCACGATGTTTAAGATTCCCATTTTTATTACATGGGTTACACTATGATGTATGGTTTCTGATTTTGTGGCGCACATAAGAATGGTATCATTATGAGATGGGTGGGACCTATATCTCCCTCCAATGCATTGGGTAATGATTTTATATATCATGAGATAGACATGGCTGGAACGGTAGGTTATACTGGTTCAGTGAAACAGGACTGAAACGAGGAGTGAACTCGATTCAGAAATGGACTTTGTCCACTAAGATAGTCTTGGAAATGAGTCTTGACTAATAAGAAATTATTCTCTATGATTATGTGTGTATGCCACAAAGTTTCATGTTTTATGTTATGATTATTGGGATTGTATTTCACTACTATGATTTATCCCATGTTATGAAATTATGATCTCTTTTGCAGGTTAAGATTTCCAAAAGTTATGTGCTTATGTATATGATGTGATTGATATTTCTTTTGTTTACCCTTACTGAGAATTTGATATCACCCTTTTGTATGTTTTATTTCCCCAGGTCAGGAATAAGGTTATTAAGTAGAATATTCCAAAAAGGGACTCTATATATGATGAAATAAATCGGAGGCAAAGTTGATGCTTTATGAACCAGTTGTTTATGTTTCCTAGTTTCTAAAGACACTATACCTATACGGTCTTTTCTTGGTTTTTCTATATGTGTAATAAGTGTGCTTCAATTCTGAAGTAATAACAATGTATGTAAAGTATGGGTCGTTATAATTATGAAGTCCAAAACACCCCAAAGGGATATCATATATTTAAATTCCATTATTACAATTCATCATCTCAATTCACAACTTAATTCCTTTATTAACAATCATCATCTCAATACACATTTTAATTAAATTGTTACCAATAATTATTTCAATTCATATTTGAATTCCATTGTTACCATTTATCATTAGAATTCATATATGAATTCTATTGTTAAAATTCAAAATCAATATTCATATTTGAATTCCATTTTTACCATTCATCATGAAAATTCATATCTATATTCCATTATTAGTAATCATCATCACTATATTTATTACTATTGGATTTGGATGCAGTAGATCATGTCCCACACATTATTATCACATATATCACAATATCATAATTTCAAAGGCATAAAAATATGAACTTAATTAATTAATTTTTTTTATCAAATTCAACAATCCCAATATACCAACAATTAATTCAACAATTAACTATTTCAATTCAATCAATTCAATATCCCCAATTTTACAGTCCCTTAATTTATTTACCAAATCATTTAATTAAATGTAAGATACACATTTGCTAATAATCTAATATAAATTATAAAATTACATACATGTTATTGACATCATCAATATGGGATTTGGATTATATATAACCTAACTCGAAATTGGTGATAAACACTCACCAACGGATATATCCAATTTAGTGGTAATAACCATAATCACAATGAAGAACCTGAATTTGATTCAATTAATAGATCCAATATTTAATCAAATTAAATTTAATTAAACAAAGTTCCTAATCCATCATGAAAAGATCAAAAAATACCTTCAAGTTTGGGAGAAGACCGAGAAAGAGACGGTAACCCAATATGGATGAGGATCACATACTAGGAGAGGTGCATATATTTAATCCTGAATTAGAATCATCAATAAAAGAGGTCAGAAGCCCTACGTTTTCATCTGAGATCCTCCAAAAATGATGGGAATATTTTATTTATGATTTGGGTTAGATTTTTATCTTAATATGGGGGTTTAGATATTTTTAAAATTAATTTTTTGGATAATTAAAAACTCACACACGGTTTTCTGGACAGGGGTGCAGAGTTTTCCAAATTGTGCAACATAACAGTTCACCTATTCAAGGGGGTGGGGGTGCATGGTTTCTCCTAATAGGGAACATGGTTTGAAAAACCATGTTCCAAAAATGAAAACACTCCCGGTCTGGGGTGCATGGTTTTTTGGGAAAGGGTGCATGGTTTGGGAAAACCATGCACCAACCATGTACTCCCCTTCTTCCTTCCTAATTTCCCAAATTCTCACCCAAACACACCTGAAGACCCAAACTAAATATAATCAAAACAAAGAAAATAATACATGTAATTGAAATTGATATATCTATAAAATTTTTATTACCGTACAGTTTCAGTCTATCAAAAAATATAGGTGTTTTTTAATGAAAATAGTGTGATATTTTTTTATTTTTTTAACATAATATATCATGAACTATCGAAAAAATGGAATAAATTACCATAAATTTGAATATTTGTTTAGAATGGTAAAACCCCACTAATCTATAATCTGAAATTCATGTGTTATCATTATTTTAAATCCTAATATCATAGTGTTAACATTGTTTTACTTGTTTTACCCTAAATATGGTGATAACATTTTTACTGGGGTTTTTATTCATATTGGAAAAAAATTAAAGACGAATATTTGCCAAATAATAGAATATTTAGCCTAAATATGGTATAAATTTTTAGTTTTAAATTTATATTAGTGTATGAAATTATTTTTAATATAAATGCATAAAAAATTAAAAAAACAATTTGTACCTAAATCTTTTCTAAGCCCAAAAATTATCTTATATTGGAATGTTAAATATTACAGATTCCAATGTAATTAATAAGACTATTATTCATAAAATGTATATTATGTCACATTAAAACCAATTAAAAAATATATATCAACACTTATAAATTACATTATTTTTTAGAAAATTTGAAATATTTGAAAAAGTATATTTTCACTATTGAGTAAAAAATTAATCATTTTAGAAAAACCCTGAATTTTAACATTATGAGAAATATTATATTATTGATTACAAAATTATTTTAATTTTACAAAATAAAATTTCTCAAATTGATGAAAATAAATTATATTTTTCAGGCACAAAACACAATAAAACCCATTTTTTTGAAAATGCATTTTTCAAGCATAGATGGATTTTTAATAATTTATTTATAATTTATTAAGAATATATTTATATCTATATTAGTTAAATAATTTTTAAATATATTTTAAAATAAGAATTTAATAATTCATACCTTCTTATACATTGGATATGATATAATTTTTATGATCAAATAGAAATATATTATAGAATATCATCATTTTTTAAGATTGATGGTGCATAAAAAGTAAGATATTGAATACATAAAAAATTTTCAAAGTGAATGTGTTATAAAATATCATGATTTTAAACATATAGAGTAGATACTAACATTTTCTATTAAAGGATATCATTTTAGTTGATCTGGGAAATACATTTGTTGGTGTCTAGGTGAGCATTGGGTGTTAGCGGGATAACCAAATACAATTTTTTTTATTTTTATAGTATAGTTGTGGGAACTGGAAAATTGGTGTTTGGGTTATTTAATAAAATGATAACTATTTTCATTTGGTGGGGATCATTTCATAATTTTTGGGTGAATGATGCTCAGGTTATTGTAGTCACTAATCTGGTGAGACTGATTGGTGGATGGTCAAGTAGACACTGTGATACTAGTGTGTGGTAATATTCAATTTGAACAAGTTCCATAGGGAATAGAATATTCAAGATTCATATCAGGTGGTTATAAGTTTCATTGAATTAACATCAGGATCATTGCATTTTGGTATGATCCAAGTGATATTTGTGGATCATCACTCCTTATTTAGAGGGAGAAACATCATTTTATAAAATGTTTTAGGGGATGAATAGTTAGTTTTTATATATATCAATAGGGGAAATTGTATCATCATGTGGTTAATGGGGTTAACCATTTATTTGGGAAATTTTTAGCGGATGAACTAATTTAATCACAACATTTAAGGTGTTGATCACGTGATGAATAAAGTGAATTTGTTTTTTTTGGTAAGAAAATAATTTAAAAAGTCAAATAATCTTTTTTAGGGATTGAGAAAGAAGAAGGAAACTTTTTTATGAGGTTGTTAGTGGAAATGAATAGTTGGAGGTAGGTGCGTATTTTAAAGAAATTTAAATTGGTTCAACTTTGATTTTATATGAGATTTTGGATAGATGGGGATTGAATGGTTCTTTTGGAATAATTTTGAATTTAGTGATGTTGTAACTCCATTAGAGGAACAATTTTAAATTTGGTGGTGAGATGGTGGACAACATGAAAGACATTTGTTTAGATTATTATTAATATGGGGAGCTAGATGTCTTGGAATCAATATATACATCTTGGGCATTATTTTGGTGAGAACACATTCATTTGATTAGATTGGTTAAATAAAACATTGTATCGAAAAATTTTGTGAGTTTCATCTTATTAATGGAAATTATGGTGAGAAGGATTCTTGACTTTTAGTGAATAGTGAATTCTTATGTTTGGAGATGTATAGTAGAAGTGTGATTGAAATTTGAAAATGGTATATTGTGAGTTCACTGTGATTTAATGACCCAAAGGTGAGAGGTAGACCCTTTGAGTTCTATTTGTTAAGATTTTTTTCAACAAAGGTGAGTAGTGAGATTGTTAGAAATTTTAACTCATTGGATTTAATTTTATAATTCATTGTAATTTTTTGTAATTAATTATTTAATTCATATGACATGGTGAAAGAACTCTAAGGGATGTATAGGCTTGGATGAGGCATTGGTGGACTTGATCAAGAGGATATTAATCTTTTCTTGGGTAGTAAAACATTGATAGAGGTAGTTTTACCCTTATATACAAGAACATAAAGATGTTTTTAAAATATTACATTCTAGATGAATTTATCATGGTTTATGGTACGATAGATTGGGACCAGGGGTGACCCAGGAGAATGCATAAGGTGTCACTGGGCCTCCTTTACTCATGGTGGGTGGCGTTTAACACTTCTGAAAATCATAAATTCCTAGTGACTATGTCACCAAGTAAAGAGAGTGATTGTTGGTATCATAAGATTCCTTAGGTAATCTTAGGATGTCATAAGAGATTCATGTGGCCTACGTTAATTCATATAGTGATAGTTGTGTAGGTTTTAGAGGCATAGGCTACAAATTATGTGTGATAAAACTATTCATCTTTAGTGGGAAGAGTGACACTGTCCTGAGGGTAGTCTAGGGCATTATTATCATTGTGAGAGGGAATATTCCTACAGGACATGATGGGGTTTCATGGAGAGGGGTTTCCTCTGATTGATGGGTTAATTTATTTCCCTAATGATATGAGATATGAAACCCTGATATGGATAATGGTGTTTTTTTAGAGTTGGCATTGTGGTACCAGGGGAACTAGATCCCAACAATGTGTGATAGCCTCTAGGTAGCCAAAATGTTAGTGTTGGGGGACATTTATAGTGATGTGGATTGAGAAATTAGTTCTTGTTCAGAGGAACTATCAGGTATTGACATCATGAATGGATAAGGAGTGGGATGGTATCGATGGGAAGAGACCATAATCATTTTGGAGGACCAATTGAAATCCTTTATGGGAGAGGTGAGATATAATATGATGAATGGAAAGGTTTCTTGTGACTAGAACCCTAGGATCAGCTGGAGATCTGGGACGAATGTTATGTACATGTGGGCTTGTGACCTCCCTATATTCTGTGGGGATGGGTTGATTTGCCTGCAACCTCCCTAGAGTCTTTAGTGTTGGGTTTGTGTGCTTATGACCTCCACAAATCATGCAGGGATGGGTTAGTGTATGTGATAACCTCCCACTATTTATATCTATGTTTCATTATGGTGGCCATTCCATTATGATGGTATTAGGTTAATAACCCTTATAGAAATCTCTTCAGTTAGTGTGAATAATTAGTACCTTTTCATAGAGTCTTGGGTCAATGATCGCCATGGGTTCATGGTGATGGAATGAATTCAAATATCACTAATGGATCCTACATAGAGAGATTAGGTAATGGGTATAGATAAGGATTCCTGTCCCTACATATAGTCTATGGGTAGTTGGTTGAGGTTTTTGATATCACCCTACCCCAAGTTTTTGGATATTTACTTGGAATTAGTACTATGGAATTAGCCATATGATGATATGAAGAGGTATATTTCATCATAGTGCTTAAGAAAGTATGATCAAGTTTCATGGTGGACTGTTTAATATATTGATATGTAGTGTGGAAGGAGTAATGGTGTCTTGATCGACACAAGGAATTCTAAGATCACTTGTGACCTATTTATTTCCCACATGAATACAATTATATGATATAATATACTTGGATAAATTTCTATTACTTTACTAATATATAATTATTACATCCTACATGGGAATCCCAGTATTCATGACTACCATATTATATACTATAATGTTTAGTAATTGATATGAAAATGATCAGGCTAGGTATCTCAATGTGTTTTAGATATAGATTTTGTGAGTACCAAGGATAGATTTAGGGTCTGTGTGTGTTTTATTTTTGGTTTATTTTATATATGGGACTAGCCAAGTGGTAAATATATGTATGTATTCATGTATGATACAACATTTTATATTTTTTATATAACTTTTTTAATTTATTTTTTCTATATAGAAATCCTATTGATTGGTATTATGGTTCTTTCTACATTTATATGACTCTAATTAAAGGTAATATTTTTCCCACTATATATATTTGGACCTCGTGGATAGTCGATAACATCCAGTGTATGCTGTGGCATGCCTTATGTAATGTGGTAATGCTATTCTAGGCACAAATTAGTGATCTAGGATTAGGGTATCATATAAATCCCTTAATGAAGGTTCTCAATGAAATAAATATCAAATTAAATAAAACTATATATTGATAATTTTTTGTAAATGTGAACGATTAACTAAATATTCCACTATAATTTCATTGAAATTGAATCAAATGAGTCTCATGAATTTTAAAAGAGTGGTAAACAAAGGCCTTCCACCTCCAAATGTATTTAAAGGATGAGCGTAAATCAATCATCATATGATGTAGGCTCATCTTCACTTATAGTGTTTTATCTCCTCTATTACACCCCAAAAATGATAAAGGGTTAAATGACTAAATTATATGACTCATGTCAACAAGGTGCACCTTCCTTTTCAAGAGACTAACTGATTAGAACTCCATAGTTAAACGTGTTTGGTATGGATTAATTATTAGGATGGGTGACCATCTAATATGTTTCCCATGTTCTGTGAGAGTGAGGAAAACGAACACTAGAAAGGACATGTGTTGGCCTGTGGGGACTATCATTAGTAAAATGACCCGTTCTGGCATGTGGGTGGGTCCCAAGGTGGGGACAACATGTCTGCGAGGCAACTAGTGGTACTTGGTGGGCTTAGAACTGGTGGCCATGTTAAGGCGGGGTGTATGGGTTGTCACCAGGGCCCAGTTGTTACATCCTCACTATGGTAAGGATGAAGGTAAATGAAACATCTAGATTCTTTGAAACTTTTTCAAGTAGCCACCCATACCCAAACATCACATGGTTGAGTATTTTTATAATCCTTGGTCGTGATCCTTGGTTCTGTGAAATTAACTCACACATTATGTTACATGAGCTATTAGCTTGGTTAATTCATTTATCGCATGCATTAACTCCACTCCAATTTCACATTACATCATATGTAACTATTATTAAAATATTTCCAACTTGAGAGAGTTTATTGGGATTCTAAAAATTATTCATACTATTGTTTATATTGAATGATATACCCTATTATACATTAAAATAATAATTTATATGAATGTACTAAAATATATTATATATTTCATATAAATATTTAAGACTTCTTATGAAAATATCCACCAAACTCACACTTACAGAAAATCCTAAATGACTTTCTCCAATTTAACCATATTTTTATCATATATAATAACTTATGAAATAAAATACACATATCCTATTAGATATATTTAAAAATACACTTGTAAAACTATTGTCTACTTCATCTTGTATCTCATTGTTTGCACTAGTAAAGAAAACAAAAAGATCACGAGGATCGCTGTGAATATTTTAAAATCCCAAGGTGGAGTTTGAAGAAATTCAAAGGGAAGATAAATCAACTAATTCTCAAAATGGCCAAGCTACACAATAGACCTACATGACCATGCTACTTGATAGACCTACATAGCCATTCTACGAGATAGACCTACGCTGCCATGACATGCGACAGACCTGCATGGCTGAACTACACGACAACAAAAATTCAGTTTCTCTACATGGAGGACCAGTACAGAAAAATCGTTCTTCAAACAGGACTACCCATGCCTATAAAGAGAGCCCTTGGGCTCCCTATTTTAATGACTGAAAATTTAAAAGACACTCTGAAGCTCCCATGTTGTAGCACTTTCTCTTCGATCCCTCAAATTGTCTCAGGTAGCTCTCTAAAAAAAGATAGAAGAGATAATTAAATAGGATAAGCATGTTTGGAAAGTCTTTTACAATTTTTAAAAAGGTTTTGTTCACCTATGTGAAACACATTCTTCAATCATCATTCATACTTGTGCGGCATAAATTCATTCCACAACTACGCGACATTCCTTCATTGTATACCTGTGCGGTACATCAACATGGGATGCCTACATGGAATACTTCCACGAGGAACCTACATGGAAGAGCTTGGTATAAATACTACATAACAACTCAAGTACCCTCTTTTAAAGCCATTCATGGATGGGTATATCCTTCATTGGTTCTCTTATCTGAAAGGGACTTATTTGAGGCCTCCACCAAAACCTCATGACTTATCAAACCTTTGGGAAAGGCACATCAGTGTATCTCATATATGTGTTTGTATTTCCACAATCAGAGGTTTCCCACATTTGTTTTATAAGTTAGTTAGGACACATGAAATGTCTGTGGGTTTGTATATCCACAGTCACATGGACCTTTCTCCTTGAAACAGTGTTGGGAATTTCCTGGTTTAGAGAATTTGGGTTTGGGTTTTGTCCTCCCCTTTTCGTTTCTAAGACCCAGAATCTTAGGTCACAGGTAGGGAAGGTACAGTTCACACTTGATTTTCCATGAAAGAAAAGGAGAAGCCTCCTTCTCCTACTAGGATCAATTTTAGGGAAACCATCCTGGACTAATCCTATAGATTTTCTTGCAGGAGGTATAATCATTTCTCTTCCTTTCTTCTTCAATGCCCAATGACCAGAGGGGATATGGGCATAGGGACTCTTGTTACCCTTTACCTCTCATGTTGGGATTTGTCACCTTGGGAAGCCATTCTAGTGTAAGCCCCTAACCTTCATCCCTTACTCCTTACATTGGAACCTTTTCCAATGTAAATAGAACAGAGGGATGTCTCGTCACCTTTCCCTCTTCCACCAGTGGTGGATGAAGATTTTTAAAGTTCCTTTGTTCAATATTTGGAAACCTCTTGTTTCTCACACCAAGAATGAATCACGAGGGCTTAGATATTTGTCATGGTCACAGAATTTTCATAATTAAATGAACTAGGAGAGCAATAACTCCCACCATAACGGGGATACGTAGGAATACTTCTCAGGGGTTGAGCTCGTTGGATGTCCTCTTTAGGAATCCAACCCTAATTCCACTAATTTGGGTATCCTCCTTCGGAATGAGCCCCAAATTAAACCCTCAAATCACCAAGGCATCATTTTCAGGATGTAATCCCAAACTCATTTCTCTCAAAGGTATATACTCTCCTATGAGACTAATTAATCTATGTAGGATTTGATTCTTATCTATATGGGATATGTAGGAATCCTCCTTGAGTTTCAAACCTAATACCTTAAATCAACCATATTCTCCTGGGTCCATATTCCCAACAGGGTCTGATCCTACTCGGAAACCTATAACCTCTCCATGTTCCTTGGGTTGCTTTAGCATAAGTCTCACAATATATTTCAACTAAGAAACTTCCTCTTAGATGTCCATACTACATGAAATTAAACTGTATGGCTAGGTACTTATCACATAACCATAAAATTTATAAAGTGTCTCATCTAGTGGCACTGAACTACGAGGCTCTGGTTCCTTTTACAAGGATATATAGGTAGCCCATTTTTTGGGAACGATACCAATATCAAACAAAACCTTTGTCTCCCTATATGACAATAAATTCTAGAGTGCCCTACTAAGTGGCTTAAAAACTAGTATCATCATACTAATGACTAAAATAATATTTATGTATTATATGAGAGGATACCATTATTGGAGAAACTCATATAGATACGGATATCTCCATTAATGAAGAACCTCTAATACAGATGGACGATTTTAAACTTTTCACATGCTAAATAAGTGATTGAAAATTCCATGGGATACTTAGGATATACATTGTGGATTAAAAAAGATTCATGAAAATGTCTTAAATTACAAAGAGAGTCTTTGAGTAGACTAAAATTACCCCCAAAAGTTTTTGATGAGTCTGAACTCCCATCCTCTCAACCAATGTATGTTCCTAAGAATCATAAAGTTTAATCATAATGAACAAATTCCTTTGGAAAGTAGGTCCACTTTGGATAAATAATTTTTTTATGTTACCGGTTCTATGAATAAATCCATTGGAAACTTCTTGGAAGCGGTGATTATTAAAACTAGAATACATGTTTCAAGGAACTACGAAACAAAAATGGTAAACTCGGCATGAATCCTTAAACTAGTAAATAGTGTTACCCACCTGTTAAGCCCCTATAAATTGATAAATGAAGTCTGGACAAAGGAATTAGTCATGTATGTATCCATCTAAAATATTTTTCTTTAATGGAGTTTTTTATTGTCTCAATTTTTCTTAGAATTCCCTTCACTCCAAAATGGAATTATTCAAGAAAACATCTGTGAACATCCCAACTGCTACTCAAGATGGATCCCCATCCATAAGAAGGATATCATCAGCAACCCAGCATCTTCAATGTTGGTTCTATAATTTTTTGGTAAAGAAATATCACCATCATGGTATAATCCTGACTTTGGAGGCTTCTCGGAAGGCCCTCTAGGTCAATAACAATCCTCGATCATCTTGGCAACAAAGACCAATGATCAAGAATCAGAAGGTTCCAACCACTATTTTCAATATTTTTGTGTCCATATCCCAAAAAAAAAATCCCTCTCATACTATAAGGAGTTTGATCAAGAGGCCACTCAAGGCCTCAATTGAAGAATGTAGGAGTTCTTCTTGAGGACTGCCACCAGCAATTACCGATAGAGAATCACGTGGTGGTGAACCCCCAACGTGATGGGGGTGTTGCCTCTAGACATTCGGCCCAGGTTTCTCATACTCGGTAACATAAGATGAACCTTCAGGTACAATGTTCATTCAACAAGGAGTAGGTTCTTATGTCTACCCCTTTCGTAGAATCCCATAAACCTAACTTTATGGAAAACAACAAATGTGAACATACACCCATACATCTTAATTTTTCTATCCAGCTGACTCATCTAGAAGTAACCCACCAATCCCTACAGATAAATCCAGTGGATTACCATGAACATGCGCATAAACCTACCTAAAATTTATCATCTAGTCAATAGGGATCGTCTAACTTCATTCAAAGAATCGTGCCAATCTAATGTGGTGGCAACTAGTAAATAGAAACATACACCTGTTTACAATCACCAATTCTTCCAGAAGACTCTTCTTCCAGTATTGAAGTATGTATATTAAGCATAATTGATGGGAAACATCCAACAGACACATAAACCAACCAATGTTCATCAAGTCTTCCAACAGTCTTGTTTGGTATCACCCGGAGAAGTCAGTCGGAAAGCACCGATGACAAATTTGGGTTAGACCCAACTCTCTACCCCCATACATGAGTACTATCAATATCCATTGATAGGAAAAGGAGGATAGGAGTAGGCACATACACTTACTCCAGATATGTAAGGGTCATATATTTGCATTCTGACCACTGATTTCACCAAACACATCTTATCAATGGTGAAAGGGAAAACATAAATCCCTTCCCATATTATGGATGCATGCTAGGATATTATAACAACCACTCCAGTAGTACTGGGGAAACATAAACATAAATCTATCCCCACATATGGTATGAAACATCTTCATTCTATCCTAGAAGAAATACACACCTCTTTTCTAGTCCAAGAGGGTCATAGGCCATAATCCCCAATATCATACGAACCAAAATATCGGGAATATACACCCTTTACAATTAAAGGAAATTTTTCTATTCCAGTAACCAATAAAAAGAAGTCACATACACCTGCCCATGATTACCACTTTTCCTAGCAAGAGGCCCCAACTAAGTATAAGAGAACATCCAAGTAGATGTCTCACCAAGCACTATTGTAAAATCAATAGTCACGATGCGATTTGGCTTCTCTTAATACTAGAGTTCTGGAATCCCTCAGACATCTATCTATTGTAGCTCAAGATGTTATGATATCATTAACAAATTATGGGAGTGGTAGTAGTAATTCTTAATTTCCTCATCGGACACTTCATCGAGAAGGCTTGCTTCATAAAATTTTGGTCAAACCAGAGTGTTTATCTCTAGATGAGAGCCATTGAAAACCTATATGTGGCCAGAAGATCTAGGAGCAAGAAGATATATCCCTTACTGTAATCCACCATGGTAATCCTCCTCATGATGGAAATCGATGTGAAATTCAACTCTGCAGTGGTATTTCTCATTGTCAATACAATTCTATAATTGACAATCTAGTGACGAGAAAGCCCTCCTATCTCGAGGAACTTTCAAACACAAGGCCAGTCATGTCTGATGCCATGTCCTTGACAGGTGAAAATATTTCTCAAATAGAGGACATCTTAAGGGAACAGTCATTCTCCAAACCTCCATTGGGTCATTTATCTTCTAATACAGTGCATCCACTTTGGTCAGGACTACTGGATAAACCTTTAGTAAATGACGATGAAGATGTGTTAAACATGAAGAAACAACTGGCTAAGGGAGATGTACCCATCAGGTTCTGGCCTTTAGAAAATTCTTTTTTATAACATTATAGAATTGATGTCAGAATATTGTATTCATGATATTCACCTCAATTTATGGAAGAATCTCCATCATTTGAAAACCAAAGTTTTACCTTATGATGTATATCAAAATCATGTAAAGGTAATATAAGGGTTTCAATGCCAAATTGACTTGGAATCACTTTTAGTTTCCCAATATCCAAAGGTTGAAAACAATAGAGAATTATTTAACATGAATGCTTCAATGCTCTAAAGAGGCTACGCCAGTTAATTTCTGATTCCCCATCTAGTGTTCATATTAGAGGATGGGGTGCACATAGAGAATTGAATTTCACTGCACTCTAAAATCAGTAATGTTCACCAAAAGTGGTATCATGCAATGTTATATCCCACGGTCATCCACAATCAATAAATTTTGTATGTAATTGAATGTACACTCAGGAACAGGCCTCAACAATCTCTCATCATATTCAGGACAAAACAAGAGAAGTTTTTGAGTTACATTTACATCAAGGATCTGAGAATCTTGTGTAGGCTTCCCACTTAAAGGATTTCATGCGTTAGAGAATGAAAATTTCTGAAATAGAAACACAATATACCAAAATAGGTAATTTGAGTGGTTGACAGATAATGCAACGAGCTAATGTCCGAACCAAAATTAACCAAATAAGAAGAGAAGTTGGAAATATTTTATCCATAATAGTTCAAGAATCGACCTAGCTTGCAAGGCTGGGGGATCATTTAATTCAAACTTCAAATTAATTAAACAAAGTTCAATGGTTTGAAGAAGAAAATAGGAATAGACCCAGCATGTAGGGATGGGGTCTTTTTCAAATCCTCAATCCCCTCCTCAATGGAAGTCAGTTTTCTCCCAATTAGGGAAGAAGCTACCAGGAAAGTTTACAAATGAACTATTAAAGGATTCCTTTCAGGTTACAGTCTACCAAACAGTTCCTGGGAATTCATTATATAGTATAAAAGTGTCTCGTGGAAGATATATAGGGAGATGATCTTATAAAAATACTCATATAATTCCATTGATGCATTATGTTTCAGTGAAGGACATTAACACCACCATAGAAGATCCTCCAGAAAATGAGTCCAGTTTAGAGGAATCATAATATGAAGTTCTATTCCATAATATGGTACACATTGAGGAAAATGAAGAAGGAGTGTGTACCTAAAATGAGAGTCTTCCTCAGAATCTTGGTATTCCATCAAATAACCAACTCCCACCCATCTAAAAGTAATTAAACAAGGGGAAAGGAAAAATTATATTGAATTTGAATTTTTCCTTAGAGAAGGTCAATATCTTTCACTTTAAGAAATATTTTAACGGCAAGAAGTGGAAATAAAAGAGTTAAAATGACTCAAAACAGAGTTACTTCAAAGCATCATTTCAACTAGATGTACTCCCCAGGTAGTTCCTCCAATTGTATATACTGTAGGAGATCCTCATAAAATAGAATTTTTAGTAACAATAGATGAATATAATGAATTCCCTCCATTGGGTACCCAATCAAGGCATGATCAGATACATCCAGATAGGTCTGTTACTGTGGGTTTTCCAAGGCATATATTAGCGCCACCATCAGTGGTTTTGTCAGTCGTAGCAGCATCTCAGGCTCCAGTTGCTATACCTACACATGTTACAGATCATCCATATACTCTCTAAATTCTTATGATCAAAATTAAGGCTTTAAAGACTCAATTGAAAGCTATGGATGAACGACATGAACCATTTCAGCCGGAAAAAAGAGATTTCCATGAATGGGTGGATGCAATTCTTCCCGAACCAAATTTTGTGAATACCAAATTCCCAATAATTAATGGTTTGGGAGATCCATAACAATACTTAACACATTTTGTTTCTCATTGTGATCCAAAGATGGGAACTCCTCAACAACAAGAAGCACTAAAGCTTAGGTGTTTTCTGTAGTCATTATAGGGAACATCTTTTGTCTAGTATACAAGTTTAAAATCTTGATCAATTACTGGATGGGAAGATCTTGGTCGTAAATTTTTCATCAATTTAGATCAGCGCAACCAAAGATAAAAGTTTTTTATCATACAAATTTTAAAAAAGGGGGGAATTAATGAGTTCAGATTTCATTGTATGATGGAAGGATTGACATATTCCTTAACTCTAGAAATACCTCAAGAAGAATTGCTACCAATTTGAGTAGCTAGTCTACGTGATGAGTTACGCATATTGTTGATCCTTGTGAAATACACTGGAGGGTTTCGAGACCTTACTTCAATCGATCAACCGATAGAAGACTCTTTTATAGAAACTAAGGCTAAAACATGTGTAATTCCATCATCCCCGGGAAGGAGGATAGGAAAGGAAGAAGCTTCTATAGTTACACTCAAGCAAGAAAATGCACCTACTTCTACTTTACAAACTTCACCTTACTGAAGGGCTTCACCCCTTGAGAATCAACAGCAGCAACTACCTACTAAAGATGATCAAAGAGATCAAAGGCCAAACAGTTTGAGGAATTAAAGAACAAAGTTTATTCTTTCCAGAATGAACATGTTCGTGGTTACTTCATATCATATGTGGAAAACTATTTGGTTCACTTTCCAAAAAATAAGAACTAAATAAATAAAGAGATGAAGATATTGTAAATTACTATCCCTTTCACTAGATGTTATGGCATCCTATACATGAATGTTTTGTTTTCAAGGACCTCCTACAAAAGATGGTTGATTCTGGATAGGTGAAACTAAAAAGTTATTCATCTCAAGTGGCATGTGTTACCACTAATGATCCAGAAGAAGAAGTCGAATGGCAGGAAGTCCAAAGTAAAACATTTGTAAAAATATGATGATTTGATGATTAGGAAAATGATCAACCTGACTCATGACATTTTACTAACATAATTGAAACAACCGATTATATCTTTCACCACTTCCACCATAGTAATACCACCTTCATCAAAAGGTTTTTACTTAATGAAATGAGATGGTTAGAAGGACAAAGAGTAGTCAGAAAAAGACGATTTCAAGTTAAGGACAAATATTCCTTTAAAAATGGCACATTTCATGCCATCTGTTTCAAAAGAATGGGCACCGCCCCGCCAAAGGGCACAACCAGAATTAACTCCTCCAAAATAATCTTCATCAGATGAAGAGTTGATCTTTGGTTCCATTAATGTTTTCTACACAACAGATCCTTATACTGATGGTGATTATGATTATAATGTACCTGAATACCTTGTACCTAATTGGGGAACCAGAGGAGGAGGCTAGGGTTGAGAATATAATGGAAGACATGGGAATTCTAGAAACCACCATTTTAACTCTACCCATGATCGAACCATATATGTGGCAAGAACTCATGGAAGAGACCATTAGTGGGATCAAAAGGAACATGGAGTTTCTTCCATGAAAGACTAGTTTAGTTATAACAAAATTATTTTGGAGGACCAATTAGAAGTCACACCATCTTCTTCTCAGCAAGTTAATAGATTTAGTCAGTCTAATATACCAAAGCCATGAGTATTTCTAGCTTCATCTCTGATATAGGGTATATCAACATCAGAAGTATCAACTTCCAAAACACCTGAAAACCCATATCTTTATGCTAGAAAACACAGAACCCTAGATCAAAAGTGAGATTCATTGAAACAATTTGGCTCAAGTACCATATATGTTATCAATTTTGGATACCTTATGTCTATCAAATCACCTTCAAGAATCATTCATTAAGGCTTTGTCAAGTCTTCAAGAGTTTGAAACTAAAGTTGCTGCTATTGAGCTTTACTGTATAGAGAATGATCTTACAGGATGTCATGCAGGCATATCTTTTTATAGATGAAGATGAAGATGTTGTTGTAAATAGACATATTAGACCCCTGTATTTGTCTGGTAAGGTCAATGATGTAGATATCTTGCGGTCCTTTATTGATAATGGCTCAGGAGTCAACCTCATTCCTCTTCATACACTTCGTCAATTGGACCTGACTGAATCAGACTTATCTCTTTTCACATTAATGTTTCAAGATTATGATAAGAATGAGAAATAACTTCTCAAAAATATTACACTCAAAACCTAGTTTGATGATCTTGTGTCTAATTCAGATTTCATGGTTGTTCATCAAGACACAACCTTCTATATTATTCTTGGAAGGCCTTGGCTGGATCAACATGTAGCCATACATTCTTCATACCATGAATGTATGAAGTAATTTTTCAATGGTAAAATCAGGACATTGTATGGTGACATGGATCCGTTCAAAACATGTGAATATCAAAACATTGAGGTAGAGTTTTATCCCACAAAAGGAACATATTCCACGACAAAAGAAATAACCAGAGTTAATGCTCCAAATGGTTTGGAAATGATTCCCACAAACCCATTCTTACATTTTAGTATATATTATGTGATACCTCTTAATCAAATTGAAAATGAAAACCCAGATCAAGGAACTCATCCAACAAATTCTATAATGTCAATTGTAGAAACTGATCTTGATAGCATAGGAAAAACTATTGATTCACCAAGCAATGATGGAATCCTAAATGGAGGTGTTTTTATTTCATCTACTGAACTATAAAAATCCTATAATTTTTCAATAATAGTAAAATAAATTGTATCAATTTTAGAGTAATACAAATATTTTGATTCTCAATCCATCATTTACACTATATTACCATAGGAATACCCTTCATCGTTAGTAGGGTCCGATATGGTGGCCTCTTCTTCAAAATGTTCAAATACTGACTCCCCCTCTAACTCTGGGAGTTTTTCCTTATCATATACTATGAAAGTGGAAATAGATGAGGTAACATGTAATGAAGAAGAATAGGAAGATCTTGGGGGTTCTCCTCCAACATTTGTGGACAGTGTCTCTACCGTCGTGGATGAGCTCAGAGAAATAAATCTACATACAAAAGAAGATCCACGCCCCACTCTAATTGGTGTGTCCATGACCTCTGAATAGAAAGAGGAGTATAATTAATTTATAAAAAAACATAGAGATATATTTGTTTGGAGTTATATAAAAATTCAAGGACTTAATCTTGATGTAGCCACCCATCATTTGGGTTTTCTAGAAGAACATCATGGATTCAGGCATGCATCAAGAAGAAAACAACCAACTCATGCCTCTAAAATTGAAGCTGATGTTGATAAGATTAAAAAGGCAAGATTTTTTATATTAGTTCAATATATTGAATGGTTAGAAAAAAAATTTCTAGTGAAAATGAAGAATGGTAAAATTAGATTTTTCATTTATTTCAGATATCTTAACTGGAATTGTTCTAAAGATGAATTTCTAGTTCCGATTACAGATCTTTTAATTGATGAAATGGCTAGATATGAAGCTCTTTCTTTCATGGATGGGTACTCTGGGTATAATAAAATTCATATGGCCCTAGATGATGAATAATCTACATCCTTTAAATCCTCTAAAGGTCTATTTTTCTATCAGGTAATGCCCTTTGGTTTAATGAATGTAAGCGTAACATACCAACATGCCATGCACCGTATCTTCAAACCCTTAGGGAAATTTGTTGAATGATATGTGGATGATTTAGTGGTAAAATATATAAAACATTACAATCACTTGGCTGATTCGGAGACCATATCCCATAAATTTCGGATACACAGTTTGAAGATGAACCCCTTGAAATGTGCTTTTGGGGTAACCTTAAGAATGTTCCTTGGCTTCGTTGTAAGCCATCATGGTATCGATTTTGATCCTAAGAAAACAAAATCAATCCTTCATATGTAACCTCTTATAAATTTGAATGAATTACGAGTAATCCATGGAAACATGGCCAATATTAAGAGCTTTATCACCAACATGGCAGGCAAGAGATTTCCCTTCACCAGATTAATGAAGAAGGGAGTCACCAACAAATGGACTGATGACTATCATGAAGCATTTGATAGCCTCAAGAAATATCTATTGATTCAAACAGTATTAATACCACCTATTAAAGGAAGACCACTTATTCTTTATGTGACAGCTTTAGAGCGATTATTGGGTTGCTTCCTTTCTCAAATGAAGGATTCTTGTAGAGACCCAAAGCATGACGTACATGGACATTACATTACATTTTTTTGAATACTTAATACATAACAAAAACAGACGCAAAAGGACCATAATAGTTTAGTTTCTTGGAAAACTCAGAATTTAATCTTCTAATAGTGGTGAAAGATCATCAACATCTCCAATAAAGATCTCCCCCTTTTGGTTTCTTACCTAAAACATTTATTTAAATGTTGGGGAAAATAAAACATATAAAGGGTGAGCTCAAATGCTCTGTAAGGGTATGCATGGTAAAAATAAAACAAACCATATACATTTGAACTTAAAAACATGAACATATGTTTTGAACATCCAAATCTTGAGCAATGGCATAAAACATGGCAGCACGTAAGGCATAAATCATACTAGAACATCAATCATCATAAAATAACATTGGAATAAATAATGTAATTGTGGAAAACCATTAAGTACAAGATATTATTTCCATAGTAGCCAAGGCATTTCTGCCAAAACCATCTTAGTGGACAAAGTCCCTTTCGGAATCGAGTTCACTCCTCGTTTCAGTCCTGTAACACTGAACCGGATCAACTTAAAGTTCCAGCCATGTATATCTCATGAGATATAAATCTTTACCCAATGAATTGAAGGGATATATAGGTCCCTACCATCTTATAATGAAATCATTCATACGTGTGCCACAACATAAACATAAATCATTCAACACAACCCAAAGAGTAAAATGGGTTTCATAGACATAATCCCATCATAACATAATCCATATAAAACAAATGGATTTAATTTCATCATAATAAAATTGAAACCATGTAAATCATAAAAGAATTATAATTGAAACAAAAACATTCTAAATATTGCCATCTTATATGAAAAATAGTTTTGATAAAACACTTGAAATGAATTCATGAGGAAAATAACCATTCTTCTTCAAAATCATTTTCTTTTCACAAAATTCCATACAATTTTAAAAGAAAAGGATTTTATTGAAAATAACCATGAAATATTGTAGAGTAATCGTTATGATTAAAATGCATTATGAAACCTCAAAAATTTGTTCATGTCGGATAAGTTAAAAAACATTCTCCACATACTTTTGTCGGAAAAGTCAAAAAGTACCTCGTATGGTAAACAAAAGAAAGATTACATCAATGCACAATATAAAATTAAAAGAGGGTTAAACATGACATTAAACATACATGGAATAAATTTAAACACTTTATGAAAAACATTTTATGGACATGGATAAAAAATAAAACCCCAGTAAATACTTACGTATAAGCAATCGCGGATAAAAATGAGATTGTAAAATTATCCCTTACCTTATGTACGAAATGATTCGTATGTATCCAAACCTCTTGTATAGTGATGTAAATAATTTCATTGACTTATTACGGAATCATATTCATTCTTATGATATCATACATGGTTCACTCGTGACTTTATATTACTCGTTCTTTTGTAACTTCCATTTTAAAGCAGGGTTTTTGGTAAAATCGTTTCATTTATCATACGTGTTTCGACATGTTGTTCTTGATATTATTACTTATATATTTATGTAATTAATTACAAAATTTAAAACTCGATTTATATATAATATATATTCAGAATATAAATATATATGATAGATCAATAAATGGAATGAAATACACCGTTAATGGAGACGGTAGGTCGTACGTACGCATGAACGCTGTTTTCATTTCCTTATTGAATTAAATGGAATTTATTAAATGAAACATATATATACATAAATCCAGTATCATTACTATGTAATATATTTCATGATTATTTATTATATATACTTTATAATCATACTAGAATGGTTAATCATGGAAAATGAATATCATCACGTTCGTGGAGATGGTAGTCCTTAGGTACACACGAGCAATGATATCATTTACATGATCATGGAATTGTATTGAAGTATATGTATACTATTTAATAATCAATATAAAATTAAAATAATCATATATAGTTATTTATTTACACCATTATACCCATCCAAGTAAGGTGGTGGTGGAAAACAGATTACACCACGTCGCGGAGACGGTATTCTGTACGTACACACGCGTGGTGATTTCGTTTTCCGTAGGATGGATAGAAGATGTAATAGGGTTGTTTCATATTTATAATAACATATCAGTATATTATTGATACTGATGTTATTAATTTATGATGAAAAAAAATAAAGAAGAAGAAGTAGAAGAAGAAATAAATTGGAAAGAATTGGTAAAGGATATTACCTCTTCTTTGATGCGCCTCTTCTTAACCTACTCTTAAGGCACTAGAGTTGGTCTTTTGAGGAGACCACAAACTCTATAATTTTTCTAAATAAGTTTATAAGGGAAATGGTCAGTGGTTTACTGAGCTTGAATCCTCAAAATTTTGTAAAGAGAAGAGGTAGGAGGTGCCCTTTTATAAGGGAGGAGAGGGACACTTTAGGAAAAATCTTAAAATATTATTTTATAATAAAGTCATATTCGGTTGATAATGGCTCCAAAGTGACTTATTTAGAACCTAAGTGGGGATGGGTCAAAATACCCTCAACCAATAGGTTTTTGACAAGTTTAGGTTACTATTTTATCCATTTCATTTAGATTTAACTCTAAGTTAAATAATTTAACTTTTACCGCGTTTTCTTGTTTTCTTACACTATATGGTTAATAAACGTACTATAACAAGATAAACGAACCCCAAGTTGTTAATTTTTAAAATATATAACCTTATCTAAGTCATTTGGCAGAACCATAGATTTTTATGAATATAATAACAATTAATAATATAATATTTCTTCTAAAAACTATTTTATATCAATTTTGACAGTATTTGGTAATTTATTTTTCTAGAACTCATAACAACATAATTAGTTCTAATAAAGTTAATTAAATCAATAATAACATGTCATATTAACCTATAAAATTAATGTAATAAATAAAAAGTCTCAAATTGTATTTATTTGGGTATTTATAATATTAATTATGTTAATATTTCATTAATAGGGTAATTACTGCATCATCAATGTGTCATAAATAAATTAAATTAGTTAATGACTAAAAATTATAAATAAACTACCATTATGTAGGAAATATTTTTATCTTTATAATGAATATTTATAGTCCAATTTAGATTATGAATAACCCTATATTAAAAATGTTTTAGTTATTAAACTTTGATTTTAACTCTTTTAACTCTTCTTAAAATAAAATAATAATAAATGTCCTAATCTAATTCAAGTGGACTTAAAGGATCATATTTTAATACTAATTTTTTTTTTCAAATTAAACTTATCCAATAGAATTAGGACATGTGTTCGGGTAATAATAATATCATTTTTACCCTTAATTACCCTATTTACTTTTAACCGTGGTAAATAAAAGTAAAAATTTACTAATCACCAAAAATTATTTTTATTTTATCGAACCACATTTTACTCCATGATATTAACTATGTCTCTCAGATTTTCGAAATTCGACTCACGGAAGCGGTAAAATTTTGTTTTATGTAAATTTTCAAATTCTCATAGGACGTGAGTAAAAGACAGTGAAAAGTTCAATAAAATTTTTATATATCTAAAATTATTATAAAATGACTCCAATGAATTACATTAAACTTATATAGGTATTAGGTATCCATTTTGACCGAAAATAAATTTAAATAAAATAAATAATTGTTTAAATAAAAATTTGGTTTTTAAATAGTAACCCAATATTTTCACTATTCATCAAAAATTGAATGCTCTCAGAAAAATACCAAAAATTCACCGTAGGATAATTTCCATATTCATAACCCAAAAATGAAGTCCATTTTCAAAGATTAAATTTAAAAAATTTAAAAAAGTGGGTATTACTATTAATAACGGCTAGTTTATATAATATTTTAATAACATATCAATGTTTTTTGAAACTCTGTATTTCGTACAACACACGCTATCGTGGATGGTCGCGATTGTGTGTAAAGAAAGCCAAGTCAGGGTTTGATGTAGTGAATGATTCATTTGTTATTGCGTATAAAAAAATCCATCCATATTTCATTTATACATTGAAAATATATATATACACTCAATGTTGCGTAGAATAACTACTATCAAACAAACATGAAATTGTGTGTAACACGGTCGAAGAGTAGTGTTGTGTCTACTACAAGCTATTACGATGTTGCATATAGCACAATATAATCATAGTGTAGAGTACATCAAAAGACATCAAAGAAATTAAAAATAAAAATTCTCATAAAATCTCAGGTTGTTACATTCAACCCCCTTTAAAATGAATTTTTCCCTTGAAATTCATCGGGGTTATAAATGGTTTTCTACTTGAATGTTTCTTTAATTGAATCCCAGATCGTAAAATAAAATACCAAAACATAAATTTAAAAACTAAATATGAAATAGAATGGTTACCCAAATTAACTAATCACTAGGTTTCCACATAGGAGAACATAGTTTAAAATATGGATATGGAAGAGAAATCTAACCATCATGTTCTGATGGAGAGTGGTAGAGGACATGGCTAGGAAAAATCCTACAATCACAAAGCCATAAATTTGTGATGATGTAAGGTACCATCTGATTAATCAGATATGAGGGCACTAGGACAACATTTTTGGTTTTCAAGATCATTTCCCTAATGTTAAAAGAAAAAGTTACTTTATTTTGGTACAATCCTACTGTTGTTTGTGCCTTGAACAATTTCTACTTCATCTCTTAAAGAAATAAAGTTGAATTTTTCATTCTGGAAGTGTTAGCAGATCATGTGATAGAATGATGGGTCATTCCATCCATCTCAAACAAAAGGTTAACAAAAGTTATGTCCATATTATGGTGAGATTAATCATATATGGTTCCAAAAATGGACTTATACTTCATCTATCATAGCACATAATAAAATAATACTAGTCTCTACTAACCATGGACTTCCTGTAGGCCAGTGGTATGCAATAAAGGCCCATCGCACTTCAATTTTGGGTTTGATTCCAACAACCTTGTCTGACGCGATGGGTTGTCTCCCATCCTATAGGTTGTCATTTTTCTAAAACTACACTATTATAACATTACAGAAATAATTTCGAAAAAATTTTATCACCTTAAATAATACTATCTGATGTCCGATATAACCCTTCCCAATCTTTATACATTTCCAAAATACATATGTCCAATCTCATAGTATAAAGAAAATTATTACTGGAAAGGTCACATAACAAGAACATGAATATCATCATTTATCATACGATATATCTTTTTGGTCACATTCCAAACATGTGAATTCCTTAATCCTGTATTCTCTTGAAATAGAAAATACCATAGAACCTTATTGAAAACATGAATTCTGTCAAAAGGTAACTCTTTCCACTTACCAAAGTCCCAAAAATTCTATATACTCATACCATGATATAACTTTGTCCTTATATCATTCACGAGCTCATTTAATTTTTTTCTTTATCCTTTTATTATGTGCATATCATCTAATTTGCAAAAATATCTGAATAACCTTTCATGGTTACCGGTACAATTCATCATATAATTTCAAAAATATAAGGAAAACAAATAGTGTAACAATCCTTAGATGTCTTTTTATTCCATAGTACCATGAGATTACTTATACAACATTACTCTTGATAAAAATGTAATCAGTACACTACCATCTTAAACAATTGACCGATCTTGGACAATTCATTGATCACACATATCATTTGTAGTCTCTTCATCATCATCAATATAAATACTACCCATACTACCATATTGATTCTCTTCATGATATTTTCCCTTAGGGAATTGGTTTGCATAAT
This sequence comes from Viscum album, assembly GCA_963277665.1. Taxonomy (NCBI): domain Eukaryota; kingdom Viridiplantae; phylum Streptophyta; class Magnoliopsida; order Santalales; family Viscaceae; genus Viscum; species Viscum album. Next base: position 1,996,982,812 of record OY728143.1, on the reverse strand, counting down.
GCTCGTACATTCTACATTTAAAACATTAAACCATTGTTGATGTCTTAGCAATTCCATTATCCTTGTCCATGGTGTTAACTGAACCTTTTCCATTGTAATTACTGGCTTTGTGTCATTTTTTTCCACACCCAAAGCATCTTCCAGATCCTTTTAAACATTCTCCTCGATGTCTCTTCCCACACGATTCACATGAGTAAAATTGAACTTTATTTCCTCTATTATCATCATGAAACTCCTTCTTTCTCTTATTAACTGAGTTAGGAAACATACTAAAGTTTATATTATTGATCATATAATGAGATTTATAATTAGGCATAATAACGATGTTTATCCTTCCACATCCCATTTTATTTTCTTGATCACGAAGAATATCATTCCATTATCCATCATATTCTCCATTATCGTGAATCTTCTTGTTTCCACCCATTTTCTAAAACCCAAAAAGAATTGTGTGAGAGAAAAAAATCATAATCAAGGGGGAGTACCTTCAATATCTAACATCTTAGGTTAAATTATAATATTGTTACCATAATTCAAGGATTATAACCTATACTTATACATAACATTGGGGATATCGCTAGACACATCATAGAAATATCTCTAGGGATCTCACTAATGTTTTTGCATACTAGTTTCCAATGGCTGACAAAACCTTTACTCTGATTCCAAATGTAGAGACCCAAATCTTGACGTACATGGACATTACATTACTTTTTGTGGAATAATTAATACATTACAAAAACTAACTCACAAGGACCAAAATAGTTTAGTGTCTTTGGAAACTCTGAATTTAATCTTATAATCGTGATGAATGATCTTCAACATCTCCAATAAAGATCTTCCCCTTTTGTTTTCTTACCTAAAACTTTCCTTTAAATCCTGGGGAAAAGAAAACATATAAACGGTGAGCTAAAATGCTCAGTAATGGTAAACATGGAGAAAATAAACCAAACTCTATACATTTGAACGTAAAATCATGAACATAATGTTTAAACATCAAAATCTTGAGAAATGACATAAAACATGGAAGTACGTAAGACATAAATCATAATATAACATCAATAATAATAAAATATCACGGGAATAAATCATGTAATTATGGAAAACCATTAATCACATGATATGATTTACATTGTAGCCAAGGAATTTCTGCCAATACCATCTTAGTGGATAATGTCCCATTCTGAATCGAGTTCACTCCTCGTTTCTGTCCTGTAACACTGAACCAGATTAACTTACCATTCCAGTCATTTCTATCTCATGAGATATAAATCTTTACCTAATGCATTGGAGGGATATATAGGTCCATCCCATCTTATAATGAAATCATTCTTACGTGTGCCACAACATAAACATAAATCATTCATCATAACCCAATGAATAAAATGGGTTTCACAGACATCATCCCATAATAACATAATCCATATAAAACAACTGGATATCATTTTATCATAATAAAAGTGAAACCATTTAAATCATAGAGACATTATACTCGAAACATAAACATGCTAAATAATGTCATCTTAGATGGAAAATAGTTTTGATAAAACACTTGAAATGAACTCTTGAGGAAAATTTCCCTTCTTCTTCAAAATCATTATCATTTCACAAAATGCCATACAATTTTATAAGAAAATGATTTTATTGAAAATAACCATGAAATCTTATATAGTAATCTTTATGATGAAAAGGCGTTATGAAACTATAAAAATCTTTTCATGCCGTATATGTTAAAAAACCATTCTCCTTATACTTTTGTCGAAACGTCAAAAAGTACCTCGTATGGTAAACAAAAGAAAGATTACTTCCATACACAAAGTAAAAGTCAAAGAGGGTTAAAAATTACTTTAAACAAACATTTAATAATATTAAACACTTTATGAAAAACAATTTATATACATGGATGAAAAATATTACCCCAGTAAATACTTACGTATAAGCAATCTCGGATAAAAATGAGATTGCAAAATTATCCCTTACCTTGTGTCCAATAAGCTTCATATGTATCCGAAAATCTGGTATAATAATTTGAATAATGTCATTGAATTATTACATAATCATATTAATTGTTTTTATTTCATATATGGTTCACTTATGACTTTATATTACCCGTTCTTTTGTAAATTCAATGTTAAAGTAGTGTTTTGGGTAAAATCGTTACATTTATCGTACGTGTTTCGACATGTTTTTCTTGATATTATTACTAATATATTGATTTAATTAATTCCAGAATGTAAAACATGAATTATATATAATATATATACAGCATATAAATATATATGATATATCGATAAATGGAATGAAATACACTGTTCATGGAGACGGTAGGCCGTACGTACGCATGAATGTTGTTTTCATTTCATTATTGAATTAAATGGAATTAAGTAAATGAAACATATATGTACATAAATCCAGTATAATTATTATGTAATATATTTCATTATTATTTATTATATATATTTTATAATCATTCTTTAACAGTTAATCATGGAAAATGAATCTCATCACGTTCGTGGAGACAGTAGTCCGTACGTACGCACGAGCGATGATATCATTTCCATGATCATGGAAATGTATTGAAGTATATGTATAATATTTCAGAATCAATATCAATTTACAATAATCATATATAGTTATTTATTTACACCATTATACCCATCCAAGTAAGGTGGTGGTGGAAAAAATTACACCACGGCGTGGTGATAGTATTCCGTACGTACGCATGCGCGGCGATTTCATTTTTCATAGGATGTATAGAATATGAAATAGGGGGTTTTCATATTTATAATAACATATCAGTATATTAGTGATACTGATGTTATTAGTTTATGATGAAACAAATAAATAAGAAGAAGAAATAAATTAGAAAGAATCGGTAAAGGATATTACCTCTTCTTTGACGCGCCTCTTCTTAACCTCCTCATAAGGCACTAGAGTTGGTATTTTGAGGAGACAAAAACATCTATAATGTTTCTAGGGAAGTTGAGAAGAGAAATGGGTAGGGGTTGGTAGAGCATGAAAGCTCAAAATTTTGTAAAGAGAAGAGGGAGGAGGTTCCCTTTAATAAGGGAGGAGGGGGGCACTTTAGGAAAACAATTAAAATATTATTTTATAATAAAGTCATATTCCCTTTATAATGGCCCCAAAGTGACTTATTTCATAGCTAAAGTGGGTATGGGTATAAATACTCTCAACCAATAGGTTTTAGACAAGTTTAGGTTACTATTATGACCAAATCATTTAGATTTAACTCTATGTTAAATAATTTAACTTTTACCGTGTCTTCTTGTTTCCTTACACTATATGGTTAACAAAATTACAATAACAAGCCAAACGAATTCCAAGTTGTTCATTATTAATATATATAACATTATCTAAGTCATTTTTCCAATCCTTATATTTTTAGGAATAGAATAAAAATTAATAATATAATATTTTTTTAAAAATCTATTTTATGTCAATTTTGACACTATTTGGTAATTGATTTTTTTAGAACTCATAAAAGCAAGATTAGTTAAAAAAAATTAATTAAATCAATAATAACATGTCATATTAACCTATAATATTATTTTAATTCATAAAAGTTATCATATTACATTTATTTCGGTATTTATAATATCAATTATGTTAATATTTCATTAATAAGGGAATTACTACATCATCATTGTGTCATAAATATATTAAATTATTTAATGTATAAATATTATAAATAAAATACCATTATTTATGAAGTAGTTTTATCTTTCTAATGAATATTTATAGAAAAATGTAACTTCTGTATAACCATATATTAAAAATGTTTTAGTTATTAAACATTGATTTTATCTCTTTTAACTCTTCGTGAAATAAAATAATAATAAATGTCCTAATCTAATCCAAGTGGATCTAAAGGGTCATATTTTAATTATAAGGTTTTTTTGGTCGAATTTAACATATCCAATAGAATTAGAACATGTATTTGGGTAATAATAATATCATTCTTACCCTTAATTACCCTATTTACTTTTAACCATGGTAAATAAAAGTAAAAAGTCACTATTCACCAAAAATTATTTTCAACTTATTGAACCACATTTTACTCCTTGATATTAACCGACCCTCTCAGATTTTCTAAATTCTATTCACAGAAGCGGTAAAATTATGTTTTATGTAAATTTTCAAATTCTCCTAGGAGGTGGGTAAAAGACGGTGAAAAGTTAAATAAAATTTTAATATATGTAAAATTATTATAAAATGACTCTAATGAATTACATTGATCTTATATAGGTATTATGTATCAATTTTGACCTAAAATAAATTTAAATAAAACAAATAATTATTAAAATAAAAATTCGATTTTTAAATAGTAACCTAGTGTTTTCACTATTCATCAAAAAATTGAATGTTTTTAAAAAAATACCAAAAATTCACCCTAAGATAATATCGATCTTTTGAATCAAAAAATGAAGTCCATTTTGAAAGATTAAATTTATAAAATTTCAAAAAGTGGGTATTACTATTCATAATGGCTAGTTTTTAACGCCCCGACCGTAGTTACCCAAAGTCGGTGCATTATTACATATCATTGGCATGATCACAAAAGATCTAGTCTCGAAAGACCGATTAGTTTAGTAGTCTTGTAAACACATGATACATTCATAAATTTTACATTACATCATAAAATGAAAACTACAACAACATCTTTTCTCCACACTCATATCCCCTTATACTATCCCTGCAGGTCATTCATAAAATTCTTCTTCATATCCTGGGAAAAAGAAAACATAGAAAGGGGTGAGCTCAAATGCCCAGTAAGGATAACAATATAGCAAAAACTTTCATAAATAAGACTAAACATTCAAGGCAATGTATAACTAAAATAAAATCCTTTTACAAATGAAATTCAGCATAATATGGAATAAAATAAAATAAAATAATTCCATTTACTTATTCACATGGATATTCTACTAATTGAATAATAACATGCAATATCAATATCCACTTTCATAATCATGGAATGTATAATTCCAGACTATCATAACTACATATTCAAGGCCTCATGCCATGACTACAAATAATATTTTGTCAAGGCCTCGTGATAAGACACTATATTGTCTCATGAGACCTACAAGTAAATCTAAGAGCTATAGCGGGCTCCACCCGTCACATATCAAGTCCAATGCATTCCTCATATGAACAGGTTTAAACATAACATAAACATTCGTATTTAAACTAGAAAACGAAATGTCAATACTTTCTCCATAAACCATGAATGGTATAAAAATAACACATCCATAGTCAAACATATCACAAAACCTTCAATACAATATGGATGTTTTGTATCATAATAAATAAACTTCAAATAATCATAAAATCCATCAATGGATTTTGACATAGATGAAATCAAAACTATTTGAGAGAAATATCTCATTTTTTTGAAATCATTTTAAAGTCACATAATTATAAAATAAAACATTTAATTTGAAAATATTCTTATAATCTTTTAAGGGAAGCTTTGATGATTTTATAACTGTGAAAAATAGCCGCACCCACTGTATAAGTTAAAAAAGACATTCTTACCTTAATTCTGTCGAAAAGGTTAAAAAGGACCTTGGTTGGAAAATGACAGAAAGATTCCTTTATAAAATTCTTATAAAAAGTCAACAAGGGTATAAATGAATTTTTCCCATAGTATTTAAAATATTAATAATGATTTTAAATACATTTTTAAGAAACATGTATGAGGATGATAAAGAGGTCCCTGCCGATAATTACATATAAACAACCTCGGATAATGAAGATATTGTGAAATAAACCCTTACCTTATACTCATCCTTATTAGATTATATGTTAACCTCCAATATAATAGTTAAAACATTGTTATTAAATTATATAAGAACCATATAAATAATTATGATATCATATATGTTCTTCTAATAATGATTTTTTAATAATATTTTAGTATTATCGTCATTTCGGGTGTTAACTTACTGGTTTTATTTTATATGTTTTGTTACATAAGCCGTGTTTGTTATGGATAAGTTGTATCTTATTCATATCCAGAATGATATCAATTCCTTAAACATTATTTTTAATCATAAAATGATAATTAGACATGAATGGATATGATGGGGAATGAATCTCATCGCGTTCGTGGAGACGGCAGTCCGTACGTACGCACAAGCGACAATACCACTCTTTTTATATTAAAATAATGTATAATTGGATAGTATATCATATATATAGAATAATTATCATTTTATATTTAATATTTACATGAATTACACATCATTATTATACCCATAAAAATAATTATGTTTTGAATAACAATTACACCATGAGGTAGAGACGGTAAGCCGTACGTACGCAGGTTTGGTGACATGTCATTCAAAGGATGGATAGAATACTAAATATGGTTGTAGACTGTTTATAATAGCATCACCGTATATATAATATATTGGAATTATTATTTTTTGTATGGAAAAAACAATGAATGAAGAAGTGGAAAAAGAAAGGAACTTGAAAGAGGGTGGTGAAAACATTACCTCTTCTTCGGGTTCTTCCTTTTGATTTGATCAAAAGCGATTTTTAGGTTGGATCTCCTATGAAAATAATGCCTCTAGGATGAATTTATGGAATTTGAGAGAGTATTTGGGTAGGGTTTGTCTGATCCTAAAGGCTTTCAATGTGTGATTTAGTGAGAAGTGGGAGTGCCCTTTTATAAGAGGGGTGAGGGGCACCTTTGGAAAAGCTAGAAATATTATTTTATAATAAATTCATATTTGGTTTCTAATGGCTCCAAAGTGGATTATTAAAAGTCTACGGTAGGTATGAGATAGAATAATTTCAACCAGTATAAATTAGAAAGGTTTGTTTCATTATATTGACCTTATATTTATGTTTTAACTCTTAGTTAATTAGTTTGAAATTTACCATGCCACTTTAATTTTTTATATTATATAGATAATAAACTTACTATATACATACAAGCGACACCCATGTGGTAAATTCATGATACAAATATCCTGATATAAGTCATTTTGATGAACCATAGATTTTTAGGAATAGAATATCAAATAATAAGATAATATTTGTTTTAAAAACACACTTATGTCAATTTTGACACTATTCAATAATTGATTTTTGTTAAAGTCTTAAAAACATTATTAATTCGAAAACAAATTAATTTATGAAATCCTATAAGGTCATATTAACCAATAAAATTCATTTATGTCATCAAAACTTTCCAATTATTTTAATTTTAACATTTATAATACCAATTATTTGATTCTTTCATTAATAAGGAAAATACAACATCATTATTGTGTCATAAATAATATTAAGTATTAAATGTCTAAAAATTATAAATAAAAAACCATTACTTAGGAAATATTTTTTATCTTTCTAATGATTATTTATAGTCGAAAATACAACATATATAACCATATATAAAAATTGTTTTTTTAAAAGATATATTCTTTTGTCATTTTTGTATTTATTTTAACTTAATTAATATAAAGTTCCCTTATCACTTACAAGTGGATCCATGGGGTCCCAAAATCGACCCAAAGATGCTCAACGTCGGATATGTATAATCCAATAAGGTTATGACACATTTTAGGATAATTTATTATTATTATAATATTAATTTGTTACCCTTATTTACAGGATTTACCCTTTAACCATGGTAAATAAAATATTTACCGAAGTAATTATTCAAAATGTCTTGAAATAAAATTTACCTATTTACACAATTTGGACATCCTGATTCCAAATATGGAATCCATTTTTCCAAATTCAAAACACAGAAGTGGTAGAAATTAATTTAAAATTAATTTCCGTTGTTAAAACAAAAGTGTGTTTTTAAGAGATAATAACTATCAAAAGATTAAAACTTTCTTATGTTCAGTTTAATTGTGAAAATATGTCCAATGAACAACATTGTATTAAATGGTAAAAATATATTCTTAATATACTTTAAAACCACTCAAATTCATAATTTATCACTATTAATTATTTCGATTCAAAAAGTTGTTTTTTATTAAAATTTAGTAATTTTTACTATTCATCAAAATATAAAAGTTCTCCGAAAAGTACCAAAATTTTACCCTATGCTAATTTCAATATTCTGAATCCAAAAATGAAGTCCATTTTATAAAATTTCAAAAAGTGGGTATTACTATTCATAACGTCTACTATGATTGGTCGTAGTGTGTTAGAATCTCGAAGTTGCGTACAACACATGCTACTGTATTATTCAAAGAAAATCGTCCTGTGGAAGCTTGGGGTGTTACATTCTCCCCTCTTTCAAATAATTTCGTCATCGAAATCTCTATAATACTACCTCATAAAAATACTCGGGTGGTTCTTCATCATAAGTTCCTCGGGTTCCCACATTGCCTCTTCTATCTTATGGTTTCTCCATAGAACTTTTACCAGACAAGTCGTCCAGTTTCTCAAAACTTGCTCTATTGTATCAATAATTTTAACGAGTTCATCGCAATAAGATGGATCAGGTTCTAGTTATAATTCCTCATAAATGAGTACATGCGTTGGGTCATGAATTTGTTTTCTAAATAGTGATACGTGGAACACATTGTGAACTTTGGAGAGACATGACGGCATTGCCAAACGGTAAGATACAGCCCCAATTCATTCAATAATTTCAAAAGGTCCTATGTACCTGGGACTCAATTTACATTTCTTTCTGAAATTTATAACTCCATTACATGGGGATACCTTCAAGAAAACATGATCTCCAACCTGAAATTCCAAATCATTCATTCTGTTGTCAGCGTAGCTCTTCTGCCTACATTGAGCTGCTTTGATGTAGTTTTGGATTACCTTCACCTTCCTCAATGTTTCCTCCACCAGTTATGGTCCTACAAGTTTTCTTTTACTAATGTCATCCCTACAGGTTGGTCTGCGACATCTCTTTCCATATAACGCTTCATATGGTGCCATTTGAATACTCGAATGGAAGCTATTGTGATAGGAAAATTCTACCAGAGGTAAATATTGATCCCACAAACCCTGAAAGTCATGTGAGCAGGATCTCAGCATGTCTTCTAAGGTTTGAATAGTCTATTCTGATTGTCAATCTATTTGAGGGTGGTAGGTAGTGCTCAAATGAAGTTCAGTATCCAGATATTTCTGAATACTTTTCCAGAATCTTGATGTAAAATGGGGATCACGATTAGAAACAATCAATAGGGTTACTCCAGGAAGTCTCAAAACTTCATTAATATATAGTCTTTTTTGATGTTGGAGTGGTAAATATTCTCTTATTGCATGAAAATGTGCTAACTTGATAAGATGATAAAAAATGACCCATATTGTATCATTCCTTCTAGGAGTCATTGTTAGCCCCATGATGAAGTCCATCGTAATATTATCCCATTTCCACTCAGGTATAGGAAGAGGTTTAAATACTCCACCAGGCTATTTCCTTCCAGCATTCACTTATTGATAAAACCATACATCTTGACACAAAATCAGCAATCTCCCTCTACATGTTGTCCCACCAAAAATTTTCCTTCAAATCTCTATTCATTTTGGTGCTTCCATGGTGTATAGAGAAATTTGAACTACGAGCATCATCCTGCAATTCCCTATTTATATTAGCTATATCAAGAACACAAAGTATCTTCCAAAATTTTAAAATTCCATCTTCATACAGAAGGCCTCTCAATCTCCCATCATTCAAAGAATTAATCTTCTTTATAAATACTTCATCATCAATCTGAGAACTCTTTATCCTTTCTAGTAAAGATGGTTTGACAACTATTTGAAAAAGTATTGATGTTTCACCTTCCATGGTTATTCCCATGTCCATCTTTACTAGATCCATGAAAATTGGATCTCTTTCAAGTCTCATATTGTTCAAAACGCCATGATCTTTTCTACTCAAAGCATCTGCCACCCTGTTTGCCTTCCCCGGGTGGTAGTGTATCGTGCAGTACTAATCCTTGAGTAATTCAAACCATCTCCTTTTCCTCATGATGAGTTCTTTTTGTGAGAAAATATACTTCAAACTCTTGTGATCAGTACAAATCTAACATTTGTCACCATAGATTTAGTGTCTCCATATCTTCAAAGAAAAGATCACAGCTGCTAACTCGAGATCATGAGTAGGATAGTTTTTCTCATGAATTTTCAACTATCGTGATGCATAGGCAATAACCCTATCATTATGAATAAGGACACAACCAAGTACTTTCGTCGATGTATCACTATAAATAATTAACCCATCATTCCCAAATGGAAGAGTCAATATTGGAGCATTGACTAATATTCTCGTCAGTTCTTCAAAACATTCTTCACACTCTTTTGTCTAAAAATAATTAACCCCATTACGTGTGATATTTGTTAATGGGTTAGACAACCGGGAAAAATTCTAGACGAAACGTCAATAATAACCTGTTAATCCAATAAAACGGTGTTCCTCTGTTATAGTTGTCAGTGCAGGCCATTCATGGATTGCCTTGGTCTTAGAAGGATCAACAGTGATTCAATCTTCTGAGACAATATGGCCAAGAAAAGAAATCTTCTGAAGCCAGAATTCTCACTTACTAAATGTCTAATATAATTCATGTCTTCTCAGAGTCTTCAGGATAATGCACAAGTGATTTTCATGATCTTCGCATCTTTTGGAGTATAGCAAGATATCATCAATAAATACCACCACAAAATCATCTTGATATTACTTGAAAACTCAATTAATTAGATTCTTGAATACAGAGTGTGCATTCGTCCACCCAAAAGGCATTACTGTAAACTTGTAATTCTCATACCTGGTTCGAAATGTTGTCTTCAGAATGTCTTCCTTCTTCACACAAAACTGATGGTATCCAGACCGAAGGTCAATCTTTGAAAAGTATTGAGATCCATGAAGTTGGTCAAATAAATCATCAATGTTTGGTAGGTGATACTTTTTCTTTATTGTTATAGCATTGATCTCCCTGCAGTTGATACATAACCTCAAAGTTCCATATTTCTTTTTAACAAAAAGATCATGGGCTCCACAGAGAGAAACACTAGGGTGAATAAATACCTTATTACTTAATTCTTCTAGTTTTTTATTTAGTTCAACTAATTTCACAGTATCCATTCTATAAAGGGACTTCGATATAGGCCTTGATCCAGGAATTAAATCAGTTCAAAACTCAACTTCTTGTTCTAGAGGATGTCCAGGTAAATCATCCGAAAACACATCTACATATTCTTTCACAATAGGTACATCCTCTATTTGAACATTCTTTTCCTCACCCACAATAATTTCATTCTATTCCTCCCCAATAATTGAATTTAGTTGAGCCACTGGGGGGGATCTAGATAAGAATTCAATGGTGATGATTCTGCTCTAAAGATAAGGTGTTCCTTATCATCATCATAAAAAATCATAACCCACTTCTTCTTACAATAAATATTTGCATCATGGTCTGAAATCCAATCCATACCAACGATTATATCAAACTCAATAATAGTTCTGACAATGAGATCAGCGGATAAAGAACATTTATGTGCTCTAATGGAGACTGATTCACAAATCATTGTTGTAATGATACTACCCTAACGATTTTTAATTGAAAACTCCCTTGTTAAATCAAATTGGAAATATCTAATTTTCTAAGCAAATTGGGAAGATATGAAACAATGTGATGATCCAGAATCATATAATTCATTTTATAAACATAATAAAACCATTAAATTACCTGCCACCATGTCTTTCAGAGCTTCTACCTCAGCAATAGTGATATCATAATATTGGAATTGATCCCTTGTCCTTTTCTGAGTTAATTCCCCTGAAGCATAGGACATTCATTTTCATAATGTCCCATCTCTCTGCAGTTGTAGCATTGAACATCGTTAGCTTCTTTCTTCCCCTAGCAATCACGAGTTTGGTGGCCTTTTTCACCACACTTGTAACAGACTCTCATTCCCATCAAGCGTGTACCAGAGTGTTTCTACCCACATTTAATACATGATGGATATTCAACTTTTCCTTTCTTCCCATTATTTCCATTCCCAGAGTATTCAATATATCTCTTCTTCTCATTCTTTTCTTTAAAGTCATAAGACTTAGATAATTCTTTTTCTGTCTTGATAGAACATGAGACAATATCTTCATACAACGAGAAGGACCGTGACACTAATTCTCGACAAAGAAATGGTTTTAACCCATCAAAGAAACGATCAATATTACTTCATGGGTTACATATATAATCTCTATCATACGTTGCTAACCTTGTAAAGTTATCATCATACTTTGCGACATTCTCATCCTCCTTTTATCTTAGACTCAGAAATTGCCTTTCCATATCTTCTCGATGGTAATGAGGAAAGTATATTTCTATGAAAAACTGTTTGAACTCCCTTCCTTCCATATTAGATACTTCATCATCTTCATTTGTGTTTTGAATCAATCACCACCATTGATCAGTATCTCTAGTGAAGAGATAATCTTCCATGACAACTTTTTCCCTTTCACTACTCCCCAAAGCTTGAAATGTTTTCTCTAAGGAACTTATCCATTGCTTATCTACTAATGGATTTGTACTCCCATTGAATGTTGGTGGTTTCTGCCTCATGAATTGATCTAACATTGATCCTCCTCACTGTGGATCCGGGTGCTCTATATGGGTAAGGTTATTATTCATAACCTGAGTGATTTGTCCCAGTATGGTGACTAGTTGATCATCACCAGTTGCATCACCAGCTCCACTATAATTATCTTGAGCAAGAGGGAAACCCCTACATGGATTGCATGCATTGATACAGTTTTTATTTCTTCCACTATGCACCATTTCTAAACAATGGCATAAACTAGATCAGTTTATGAATCAACATACATAATTCCATACTTGTAAAACACTTAACATAAAATGAACTATTTATGGATATAATACATAATCAGAAAAGAAATTCTTTGAGGAATTATATACACACAAACCCTTCATAATGCTTTGTAATGAAAATGATAATTATCCTAAGCATATCCCCCAGGAGTGTCGTAACCAAGATTGAAGCAAGGCTCATTGTCATGCACCAGTTCCCATTCGAGTCTAGTTCAATGCGGTGTTTTCGGGTTTTACCCTTAGTTACATATGTGCCAGAGCCACCTCAACCTAATCATATCCAGATAGGGATGTATTGCACATTAAACTCACAAAATTTCTATAATACCAAAATTCTAGGAACTTATTCTATACTAATCCTCAAAGTCTATATTAGATCTATGTGCTCTAATCAGAGTTTATCTAAATCAAGCTTCCATGGTTTGTACTAAACTTCCTCTGATACCAACTATAATGCCCCGACCCTAGTTACCCAATGTCGGTGCATTATTACATATCATTGGCATGTTCAAAAAAAATCATGTCTCAATAGACCGATTAGTTTAGTAGTCTCGGAATCAATAGATACATTCATAAAGTTTACATTACATAATAAAGTGAAAACTACAACAACATCTTGTCTCCACACTCATATCCCCTTATACTATCCCTGTAGGTCATTCATAAAATACTTCTTCACATCCTGGGAAAAAATAAAACACAGAAAGGGATGATCTCAAATGCCTAGTAAGGATAACAATATAGAGAAACTTTCATAAATAAGCATAAAAATTTAAGGCAATGTATAAGTAAAACAAAAGCCTTTTAAACATGAACTTCAACATAATATGGCAAAAATAGAATAAAATAATTCCATTTACTTATTCACATGGATATTCGACTAGTCGAATAATCACATGCAATATCAATGACCACTTTCATAATGATGGAATGCATAATTCAATACTATCATAACAACATAGTCAAGGACTCGTGCCAAGACTACAAATAATATTTTTTCAAGGCCTAGTTCGAAGACACTAGTTTTTTTCATGAGACCTACCAATGCATTAAGGAGCAATAGCGGGGGCCCCCATCACATATTAAGTCCAATGCATTCCTCATATGAACAGGTTTAAGCATAACATAATCATTCGTATTAAAACTATCTTATGAAAAGTCAATACTTTCTCCATAAACCATGACTGGTATAAAAATAACATATACATAGTCAAACATATCACAAAACCTTCAATATAATATGGAAGTTTTTTATCATAGTAAATAAACTTCAAATAAGCATAAAATCCATCAAAGGATGTTGACATAGATGAAATCAATACTATTTGAGAGAAATATTTCTTTTTTTGAAATCATTTAAAAGTCACATAATTATTAAAAATAATTTACTTTAAAAATATTCTTATAATCTTGTAAGGGAAGATTCAATTATTTTATAATAGCTAATAATAGTCGCACCCACCATATATGTTAAAAAAAGACATTCTTCCCTTAATTCTATCGAAAAGGTTAAAAAGGACCTTGTTTGGAAAACGATAGAAATATTCCGTTATAAACTTCTTATAAAAATTTAAAAAGGGTATAAATGACTTTATCCCATAGTCTTTAAAATATTAATATTGATTTGAAATACATTTTTAAGAATAATGGATGTGGATGATAAAGAGGTCCTAGTAGATAATTACGTATAAACAACCTCAGATAATGAAGAGATTGTGAAATAAACCCTTACCTTGTACTTTTCCTTAGTCGATGGTATGTTATCATCCGGTATAATAGTTAAAAAATTATTATTATATTATTCAAGAACCATATACATAATTATGATATCATATATGATCTTCTAATAATGAATTGTTAATAATATATTAGTATTATCGTCGTTTCGGGTGTTAATTTACTCGTTTTCTTTTATATTTTTTGTTACATAATCCGTGTTCATTATGAATAGGTTGTATCTTATTCATATCCATAATGATATAAAGTACATAAACATTATTTATAATCATAAAATTATAAATAGACTTGAATGGATACGATGGGGAATGAATCTCATCATGTTCGTGGAGACAGTAGTCCGTATGTACGCACGAGCGACATTATCACTATTTTGATATTAAAATAATATATAATTAGATCTTATATCATATAAAAAGAATAATTATCATGTTATATTTATTATTTATAAGAATTACACATCATTATTATACCCATCCAAATAATTATGTTTTGAATAAAAATTACACCACGAGATGGAGATGGTTAGCCATATGTACGCACGTATAGTGACATGTCATTCAAAGGATAGATAGAATACTGAATATGGTTGTACCATGTTTCTAATGACATAACTATACTTAATATATTGGATTTATTATTTTATAATGGGAAAAAAAGAATGAAGTAGTAGAAGAAGAAAAGAACTTGAAAGAGGGTGGTGAAAACATTACCTCTTCTTCGGGTTCTTCCTTTTGATTTGATCCAAAGGGCTCCTTAGGTTGGATTTATGATCAAAATAAGGCCTCTAGGTTGAATTGAGGTAAGTTGAGAGAGTATTTGGGTAGGCGTTGTCCATTCCAAAAGGATTTTAATGTGTGAATTAGTGAGAAGGGGGAGTGCCCTTTTATAAGAGGGGTGAGGGGCACCTTTGGAAAAGCTAGAAATATTATTTTATAATAAATTCATATTCAGTTTCCAATGGCTCAAAGTGTATTATTAAAAGTATAAGGTGGGTATGTGTTGAAATACTTTCAACCAAAAGAAGTTAGACAGGTTTGGGTCATTATATTAACTTTATCTATTAGTTTTAACTCTTAGTAAATTAGTATGAAATTTACCATGTCACTTTATATTTTTATATTATATAATTAATAAACATACTATATAGAACCAAGAGACCCCAAATTTGTCCATCAGTGATACACCTATCAGGATATAAGTCCTTTGACCAAACCATAGTTTTTAAGAAATATAATATCAATTAATAATATAATATTTGTTTTAAAAACTCATTTATGCCTATTTTGACACTATTCAATAATTGATTTTTCTTAAAGCCTTAAAAACATTATTAATTAAAACCAAATTAATTTACGCAATCCTATAATGTCATATTAACCAATAAAATTCATGTATATTATCAAAACGTTCAAATTATATTTATTTTCACATTTATAATACCAATTATTGGATTCATTCATTAATAAGGAAAATACTGCATCATTATTGTGTCATAAATAATATTAATTATTAAATGTATAAAAATTTTAAATAAAGAACAATTATGTTGGAAATATTTTTATCTTTCTAATGAATATTTATAGTCGAAAATCGAACATATATAACTCTATGTAAAAATTGTTTTGCTAAAAGATATATGCTTATGTTGTTCTTGTATTTATTTTAACTTAATTAATATAAACTGGCCTTATCACTTACAAGTGGATCCATGGGGTAAAAAAATCGACCCATAGATTCCCATGGTCGGACATGTATCAACCAATAAGTTTAGGACTAGTTTCAGGGTAATTTATTATTATTATACTATTATTTGTTTCCCTTATTTACCGGATTTACCCTTTAACCATGCTAAATAAAATATTTACCGAAGTAATTATTCAAAATGTCTAAAAATTAAAGATACCTATTTAAAAAATTTTGAAATCCTGATTCCAAATACAGAATCCATTTTTCCAAATTCAAAACATAGAAGTGGTAGAAATTAATTTAAAATTAATTCTCATTGTTAAAACAAAAAGCGTGTTTTTAAGAGATAATAATTATCAAAAGATTGACACTTGTTTAGGTCCGGTTTAACTGTGATATTATGTCCAATGACCAACATTGTATTAAATGGTAAAAATATATTCTAAATATAATTTAAAACCAGTCAAATTCATAATTAATCACTATTAATTATATCGATTAAAAAGTTGTTTTTAATTAAAATTTAGTAATTTTAATTATTCATCAAAATATAAAAGTTATCAGAAAAGTACCAAAATTTCACCCTAGGATAATTTCTATATTCCGAATCCAAAAATAAAGTCCATTTTATAAAATTTAGTAATTTTCACTATTCATAAAAATATAAAAGTTATTCAAAAGGTACCAAAATTTCACCCTATGCTAATTTCAATATTCCGAATCCAAAAATGAAGTCCATTTTTTAAAATTTAAAAAATTGGGTATTACTATTCATAATGGCTATTTTGATTGGTCATAGTGTGTTAGAATCTTGAAGATTCATACAACACATGCTACTGTATTATTCATAGAAAATCGTACCGTGGAAGCTTGGGGTGTTACATAGATTATATAATATTTTAATAACATGTCATTTTTTTTGAAACTTGGTACTGAATACAACACAAGCTATCATGGAAGGTCGCGATTGCATGTAAAGCAAGCCAAGTCAGGTTTGCGTGTAGTGAAAGATTCCTTTGTTGTTGCATATAACAAAATCCAACTATATTTCATTTATACATTGAATATATATATACACACTCAGTGTTGCGTAGAATAACTACTATCAAACAAACTTGAAATTGTGTGTAACACAATATATGAATAGTGTTGTGTATACTACAAGCTAATACGGTGTTTTGTATAGCGCAAAATAATCTTAGTGTAGTGTACAAAAAAAAATACATCAAAGAAATTAAAAAGAATAATTCTCATAAAATCTTGAGTTGTTACAATGCTGCGAATGAAATCATCCTCTACTATCTCAGTCGAATTATGC
Source organism: Viscum album (assembly GCA_963277665.1). Lineage (NCBI taxonomy): Eukaryota > Viridiplantae > Streptophyta > Magnoliopsida > Santalales > Viscaceae > Viscum > Viscum album. The sequence continues at coordinate 1,996,965,232 of OY728143.1, read as the reverse complement.
TTGATGTAGAAACTCGATATTCATGTATCGAAAAGTGCTACCGAGGATTAGTCTTTGCAGTTTAGAAATTGAGGAACTTCCTAAAACATCACGAGGTCCAATTGGTATCTCGCAATAACCCACTCAAATTTATCCTTAGTCGTCCTATTATTATAAGGCATCTAGGACGATGGGAAGTTAATTTTAAAAAATTTAATATCCAATTTGTGCCTCAAAAGTCAATAAAATGCCATGCTCTAGCCGAATTCCTTGTTGAGCATCCATCTGTAGAAGATACATCATTAAATACTGAACTTCTTGATGAAAAGGTCTTCTTTATTTAGGATAATTCCCAAACATGGGAAATGTACTTTTATGGTGCATCTAGAAGTCCAAAAGGGAAGGGAATGGAAAACCTTAAACTCAACAAAGTTGGATTTGGAATTATCTCTATCTCTATAGAAAAGGATGTATTTCCATATTCCTTCCTATTATCGGAAGGCGAAACCAATAATGAGGCAGAGTATCTTGCTCTCATTGCAGTTTTGGAATTAGCACGTTAGGTGAAAATGAATCACGTGAAGGTAAAAGGTGATTCCAAATTGGTAATAAATCAAATCAATGGAGAATATGCTATCATAAAATAAGAGTTAATCACTTTGTGTGATTGTGTCATAGGGTTAATGGATGTATTTCCCTTCGATCCAACATTGTCATATATCCCGCAATCACAAAATTCCTAAGCAGATGCACTAGCTAATGCAGCTACAACCTTGGTAGATCTTAATCGGGATGATATAGTCATTAGCATAACCCATCAAATTATGGTCTCACATTTTTTCAAACTAAAATGATGAAAACTAATGAAATTATCCGTATTTATGAGCCATATGGTCCTACCATTGGATGGAGAACAACTAACATGGAATATATTCAAAACGGTGTACTTCCACAGAATAGGGCTAAAAATGAATAGATCTAGTGACAAACAACCAATTTAACCCTTTATGATAGTCGAAACCCCAAAAAGATCCTCTACACACAAGGCTTTGATGGAATCCTCTTCAGATGAATTGATAGAGAAGAGACTACAGCTGTTATGAAAGAAGTAAATTCAGGAGATTGTGGTTCCCAATATCCTAGGCACATGCTCTCTGATCAGATCTGAATGCTTGGATACATTTGGCCTTCAATGATGTAGGATTTCACAGATTTCACTAAGAAATTTCAACCCTTCCAAGTGCATGCCAACTTCATCCATCAACCCCTAGAGTTTCTATATACAGCTAAATACTCCTATCCATTTTCCACATGGGGAATGGATGTAGTAGGGTCTTATCCTCCAGCTACAGCTAAGCAGTTCAAGTATGTTCTTCTTACTAATGACTTCTTCTCTAAATGGGTTGAGGCAATTCCTCTCAAAGAAGTCAGATCCAAAATCATTTTTTGTCTTTTCAAAACTAATATCATCACCATATTTGGTGTCCCTCATACTATTTTGATGGACAATAGAACCAATTTTGTTCTACTGAGTTAAAAACATTATATTAGGAACATAATATCAAATCCAACCATTCATCTCATAATCATGAAGCGACCAATGGACAGATAGAGGCCTTCAACTAGACCCTATCAAATATACTCTAGAAGATGGTGGATACAGATAAGAAATCATGTCCTAATAAACTTTTGAATTCATTGTGGGATTATTGGATCACTACCCATACTTCCACACAAGAAACTCCTAATTCCCTGGTATATGGAACAGAAGTAGTTTTTCCAAGTGAAATTCAATTACATTCACTCATATTTGAAATCTATGATCAGTTATCTAATGATGAGAGGTCTCACAAACGGTTCAATGAGATGGAATGATTAGATGAAAATAGATTTCATACATTTCATCATTTAGAATTATATTAGGATAGAATAACACAAAATTTTGACAAGAATGTTCACCTCCGTTCAGTTCTTCAAGAAGAATTGGTATTGGTCCTAAGGACTCCAATGATACCAGGGAAGAAACCTCCAATGTTTAATCCAAAGTGGGAGTGACCTTATTCCATACATAAGTTATTTTAAAATAGAGCTTATTATTTAATCTCAATAGATGTATAGATTATTAAAACTAAAACCAGTGAGAGATTACTTAAGAAATACTTTGTGTAGTTGTATATATCATCCTCATTTCAAGACAAATACTGCAAAGTAAAATGTCTTTACTGCAAGACTAAAAACTGCACAACCCCCATGTCCTCGCTGCAAGACTGAAAACTGCATAGTATAATGTCCTCATTACAATAAATTAAACTACATAAAAACCATAAAAATCCATGTTGAATGATGTTAAAATGTATAGTATCTTTATACATGTCGCATGACATTAAACAGAATGACATCATTTGTCCTCATTACATGGCATTAAATTATACAACTAACATTTTCTCTATTTTTCATTAGAATCTTCTATAATCAAACATCATTTACATCATCGGTACTCCTTAGTAGCACATGATTCCCTCTCTTTCCTATGTCTGAGCCAGATCTATATAGATACTTTATTTCAAGAACTATGTATGGCTTGATTCTCATTTTCAAGGAGATATGTAGAGACGTCTAAATCTCTAATTTTGGGCCCAGCCGTAATCACAAAATTTTTTTATTTTCTTTTATAATTTTGTATATGAATCATATCTATATAGAGTGTTTCCTTAAGACTTATTATTTGGTAATTATACCATTTTATGTATTAAGATTTACCATTCTCCCAGAACGTGTCAAAATCTCCCATTCTCCTTGTCAAACTCGATTTTCATTATGAATGATTGCTTAAAGAACTATGTAAGACTTGATTCTCATCTATTTGAGATACGTAAGACGCCTAGATCTCCAATCTTGGTCACATCCATGATAAAAAAACATTTATTATTTGTATAAGAATCAAACATGCATAGGTAATGTTGTAAGAACTACATATGGATTAATTATTTCCCTCAGTAAGCCATGTAGTAACCCTTGGGTTTTATCCTTGAGTCTAGCTAAAACAACTCTTTATTTTTCACATTGGTTCATCATTTTCCTTACCACATGACGTTAAGATGCATGGAAATCTAACACCCATATTCTTCACTTGTGTCACCCTTGTGTTATAGAATAAACACTTACTGGACCTTATTTCTCACACTAAGAATAGCTCACGTGGGATTAGGAATTGGATTAAAGGATTATTTGTAAAAATAAGGTGTCTCAATTTATTGGGTGATTAAAAATTTCCTCATTTCAGAAATTAAAACTGCACAGTACAATATCTTCATTGCATGACTTAAAACTGCACTTCATAATATTTTTTCAGAGGAAACAATGAAAGTCTCTATTTTACATATGAGTCAGATATTTGTAAAGGATGTCAAACTGATGGATAATATTGGTTCAAATATTTCTCATATCCATTTGGCATAACCCCCTTCCATATGAGTCAGATCTATGTATTAATATTTCTCATATTCATTTGCCTACATAATGTGCCTGTTAATCAGAAGATTCTATTATTTGGCTATGCAGCAGTTGTCGTAGTTATCCCTACATAATACAGCCCCCATAACAGGTTTTTCAAATAAAGGTAATTTCATTCATGGTTATAGTGTCTTTGTTCCCATCGAAATTTGATAACAATATACAAGAATCTGTATGTTAAAACAGTCATTCATGTATATTTTTCCCATTATCATTATATTGATCTAAAACACATCAAGACCATGGTATTAACATTTACCTCTCCATGTGTTCAAAGTAGTATGAAATAACCTTGGAATCATTTGACCACACATCATATATTTTTTCCTTTTCTAGTCCTAGTTGTATGACCAAAAACTACAGGACGCCATATCACCTACGTTTGGGTCAGACCTTCATAGGGGTCCTATTCCTCTGATTCTTTGGAAATATTGTTTGGAAATAACCTCTCCATATTCATGTACCTTTCCACATAAACCAAAATATGTGTTTTGGAAAATTTGAATCTCCATAATCATTCATGATCTTTTAGCAATAAAATGTAAAACATCAAAGAGATCTTTTGCATGACTCTACAGCACGTGCCCATAGCTGGCCTTGCATAAGTTACCTACATAACATGTATGTCAGTAAAAAGATGACACAATTTTTCTATATAGCATATTCCCTAGTTGGCCCTATATATACAACCCCCCATAATGGGTTTGTCAAATAATGGTAACTTAGTTATTGAAAAAAAAACTTCCTCTAATGCTTTTATCCCTTTTCCCATACCATCCTTTGGATTAAAAAATTATCAAATCACAGTTTATGATTTTGCATTCCATAAATGGATGTGGTAGTAGATTTATAAACAAATTATCAACAAATTGGGAGAGTCTCATACCTTTGTTCAAAGCTGAAGACCTTAAATTAAAAACAGACAATGTCCTCGTTTCATGACTTAAAACTGCATAGTACCGATGTCCTCACGGCATGACTTAAAAATGCATAGTACCAATGTCCTCACTGCATGACTTAAAACTGCACAGTACTAATGTCCTCACCACAGGACTTAAAACATCATAGTACCAATGTCCTCAATGCATGACTTAATAAAGCACAGTACTAATGTCCTCACTGCATGACATAAAAGCACAAAATACCAATGTCCTCATTTCATGACTTAAAACTGCACAATATGATATTAGAAATTCCCCTTTGTGATAAATTTTAACCATTCCTCATACTCCAAATTTTTATAGAAATGGTTTTCCTATTCATGAAATATGTCGGCATAAAGTATCCCTTTCATTATTGAAATTACTTTCCTTGGAGAAACCACCCACTGTGGTCTTGATTCACCCAAATATTATTTTCCCCTATCTATCAGAAGTAAAATGTTAAATTCCTAAGAGCTCTTTTACCTGACTATGTTGTACGTGCCATTAGGATTCCTTGCATAAGTTTCCTACATAACGGGCCTATCAGCCAGAATATGCCATAATTAGGCTATACAACATATTTTCTAGTTGGCCCTACATAAAAAAGCCCCCCATAATGGGTTTTTCAAAAAATGGTAACTTCGTTCTTGGAAGATACACCCCTTATGTTGATATAGGTTTTAAATTTTGTGACCATAAAAATCATGGATCAAGATTCCCTTTGAAAATATTTAAAGAATATTAAAGTAATTATTAGCCACAAAGTCTTGTTTAGGAACTAATTTTAATGATTATGTTCAATGATATTCAACCCTAAATAATAGACCTTTATAGTTATACATGCATGAATCTAAACTGCCAACATCCTAACACATGGTACTCATTAGATTGAGAAACCACAAAGGGAACTCTAAACAAAAGTTGTGTCCCAACTCACTAAATGTATATTTTTGTCTGATTTAAGTAATATTGAGCAAAAGAAAATATAAGAAATCTGTGTGGTTCCCCATTTAACCCTAGAAAAAATCAAACAATACTTGTTAGGTCAATTGGATTAATAAGGAAATTATGAGCACTCCATTCATGTCATTGTAATAATGATTGACTAATATGAAGGAATAATGATTATTTTTAAAAATGGTTCATTATCATCATTACATTTAATATTGTAATAATGGAAAATAGTAATGAATATGATTGTGATTAGAGAAAAGAAATCACTTTAATTTATATGGAATCAAAAGGACATCCATAGAACATAGCCTCTCTATCATGCGTCAAAATAAACTCTCAACATGACTCTTCATTTGTTTGAAAACTTTATAAGCCATATCAGCTGCCGGTTAAAGTTGAGATAACTGAGAAACTCCAGCCTCCTCGACCTGATGAAGTGCTTCCTTAGTAGTGGAAATAGTAGTTATCCCCTCTAATTGGGTATCTCCCAATGTTTGATTCAATTTCTCAAGTTTGTTATGAACATAATCTAGTTACTATTAATGATATAAGAACACCTTCATGGATTCTTTGATTTGTCGGATAATTTCAATTGATTTCATTTTATTATTTTCCTCTTCCTCAATTAATACACCTTGAAGGCCCTCAATATTGATAATCCATTTAGCCTATTCAAAATATTGTCATAGCTTATGCTCCTACTCCCATCGGTGAATTATTTCTTTCATTGCAGCATATACTTGTCGATAATTAAATCCAATAAATCCCAATAGGCAGAATAATGCTTGGAGTTTAGAAAAATGGGATAATAGATCATCTAAAAGCTTCTCATCAATTATTCATTAGATATGCTTCCATATATTCTTACGTGCCATGAAAAAATCATATTGAATCTCTAAGTCTGAATGTGAGTCTCTAACATGAGGTAAAATGTACTCTAAAAATAGATCACTTAAAGAGATGTTTCTTTCTACTTCTATCGAAATAGTAGTATCTTTAACTTCTGATCTGGGATCTGATAACCCTAAATGGTAAATCAAGGTCATTTTCTGTTTCAAACGGAAGAAACAGATATGATTCAGGTAGCTGATTATATTTACCCAATAATAAGTCAACTACTTGATTGGATTCATCCCCTATATTCTAAGCTTCAGTGATTTGAACAGATGTTTCTTGAGAAGGGGAATTCCCCTGATATTTCTTAGTTATCATATTTGAAGGATCTGGATCATATCTTGATGGAGGATCCTCTACATGTATTTCTCCAGCCCCAATAGAAGGATAGAGTGGAATACCCCATTCTTGAATATCCTTTGCAACGTTTTCTAGAGATAATGTATTATAAGGTGAACAATAATGTAAATAATTAAGTAAATAAGAATAAATTTATATGGAAAATGAATGAATAAGGACATAACTCCTTGAAATTCTTCTTGAAAATCCCTAAACTCGTTGATGGAATTTGGAATATCAATATTTGGATTAAGGGCTTCCATCATTTCAGTGCATGCCGCTTGGAATGTTATAGCATCCTCAGCATTTAAGGTATCTAACAAACATTGGTTAAGGCCCAAATTGCCTCTGCTGGCATTCTGTAATGTTGGATCTTCAATCGGTACAACATCATCAGATTTTTTCAGGTTTGGGACAACATCAGTATTTATCTCAGATTGCTTTAGATTCTCATTCCTTTTTTTGGAGCAATAGGAATATCATTATGGATTATTTCAGGATCCGCTGAAGAAAGCCACTGATGATTGTATTTATTCTTACCATGGATTTACAATAACTCAGTAGAACTAGGAGCGGGTATAACTGAATCTTTTGATGATTTATCTACTCAGATAGCATATTCATCAACATGAACATGGGTTTCTATAGGGTTTTCCTTCTCTAGTCTAGAAGAATCAACTCTTAGTCCCTTGAGAGAAGAGAGATACAGAGATCTTGTAAGAGGAAACATGGTCACAGAAGTGTGTCGAGAAAATTACATGCCATAAGAATAGTATAAATACTTTTTCATCAAACACTTTAGATTAGTCTCATTAATCTCTAGAATTTCTTTTCAAACACTTGGGGAGAAATAAAAAAAAATTTCTTGGTAGGAGAAACTTGAGGTAATGGTTATGTATTATCTGTCTCCATTACCCCAGTCATAATTCTCACTCTCGGAGAAAGTTCTAAATACCTGGGAGGATCATTAATTACATCAATGGGAGAGCCTACATGCCCATACTTTGGTGATTCAGGAACAGGTTTGGATCTTCCTTCCCTACATTCATGATGCACAAATACATTTTCATTAAGATTAATGATGGTGAATGGTAAAGAAGAGAGAAGACAAAAGAAAAAGGAAAATAAATTATCATTATTAACATAAATATGACACTCCACCTCAGAGTCAATAATCACCCATTCATGTAATTCTATGTCCATTATATGATATACTCATTTAGAGGATGGGATTTGTTCATTAGTTTCATATATAATAGACTCCAACTCTGTAATATACCTTTGTACATCTGCTAGGTTATTATCCAGATTTCAATCCGAATGTACCATAATTTCACCAAAATCTTGTATTCTAATTCCATGTGAGAGGAATGCCCATGAATCCCTAATATCATGGGTCACAATCTACCAACAATGAATGGCTGAAGGTCATACATAATTTAATCATTGTATGGTTGATTGTGGAGGATATTGAACACCTTCTGACTGGTGAGACTCTTTAGGCCTCCTTTCTTCTTCATAGAGTTCAACAGATGGAATAGGAACCTCTGTTTGATGATGGCGACAGGATCAACTTGGCGTTGGAGGTATGACTTCTTTAACCATTTTCTTCTTGGATACCTCATGAGAAGACGTTTTGGGGGCTTCAAAACCAATAATACTTTTTTATCATCTATGGCCTTGGTCTTCCTACCACGATTGCCATGTGCAATAGTCATTGTAGCTACCACTCGACAAATTCATTTTGTCAAAGCCTCTTGAGGATATGAAAAAGCACGTGCTTTGGCATATCCAGCTTCTAATCTGATTGATGAATTTGATGGAGGCAATGTAATCGACAATTTGGACGACTCTAAAGCTATTAGAATCCATAATTGTCTCGCTACCATTGGGTGATTCTTATGTCTAACATACGTAGGTGAAAAGTGTTTTATTATTGAAGATATCTGAATTGAGGAGGAAAACTATAAGGGATGTAAGCCTCACGGATAATTTCAACATCAATCCTAGTCAATAATACACCATCCCTAAATACTATCATATAAGATCTTAGTTTATAATTCTTTTCTTTACCATCATCAATAAATGTTCCAATCAGTGGGTGACCAAAAGGAAAGACTCTGAATTCTCCTGAGACTTTCAATGCCTTTACCACCACATCATGTCTCAAATTTAATAGCTGAATACCAAAAACATTCTTTAAAAATGTGGGGAATTGTCCATTGGAAACTCTAACTGAATTCAACACCAAGTATGAAGAAAAGTATGTTGAAATCCATCCCCATAACACTTTATATGGCCTTAAAATTATAAATGGAGCCTTCCCATTGTATAAATGATAAAAGATATAGTAAATTATTAAAAATACAAGGGTTTCTAACCCAATATTATTCCCTTCTACCAATTTTAGCTACAATGACAAAAGTACCTGATCTTACTCTACTTCTGGATTCGTAGACAAGAAGCAAGTAAATGCTTAGCCACATATCAAGGAAGGCCGATAAGCATACCCTTTCATCTATGTCAGGTTTTACTGTATATCCCCAGTGATTATAGTCACCTCTTTCTGGTGTAGAACAATATGTGCATGAACTACCCCAGTTATCTGCAGAAGGAAAAACATTAGGACATCCACAGGTTTGACCTTTCTCTATTTTTTGTTCTAAGAAGGCTTCCATCCACACTCTGTCATGAATATCTTTCTTATCATTGGATAAATTATTCATTATTTTAAATAATTCATGGGCCAGTGGTGGTGTTCTAGTAGAATCACCCCATATTGTAATGAGTGGAATGAATTCATTATATATTTCCCCAAGAATGGGAATTCTAGCTATTTGGTAAATATTCAAGAGACAAATACCAACTTCACCATGTGTCAAATGGAAAGAAATCATTTGCAGACTCCATCGACTCTGTAATTCAATAATGATATAATTTTTGTAAACATAAGTTTTCACCATCCGGACAACTTCATAAATATAAATGTTTGATAACTCTTTCTTACATTCTGCACAAGTCCAACACACCCAGAATGCCCACATTCACTCGGGATTAACACCTCCTACAGAGTGAAGATCCCAGTTTTCCTTCCAAACATTAAATTAATCTATTTGAGAAGCCTGAAAAGTGGAATCATAATAATTTGGTCATGGCTCTATAACATGATCCTTCATATCAAGAGTGCAACCACTATGATGAAGGATGAAACCAATAGGGATTGTTCCTTCTTGTAATGGAACCCCTAGCACTAATATTCATGCAGTTAGAGTTGGAGTATTGAATAAACCAATTCATTGGAAAGTACCTTATAAAAAATGGAACATGGGAATCTTGCAAAATTTCATGCCCATACAAGGTTAAGTAAGGTCATTGTGGATAGTCCCATTGGTACGGAATTAAACCGTTCCATATCCAAGGAAGAGTACTTTCTACAACGTCATAAAATTCTAGTCTGATGATCTTCATCATTTCATTTTGACGAGCCTTAGCTTCATAAGTATGGGTCATTAAATGATCCATTTTTCTTGCAAAATAATTACCAAAAATCTATATTATGGTATAATTTCAACTTAAAATTAAACATAAAGAAAAAAGGGAAATAAAAAATTTGCAAAGGATACCATTCATGTAGGTCCTTTGACAAGGTCCTCCATGTAGGTCCTTTGATGAGTTCCCTCATGTAGGTCCCTCAAAAAGGGTCCTAGTGAAACTCCTTCGATGAAGTCCTTTTGTGTAGCTCCATCAATCAAATAGTTTCACCTTAAGAAAATTTCAATGCAATTACGGGAGAGCACAATGCATTGAGGCTTGGTAAAGGAGATACATAACGAGAGTGGGGAAAATTTGAAGGCATGTGTAATGGAAACTGATAAGGATCACACCTATTTATAGCCCACCAAGGACCTACACGACAAGCCTATGTGACATGTCTACGTGACAACACTCCACGCCACACCTCTATGAAGTATCTTCGCGACAAACCTGCAATTTCCAACATTGTACTCAAAGTCTTTTCCACACAAGATTACCTTAGGACACAACCCTATTTCTAATCAGATCCAATCCTGAGGGGGGGGGCATTGTTGACACTACATAAGAATACAAATAGATCGTGAGGATCATGGTGGATATTTAAAAATACCAAGTCAGGGTTTGAAGAAATTAAAAGGAAAGCTAAATCAACCAAAGCTCTATGAGGCCAAGCTACGTGACAGACCTACGCGGCCAAGCTACGTGATAGACCTATGTGGCCATGCTACATGACAGAACTATGCGGCCAAGCTACACGACTGACTTTCACGATAGAACTATGCGGCATCGAAATTTCATTTTCTCTGTGCGAACAAAACATTCCTCGACCAGACCCTCACTTGCCTATATATAGAGAAATTATGCTCCCCATTTTAATGACTGAAAAGTTGAGAGACTCTCTAAAGCTCCCATTGGACATCTCTTTCACCTATATCCATCAAATTGTATCAGGTATCTCTCTAAAACATGGGAGAATAGATAATTAAATTTGATAAGTAGGTTTTGAAAGTATTTTACAATTTTTACATAGGTTTGGTTCTCCTATGTGAGATACATTATTCAGTCATCATTCATAACTATGTGGCATACCTGCGTGCCACACCTGAATGGAATACCTGCATGGTATACATGTGTGGTACATCAACATGGGATACATATGTGGCATAATTGCGATAGGTACCTATATGGAAGAGCTTGGTATAAAGCCGACATACAAACTCCTGTACCCACTTGAAAAGCCATTCATGGTTGTTTATCTCATTCTTTGGTTCCCTTATCTAAAAGGGACTAAGTTGAGCCTCCAACAAAACCTTTGGACTTATCAAACCTTTCGGAAAGGCACATCAGCGTGTCTCCTATTTGGGTTTGTATTTCCACAGTCAGAGGTTTCCCACATTAATTTTATAAGGGAGTTAGGGTACATGGAATGTCTGTGGGTTTGTATATCCACAGACACAAGGACCATTATCCCAAAAACAGTGTTGGGAAGTTCCCGGTTTGAAGGATTAGGGTTTGGGTTCTGTCCTCCCCTTTTTGTCTCTATGACCCGGAACCTCGGGTCACTGGTAGGGAAGGTAAGATTCACACTTTCTTTTCCATGCATGAAAATGATAAGTATCCTTCCCATACTAGGATAAATTTTAGGGAAACAATCCTAGCGTAAGCCCTTAGCTTTTCTTGTAGGATTTAGAACCATTGATCCTCCTTTCTTCTTCAGTTCCAAAGACTACAGGGGAGATGAGAACATGGACTCTTGTTACCCTTTCCCTCTCCCATTGGGATTTTTCACCATCCGCAACCATCCTGGTGTAATCCTCTAACCTTCACCACTTCCTTCTTATGTGGGACCCATGTCCACCATAAATAAAACATATAGAAGGCTCTTCACCTCACCCTCTTCCACGGTCGACGGTCCCTCTTCCACTAGTAGAGGAGGAAAATTTTCAAAATATCCCTTATTGAATTGATAGAATCATCTTGTTTCTCAAAATAAGCATGAATCATGTGGTCTTAGAGGTTTCTCATGGCCACAACATTTTCAAAATTTAATAAACTATGATAACTTTGATTCCCCTCATAATTGGGATATGTAGGAAGCCTTCTTAAGGCCCGAGCTCAATAGATGTACTCTTCTGGAATACAACCAAAATTCCCCTAATTTGGGCATCCTCCTTAGGAATAATCCCCAATTTAATCCCTCAAATCACCATGTAATCCTTTTCAGGAAGTAATCCCAAACTCATTTCTCTCAAAGGACTATACTCTCCTATGAGACTAATCAAACTACATGGGCTTTGATTCCCATCTATATGGGATATGTAGGAAACCTCCTTATCATTCAAACCTAATACCATAAATCAACCCTGTTCTCCTTGGGCCATTTTCCCAATAGGGTCTGATCCTACATGGTAACCTGTATCCTTTCCAAGTTCCTTGGGATGCTTACACATAAGTACCACACTATGTTTTAACCAATCACCGTCCACTTAAATGTCTATACCACATGACATTAAATTTTATGGTGAGGTCCTTATCACATGACCTTAAAAGGTATGATGTGTCTGATTCAGTGGCACCGAACTATGAGGGTTCTGATTACTTTTACAAAGATATGTAGGTATCCCATTTTATGGGCACGATCCCAAGATCCAACCAAACCTTCATCTCCCTAGAGAAAAATAAATTCCAGAGTACCCCACAGAGTGGTTTAAAAACTAGTGCCATCCTAATGATGAATAAAAGAATATCCAAGTAGTATATGAGAGGATAACATTGATGGAGAACGTAGAATACATATGGATATATCAATTAATAATGAACCTCTAATACATATGGATGATTTTAATCTATTTACAAGATAAATAAGTGATTGAATATTCCAAGGGAAACTTATGATATACTTGGTGAATTAATAAGGATTTATGAAAATATCTTAATTACAAAGGGAGTCCCAGAGTAGACAATAAATTCTACCAAAAGGCTGTGATGAGTCTGACCTCCCATCCTCTCAACCAATGTACGTTCCAAAGTAATGTAAAGTTAAAACATAATGTACACCTGCCTTTGGAAAGAAGGTTACATTTGGATAATGAATTGTTGGACATTTTTTGTTCAATGAATAAATCCAATGGAAATCGCCTGGAAGAAGTGATTCTTAAAACCAGAATACACATTTTAAGGAACTATGAATCACACATTACATATAATTACTTATGAATGTTCATCCAAATCATTTTTTCATTAATTATATAAATATTTTATAGTTTCTCTCTAATTAAAATTCATTCCCCATATAAAAAAATACAATGTGTAAAACCACAATATTATCTGGTTTTAGAAAAAAAATGTATCACATAATCCCTAATTCAAATAGTGACCTCTATAATAGAATCAATTCTAATCAATCTAAAACAGGTTCTGGTGTGATCTTCAAGAAACATAAGTATATTTAAACATGTTTCCACTTGTATACATCATATGAAAACATGAATTCTATTATTTTACACATTTTTAACATATCTAGTGATCTTGTAACAAAATGTATTTCTATCCCATACCGAATACTCATATAATCATGTTTCTTCAATTATAGACATACTTTGTTGATGAATAAATCACATTTAATTCATCTAAAGGGATGAAAACATCACGTGTCTCTCATTTGAATAGATAATTACATCATATATAGTTTCTTGGTGTCACTGCACACATCTCATTATATCTTAATGGAGCTACATGATTCCATACTTATCAAAAAAGATGAAAAATCCCATATTAATTAATCTTTAATTGATCACATGATTAGAAAAACTTAAACAGCCCCGTATTTTCTATATAAACATTTAGAATTTCAATTTTAGTGTATCAAATTATGATGTTAATCATGTATGTTATATCTCCAAAAATATATAGTGAGGCCAAAAAAATGATCTATATACCCCTATTATACCAAATACATATTGTATGAAATTCCATGCAGTATATATAATAGATCATATGGGGGACAGAAATGAATTTTTTACCTTATGGGAGAATTATATATCTATTTTAAAAAATCATACTCACATTATCATTAATATTTCATAATAACCTATAATACTCCATTTTGATCATTAGTTATGGATAAAATAAAGTCAAATTTGACAGGGAAATTTTCATTACACATCATTGACTGTATATCTATATATATTTATAAAAGAAACATGAAATAATGATAATGTGTATTTTTTCACTAACATGATATATTTTTATGTCCCTAAATAATTTAAAAATACTTATAACTTGAATTTATGAACCTTTTAATCATATAATATATGATAGACATCCATATTAGCATTATATATTATCCACATTAATGGTTTTCTTAAATCATTACATTTATATGTAGTTACTTCCACCTCTCAATGTTTCTATCTTGAAAAAACCCTCCAACAAAAAACATTAACTGAGTTAGACCTATAAAGTAGCACAATTTAAATAATAATGATATTTAGGAATTATATTGTTAATTTTGAACTCTTTTAACATATTGAAACTTCATAACATCAAATTTTATGATGCGAACATTTGTTTTCTAATTATAAAATATTTCTAGGTTCTTATTTAATATATTTGAAGTAATTTTCATCAACCATTTTCAATGAAATTTATCATAAAGAATATAACAATTTACACTACTTATTTACCACTATATGCTAAACTATGTTAGGATACCATGTGAAATATCACATTAATCTTGAATTACGGTTATCTTTTATTCATTAACCAGTATCATATATTTGTTATAACATACTATCATAAATCTATTATACAATATACTCAATTAAAAATATAATTCTGATATATAAAATCTTTTTTATGAATTATCACATATATACTTTTAATGGAAACATTTAAAAATTAGAACACTAATACTATTTGGTATTCAATTATTTTAGAATTTTTTTTATTTAAATGAATTTTTTACTAAAATATACCATTTATCAAAAGAGGGAACATGTTATATAATATTTTAACATACATTAGGAAATCTAACAACGTATTTATAATGTATTTTCAACAAAAACACCAAATTATCAGCAATGGTAGCTGAAAAAGACCCATGAATCATTCTTGGATGTTTAAAAGAAAACATAAAGACACCTATGAGAAACAATCTTCTCATGATAATTAATCATTTTGTATAAATGATCTTGCATTCATGATGCACTTTCCTTATGTGGATCATAGACTATGATCATATTCAACCACATGACACCACAAATATATTAATAACTCTCATGTGGGCCATGTATCCTAAGGAGTTATTCATAGATTACCTACCCTTATCACCTACCCTCTCAATAAATAAATAATTTTCTACTATGGGTTGGTGGGATAATATTCAGAATAAAAGGAAAATTTTCAAATAGATAAAGGAGTCTGGATATATTCTATATTGAAAAAGTCAAGTGACTCTAAAGCCAAATATTTCTCTGAATGATTCCAAATCCCCTAAGTGGGATTCCCGTTGTATAATTTTGTAAGAGACGTATTTTTCATATAATTTTTCATGAGGAATTCACCGATTATATTACAAAAATAAATTACCCCATGAAAATTTCACTATGAATCCATTCACATGACCTTATCCACTTGATCCTCAAGTGGTCATTTAATATATCTATCATTTTCTGATGGAATGTGGAATTCATGTGAGGTTTCATGATAACAAATTATCATGGTTTTGTATCATGTTTTTCTTTCTATGTATTTATTATATATAAATGTACTTCTATGTGATATATTCTTCCCAAAACTAATGGTTCTCTAGGATGTATTTCCCCCTCTCATGTAGATTATCCCACACATGGAAATATGAATTGTCAGAAGAATTTAGAGGTGTATCATTACCCAAGTCACCAACTTAGAATGACCGAATAGAATAACTATTTTAATTTCATTATACCTGGTCAAAAACTCCATATGGTTAAACTAAGGCCTCCTATAATGCTGTTGAATCTATGATTTTAGGGTATTCCCACCAGCATGGCTCCCTCTCGAACCTACATCCTTAAAAAAATGTATCTCCCATGTGCCTCCCCTAACTTATATTATCACAAAGGGTATAAAAATCATACATTTTCTTGATAATGGGGGGTCCAAATCATTAATAAGTTGGTGGTAATTCCACTATATCATACAAAAAAACATAGTTTACCCCTATTTGAGATCAATTGGATTGGGTGACTAGTGGATTTCTGAGTCCACCGAAGAAAAGAGGTAACCACAGCTAGAATTTTCATTACATATATCCTTCAAAAACCCTAACTAGGAGTGGTTTACCGACAAGAATCTTGAAACATGTTATATATTTACCTTTTTCAATCCAATTTCACATGTGTAGTATATGTGTAATCCCCAATAGTGTCAAAATTTAGAGTGACCATCCTCCAACCTTCTCCCCACCACTCTTATGTAGGACTAGTCAGATTAACATATATAACTCAAAAGTATGTCAGGGTTGTATGAATTTAAATTTCAAAACACCGCATCCTAGTCATTTGACAATCAACTACATGATAACTTCCTCAGTGTAGAATGTTAATTTTCATACTCACCCTGTGTGATGAACCCAATATTCCCTTTATGAAAAGCATTAGATGCCTTATACGAAAAACATAAAATAATTCCTAAAATTATATATTCCCCATCATTAGTTATAAGAACCATTCAATGATAATTTTTTTAATCTAATCTAATATTCTTAATCATTTCTTATCTCCAGTTTCTCAAAAGTAGCATGACCCTTTTTGGCATGGATATCTGATTTGGTAATTCTATTTTCAACATTAATAATGTCCCATATTTTGGATTTTGATATGGTAAAATCCTCAACCAATATCTTTGTGAAACTTTATATGTGTAATCACTTATCAATTTTATATTTTCATATTTTTCACTACATTCAATAATATACTACATGATTGTAAAGGAAAAAATACCATGTCTTAGTCACATAATGTAAAATTACACATTAACTTCATTACCACATGAAGTTAAACTACAAGGCATGGTGTTACATTCAATCTAAAATTCCATCACCCAAACATCATATTATTATATTCATTTTCTATGGGATATGTAGGATATCTCCCTTTAGGATGAAACCCAACATCTTCCGTCATCCATTCCATCCTCATTAGTCCATTTTCCTCATCAAATTATCTATTTTCATCCATGAATTGATATTATTCTTTTCATTCTAGGTGTCCCATTCATTTGTTCCATATTCCTATAGACAATCCTTTCGTCAATAATTATTCATGATAATATCATATTACTAACTAAAGAACTATATTATTTATGGGTGGTAACAGTATCTATATCATCCATGATATATTCTAGATGATAATACAATTATCTTACGAGGGAAAAATTCATTTCCAAACTAACTCATCCTTATTGGTTCATATTATCTGTATGGTGAACCTAAAGGATTTGTTCATGTTTATGTCCCGCATCAAAAATTACTAGGAATCATTCATCTAGTCTCCTTTAACGTGCAACATTAAACTATATGGATTGATCCTTTTCACATGACCTTAAATGGTATGACATTACATGTTAAGTGGAACTAAATTGTGTGGTTATTAATTTATCTCACAAGGATATATAATATGGACTTTTTTATCATCCCTATCCCAACACCACATGTATCTACCAGTTTTCTAGATAGTTATATGCTCTAGAGTGCTCAAATTTGTGGCTCTAAACTATAGTGACCTATATACAAGCACTGTTATGTGATAATTAATTAACTAAATATAACCTATAGAGTATATATATAGTATTAAAAATAGATAACCTTTGATACATGTAGACATTCATATCAATGGGATACCTATGATAAATTTAAACCTACAAAATAACACATGATAAAAATGGATTTCTAGCATTGAGGTAACCAATTATATACTAATATTTGTGATTAATTCATGAATATGAGTTATATCTATGACATGTCCCAAAATATGGAATAAATTACACAGAATGGGGTGCGATGAGCCTATCCTCTTGTCATTTCAACTAGTTTGAGTTCCTTTGCATCATTAGTATGAAAAACTAATGATTTATTATATTTGAAAGGTATTTTTAAAGGGATATCCTTTTTTACTTATATTGTCACATTTTGGGTCTTTATGTTTCCATGAATAAAACCAATAGGAAAATATCCTTAAAAAGAGAAATCATTTTATGAGAATCCTGCGAAACAACACATATCTTATCACCATTAAAAATAAATCCACTCAATCCTCATGTTCCAAGATGAAAAAAATTAGGAAACCCAATTTCAATATTTTAATATGAAAGATATCTTCATTTCTATCACACAATTTGTTAATCATGTTGTCTTACATGGGGTTCTACATTGATGATTTCATTTATTTTTGTGTATTGTACCCTTAAAGGAAATCCCACACAAAAAATGAATAATTTGTGGTGTTATCAAATAATGGGACTATTTATCCAACCTAGTGACATAAGTTCTAGGTGAAAAATTTACTAATCCATTGTTAATATCATAATGGTTTCATTATGATGCTAGATATTTCACGTGAATACCTCCATGATTTAACACCACACAATTTTTTTCCCCATGATGAGTGATGGTGAAATGAAAAATGGAACCTTTTATCATATAAAACCAACTCAAGAGCCTCTACACATAATTAATTTTCAAACACATCCATTTTTTATGGAGGTGGTTCATGCTATGAATTGTGAAATAACATTAATATCAGTGTCTCCTTAGAGGGATCCTATTAACAGTCACCACTGTTAGTAACATGAAATAGAAATCCCTCAATAGACTATTGATGGAACCATACCATTGGTTATTAAAATGGTCATTCATAATATATATTCCAAGAAATAATATCTAGAGTGGTGAGGGACAAAAAACTAGGATTTGGACCATATTTTAATTCCCCTTAGTGAATTCTCTCAACATACTATTGCGATGATGAGAATAGTGGAACCCACAGATTCATGAACCAATAAATCCAATTAGTATACTCATGGAATATCATGATATTTTCTCTTATATATGCTAAATTAAATTATAGAGTAGGTACACATTACTATAGAAACATATGATATTCATGGGAAAATATCAGTGGCAAATGGAGGAGAAGATCAGACTCATATCCTTGCTCCAACTAAGGAATGGGAACATTTCCCAATTCCAAATTTCGATGTTCATGAATATATTTTAATTAAAATGGATTAGTAGAACTATATCCTTAATTACATTCTATATAGATATCTTCATATCTTTGAATCAACAACATTAAATAATTTCCAATATATACTAACAACAATAATGGAAAAAACACATACCCATACACTCTCTACTAGAGAAACTCTTAAATATATATCAAGAGCTACTAAAGAGTAGGCACAAAATAATTTTCCTATTAACAATTATTTATAGAACCACATATTTAAGAATGAAAAAAGAACTAGGAATACATTGACATACCAACTAGATATCAACAACCAATGAAACAGCTTCTCCATGGCATTCATTTATGCCTAAAAAATATTATGGGGAGTTCAAACATGTTCTTATTGTTTTATAGGAGTAATAATTTTTTTATCCTTTTAATTATAAGTAATTATATTAGAATATACATATGATAAAAAAGAAGAATTCACATATTCCTTATCATTATGAATAATTCCATTCAAATATTTTGTGGGAAACATATGAATCACCTCATATATCTACCAAATATGAAGGTCATTGTTCATAAAACATGACTTCATCTACCCAAAAGAGAGTATCCATAATTAAATATCACTAGTTGAAACCTAAGGCTTTAGAAACAATCCATATACTTACTATATATAATGATATAAATCATCTTTCACCTGAATGTTTTAATGATACACCATGATCCTTCTCACTCATTATTAGATTAAAGAGGTTGATGAAATTGTAAAAGTCCTCCCCAAAATATTGCAACAAGTAGCTTTGGATATCCACCCTACAGTATTATGTATGAAGGTCCACCCAATAATAGTTTCATTATTTAATATAGGAACTACTCTCATGACGATATAGTTGAAAATCTTCTTCATGGTTATAAATTCAAATGAAAAATATGGTCCTCTGGTTTCCACATATCACCCAAAAGGTCCATTAAATGGTATATTTTTCATGAATTTCCCATGATAGAATTAATCAAATCAGTATTTGTAGTCTTCACAATAATTTAATTTTTTTTGAACTTCATCCTCACAATATATTTTCATTTCAGAAAGAAGGTCTTCCCCTTATGGAAGTTTCCTTTTAAAAACCCTTCATATCATGAGGAACTCAAAATAATGATGTTTACTATACTTGATTCCTTATATTTTATGGGTGATATAATTTCGTTATCAAATGGCCATGTGTGGAAAAATTTATTTCTAAAAATTACACTTATATTACATAGCTTCCTCTATAAATTAGATGATTCTAATTAGCCTCTCTCTGTAAAATAATGAAACTAGGAAATGACCACTTTTGTTGGAACAGGTAGTGGAATATCTCATTGAGGATTAAGATTAATATAACTCCTTGGTTATGATGATAAAAGTTGAAAAATCAAATATAACATAAATGATATTTCCCATAAAGAATAGTTAGTATAACATTTTCAAATAATTTAAAAATATTTTATACACCATATTTTTCTAAATGTCTCGAATAAGTTTCATCATTTCAAGGTGATATTTCTTCCATACATAGAATATATGAACCACAATAATTAAATAAAATAATTTTTATAACATATTGGTTTTCATGAACATACAATAAAAGGGTTCGAAGATATGAAAAATTAGTGTTAGGATATCCAATATATAAACATTTATTCTTTGAGGAATTTATGTCAGCTGGTTATTGAGACTTCAATCGATGTGCATATCATAGGATGGGGTGACCATAGGGAATTATATCTATCCCCACTCCCCAACAAATAGGTCCTTCCATGAGTGAAATCTTGTAATGGAATTATTATAGGAAAAGGATCTACACAGGATTGTTGGTATAATAAATATGGTTTTTCTTTGTCTAAATCACAAAAACATAAATCCCAAAGAGAGTTAGCTATTAAAATAATTTTATATTAGACATTATAAAATGTCTAACATGATTATCACCTGATAAAGACCAAAAATTATACTAAATTTTTTTCTTATCATAGTGAGTATTTGATGCTCAGATCTTGCATAATACTAATTTCATTCTCATAAAAAATAATGCAAGATCATGAGGGAAGTGACATTGGTCTCTACCATGTCAATATTAGAGAAACATATACTATATGGTTAAGGTATTTTTTCCACCACTACCACACCAATTATAATAAAATATTCATTGGTTTTAAATATTTTTCTTAAGAATCTTGATCAACCCTATAAAATAGATTTTAGTTAATTTTTACCTCAACCTTATCCTACCTGTAAAAGTATTCATTTTCTGAACATGAGGATTTTTACATGAAAATACTTGATATATCCTACCATTGAATTAATCATATTTCTATTTTGGGATATGTGTTTTAATTTTTCTAGGTACTCTACCATATTAACAAC
Source organism: Viscum album (assembly GCA_963277665.1). Lineage (NCBI taxonomy): Eukaryota > Viridiplantae > Streptophyta > Magnoliopsida > Santalales > Viscaceae > Viscum > Viscum album. The sequence goes on along the minus strand of OY728143.1, from coordinate 1,996,943,471 downwards.
AACAAACAAGTCCCAAGGGGGTTATGGAAGGAGGAGGATAAAAAATCATGGTTAAAATCCCAATGTTTCCACTAATGTAGAATATTACTCAGCAGTTTTGTAATATATTTCTTGATATATACTTTAAGGAAAACATGTTACCATTTCCTTTGGATAATTAAATGATTCTGGTAGTGTATAATTCACCATTAAATGTCCTTAGTGTTGGAACTATATATTATTTGGAAAAAAAAGAATGTTCAGAAGAACATCGGTTGGATATTTTCATTTTGAATATTGTCCATAATGAAATAATTAAAGAATATATGAATTTATAACATTAAATAAATGTTAAAAATATGGGATCACCCTTGAATGTTAAATTTCTACCTATTTGGATGGATTTAAACAAGGAAATCAAAAGGGGTGATTATGTTTGACCCATTTATTGAAATAGTTAATCCCCTAAAATTGGGAAAGATATAATGATTAAAATGAAATGATAAAGTATTTATCGAGACTCGTCACTGATTTAGTCATATCAAATATTCCTATAGGTTATACCCTCTATAAGGAGACTCAAATTCCTTTTTTTTAAAACTCTTCAATATAAAGAGACTAAAAACCCAAAAGATATGAACCAAGTCGTTATCTAAATGTGGGATATAAAAAATTTATCTAAATTAAATCATAGAAGTTTTTTAGGAATTCATTCTATAATGGTGGAATCCAATGAAATATATTTAAGGTTACCTTATGACATCTCAAATTAGTTATCAATAATTAACGCAAGTATTCACACTATTTAAACTCTACCTATCACATTCCATACTCATGTTTTTATCTGAAATATTATTCCATTAGAGACTATTAAAACAATTGATTCATTGGATGCTAAAATGGAATACATGGGTGGGAAATATTCACTAGTCAAACTAGAAAGAAAACCATACCCTGATTGGGTGGATGTGACTCATCATCCACCCAACATCGAAAATCAATATTTCAAAACTTTTAATGAAACTAGGGAACAATATTAGCAGTTGAGTAATTAAAAATTGGAATGTGGTCTTAGGATGGAAACCATTAAACAATTAGAGGTATATATTCTCCCATTCTTTGAGCAGACCCTAGATGAACAAATACTTATCTGTTATATTAATCTAAAATCCAGATTGAGCATATCAATGGAAGACCTTTGTTGAATATTCTTACACCAATTTAGCTCCATGCTAAGGAAGATGATTTAACATGAACTCTAAAATAATAAAAAACATTAAAATGGGATATTATTATAATATATTTACAAGTATAAGGGATATATAAAATCATATAATATACAAATCCCACAATAAGATTTTATGGGGATCTATAATGGAAATATATTCAGTGAGTTACAAACACTTATAATCACAGTAAATCACCCAGTATAATTCCATGAGTTTGTGATAGTCACATAGAGTTTACAATATTTCATTTTAATGATCAAGACCAAACCATAGATGAAACCTATAGGTATAAAAATGAGTACTATATATGTAGAAAAATAATTTCTACACTTAATCAATCTATGAAATGAGATCTAATTCCTAGAAATGCACTATATCATGTGGATCACCCTTTTTAATAGAGAAAATAACAACAATGTATTAAAATGGAAGTGATAAATGATAATGGGAACACATAATATGATAAATCTATGAATTATGTTTATTCGTTAAAAAAATTATCAGGTCCATGGATGTTTCATCACATCCATGGAAGACAATTTTCTCAAGCTTCTAGATCCCAGCTATCATTATCATGATTCCCAAAACATCAATTGAGTTACACTCATAACCACCAAATATTAGGACACACCATCCAATATTTCATTATCATTAAGGATATCCTTAAAAAATAGAGGAATATGGACATGTTTAGTTATGAAATCCATCATAAATAGCGTCTTATATTCTGAAATGTCACTAGAAGATGAAGAGGAATGAAAAGAAGTAGGAACTAAGTGTGATAAGATGTTTGATAATTTGATTAATGGATACATATTAAAAAAAGTAGTTCTACTCAGATATAATTGTTAAATCACATAGCTATTACCACAATTTATACAATAATGGTACAACCATCTTCTCTAGTATTATAATATTCACAGAGTAATAATTTTAGAAGAAGATATATCCAGTGTAACAAGAATAATTTAATGTAATGTGAACATATAATAATGAATAATATATTCTAACCCCTCCCATATTTAAATCATTTAGAACTGGTATAATGGGAACTTCCCTTAAAAAAATTCAATGGGAAATGTCCCAGAAAATTGATCCATCATCTGATGAAGAGTCTATTTATAACTCTGCTAATGTAACTCACATGAAAAATACCTTCTTTTATGAATATTTTGATTCATTAAAAATATTATTTCCTCTATCAAAATCAATAATTATATTGTATATTACTCTTACCTGATGTCTTAGTAGAGGATATGATCAACACAGACCACATCATTCTGGACATGATATGTTGAAACCGTATATACCACTAAAACCCAATGATAGGAACTTAAATGGGCTCTATATGATCATCATTCAACCTATGAGTTTTATATATCTTAATACATTAAACTAATATTGGAAGAATAATTAGAATTAATATATTAGTCAAATAAACAATATAAAGTGGGTAGAAAAGATCGATCCAAATCAAAAGTGATAAAAAGATCCCAAAATTTTGATTTGGAAAAAAAGTTTCCACCATAGAACAATATTAATTATAACCCTTAAACAAAGTACCATCCTATGGTACAGTGGCGTAGACCATTGTATTTGAAATATTAATTAATTTATCTTTTTTATATCATTATTTTTAGGCTCTTAATCTTGGAATCCCTTCATTTAGCAAATGATTTATTAGAGGCACTTGTATATCCCCTTCTAAGCTCTAAAAAGATTGAAGTTGTGGTCACTGTTATAGAACTGTTTCATACAAAGATAGGTCCCAATAAATATCATATAGTAATCTCCATCATAGAATAATATAATGATATCATTATTAAAGGACACATATGGTGCATTTATGTATTAGAAAAGTTGAACAATGTCGACATCCATCAAATTTTTATTAAAAAAACTCCAAATTCAATATCATTCAAATTAAAATGAAATAATTATTGGACAATAAAAAATATTATTTATCTCATTATTCTTTGGAAATCCAGGGGTATGATAAGAGTGAATAGAATCCTCTTAGCCAAATGAAGCAAAGAGATAAATTTAGGGATCTCATCTCGGACTCTAAATTCAATATTTTTTGATTAGACACAACATTTAATGTCCTATTAGAAATACCATATTTGAATTATTATGAATTTTATCCCTCAAAATATCATCAATGTCTCAAATACCTAGTTTAATGGAAAATTTATACATTGTATAGTGATCAATTCCATTTTTAGTGATGTGAGACACAATTCATAATTTTTTTATTTTACTTGAGAGAAAAAAAACTTAATATTGGTAATAATCTCAATTAACTAATCCAAATGGTTTTTATATTTTCCAAATTAACTCATTAAATGATATCAATGAATAATATTTAATTTATGTCAATAAAATAGTGGAATTTTCATTGGATGTAAGTATATTCTCCTAGTGTTCATGATATTAGTACCACTAGTCAAATCCTCCAATGGTGAAATGAGAGGAAATTGCAAAAATAAACATGAATTATAAGATGAAAATTACCACTCCTTAAGATTATGTTCTAACTTTTTCATTTAACTACCACTTGGATTTAAATATTCCACCACACTACCATCATATTATACAAGCTCCGTCACATAACTTGAGTCCCAGTACATCGTTAATTCTTCCATGCCTGATGAGAATGTAGATGTAGGGGGAATTTATAGAATTTATCTTCTAATGATACCCTTATATTTTAAACCAATGAATTAAAAAATACATCATAATCCATGAAAGAAGATGAAAATTTCCTTAAATCATCTAATAGATATAAGGATTTTTTTTATTAATATTTCCATTTATAACAACATAAGTCAAGTAAAGATTTCCTAGAATGTTGTTAATTATGATGCTCACATATCTACCCCATGAAATTTTGGTACGCCTCTTGTATATCCATAAAATATATAAATGACCCAACATTATCTAATGAAATAATGAATTCATTTTCATCACCCAAAGATGTTGATACTGCTGTAGATGAGGAGGAAGAAAAATATATTGATGATTCGCCTCCCATATTTATGAAAGTGTCTAATACATTTTTTATTAAACATAAATAGTAAAATTAGGTAACAAAGGAATATATGTATCCCCCAATTGTTATTTCATTCATTCATTCTGAATAAAAAGATAAATAAATCTTTTAAAAAAACTACACAATAACGCTACCTTGAATTACAAAAAAATACTAATAAACATTATCCTATTATGGCCAATCATCATCTGGGACAACCTAGGGATCATCATCGTTATGATCAAGAAACTATTATAATGAATATTACTCATGCATCCGAGGTTGATGTTAATGTCGATAATCTTAAAAAAATATTATTCAGGAGGTATAGTACTCAATAGGGAATTCCAATATTGCTTGTATTATAAAAAAGAATGAATATATCAAACATAAAATTTATTTTAGGGATCTCAGAAAATATTTCTAAAAGGTTAATGTCCTCACGCATTTGAAACAACATGGATGAAACTAATGAGATCAACACTATTTTTCTATCTAAACTGATATCCTAAAAAAAACACCATGAGCATATAGATGTCCCCCAAATTAGACAACATAAAAATTCAAATTCATCTATCAACGTGATAAAAGAAAGAATATATCCGATATTAATAAATAAAAATTACTCTTTTTGACTAAAAAAATTATAATAAATTCTTTTATAATTTTCTTCGATGGAGTCTTACCCAGATGCATTTAAAGAGGAGAGAGTCTCGTTATTTTGAAATATTTCTATGTAGGTGCATATAGTACTCATTAGTCAGAACTATGATCTTCCATAATTTTAGGATATGAGGGTATTTTTGGATATTGATGATACTATATTTCATAGAGTTCACTAAAAAATATCATACCTTCTTGATAATTCAAAACATTATCTATAAACCCCTAGTATTTATCAAATTCAAAAAATATTGTTCTTAATTTTTCATCTAGTTAATAGTTTTCATGGGGTCGAATCCTCTTACTACCTAACAGTAGTTTAAGTACGTCCTTAATATCACACATTTATTCTCCATATTGATTAAGGCAATATTGCTAAAACAATTTGAGACAAAGTATTTTATTAACTCTATGAATACAGACATCATTACAATATTTGGTGTCCCTCATAAAAAACTGGTGGATAATGTCACCAATATCTCCTATTTTAATCTTAAAAGATAAAATCAATGCTATAACATTCAATCAAATGACTTTTCATTCTATTATATAGTATTGAATTGAAATATATTGGATTTTAACTAAAAAATATCTAACATACTATAGAAAATATTATATATAGACAACAAATATTGTCCTAATAAACTCTTAAATGCTATATGGTCCTATCATATTGTAACCCCTATAACCATGAAAATGAAACCATATTATCTTTTATTGGTGATACAAGTTTTCCTTATCAAATAGAAGAATCCATCCTCACAAAAACTCTCTATCTAATATAATCTCTCTAAAAATGTATATTTTCATAAGTGAAAAGATTATTGGGAATAACCCATTGAAAAATAATTATACACATTTCAAAACCTGGAAATCCACCCAAACTAATTTTTTTGATCCCTCAAAAAAAATTACTCTATTCATTACTCTAAAGAGATTTGAAAAGGGTTCTTAGAAATTTGATAATACCTAGTAAGAAGCCCCCAAAACATTAAACAAATTGGGAATGACCTTAAATATACAAAATTCCTACTCTATTTAAGATAATTACTTAATCATAATGGATGGATATAATATCACATGAATCTCCATTGTATGGATCCTTAAGAAATACTATGTCTGATATTCACAGTGGTTTTATTTTATCCTTACCATATTTAATTACACTATATGTTAAAAATAATTATAAAGAATCTTTAAACTATATAACACTCGTTTATTTTTCACATGATATAAAAAAAAGACAATGTCCTAATAACATGATTTAAAACTACAGGAAAACATTATAGTCACATGAAATTAAACTAAAGGGAATTTCAGTCAATGAATCATGACTTTAAATATAATTCCCCCATATGTAATTTATCAGGATCATAATATTTATTGATATCATGATGAATGTATTCCTTTTATTAAATTATACAAACAAAACACATTTCCTTTATTACACGAGATTTGTATCCTCGTTGAAACAATAATGAATATTTTTTCACAACCTTCTGATTGTCATTAGGGATTAAGTACCCCTATTTAATCTTATATGAAAAAGTAAAATTATATAAAAATTTCATAGAATGAAATGTAAAATAACCATATGTGTTTCCCTGGCTAGGGACAGGACATGATTCATGTAATATTTTAAGAATACTCTTATTTCTCACATCGATCATTACCCATGCAATATTAGAGAACAAGGTTCATTTCTATGATCAACTTTAGTGAATGACATCATTCCCATTTATAATAAATAATTTGTTCCATCCAAAATGTCATTAAACTATATTGAGTGGAAAATTATAATGTCCCAGTTTCAGAAGCCACCTAAAGGCTCCCCGTACCCGGTTAGTCACATGGCCTCAAGCGCATTTCCTTGAATGCTAGAGGCTTACGACTAGTAGCGAGGGCCTTGGGTGTGATTGTGGGGAAACTATTACCTCTATGGTAGACTACACAACAGATTTAAATAAATACATACAAGAACAGAAGTAGTAATAATGAAATACATCAGTAATAGAAGAAAAATGAAGTATAAAATGAAGAACATATATAACATGATGCATGATACATATGTCTAGGAAAATAGACAAACAAGACAAAATGATGGAATAAAATAGTCGTAAACCAATGTAATAAAATAAAGAAGATAAACTCCTCAACATCGCAAGACTTATCTTGGTCCCATGCTCTCCAACGCCACATAAAATCAAGTACATGAAGTAGAAGGGCGCTTTCCCTTATCTATACCTGCAACAATATAATCTGTTTGGGCTCAAAAGCATGGCCCAAATAGGGTATGAGAGTAAATTAAAGTAATAAACCACCTGAATATTTGTTCCTAATAGTCAGTGAATATATGGCAGGTAAAATTATAGAAAGCAGTAAGTAGTAAAGTACTCAACTGTAAACTATCCATAGCATCAATATCAAACAACAACGTAGCAAACATCTAAACCTCAAACAGGATACCCTTTGTGAAGTGCTCACAACCATCCCCTCTAGTCTTACTTAATAAGTACATGAAACCCTTTGGGTAATGAAATGGGCATAACCCCTTTGGTATAGTCATAAGAATTCTTAAAGACTCTCTTAGGAAGCACTCATAGTCAATTCCTCTTATACTATAAGGTAGTCAGGAACTCTCTGAGGAAGATCCTATGGTTAATTCCTCTTATAGGCCCAAGGTCAAGGACTCGCTAAGAATGCTCACTCGGTCAATTCCCCTTATATCCCAGGTTATTCCTAGACTCTCTGAGGAAGCACTCACCAAAAATTCCCCTTATAGTCTAAACTATTCAGGAATAAAATCAAAGACACTCAGAGGAAGATCCCTTGGTCAATTCCCCTTATATTATAAAGAAATCAAGTACTCTCTGAGGATTCTCACTTGGTAAATTCCCCTTATAGTCAAAATCAAACAAGGACTCTCTGAAGAAGGTCACTCGGTCAATTCCCTTTATAGCCCCAAGTGGTCCTAGACTCTCTGAGGAAGCTCACTCAGTCAATCCCCCTTATAGTCTACTACACCGGGTTCACACGGCCATGTGTAGGTCAACGAGCATAATAGTGTAATATGGCCAAGTAAACCTACAGAACTACTTGGATAAATATTCTACAACATAACAAGCATGTCGAAATACAAACTCTGCATCCTACAACAACGAGTATGGAAAACAGGCAAGGCAACTAAACTGGATAAACAGGACCAACTGGTTGTAAACAGAACATGACAAGTCAATAAATCCAATGCATAACAATCAAACCTATTAATATCCAAATTACCTCTACAAAAGCATACAAGAATGGAAGGAAAACAATAGTGGTACAACGGTAAACACGCAATACACCATTCAAGGGTATTGGTGGAATTGGAAAATAATATTCAAGAAATTTGAATGGAAAAGAAAAAACACCTACCTCAGGGTTAAGAGATCACTATTTGTGAACCTCGAATCTTTAATATCCTTAGAATTTCAAAGATATACAAAAAAAAGTCTAATATATTCAACCCACAAGAACATGGAATAGAGGAGGAATTGGAAAATGATGCACCGGGAGAAGGAATAACTCACCGATGCAATTTCAACGTAACCAATAGTGTTTGATTCATTGTATGATTACATGATCAGGGGATCGTCAAAGATCCACAGTCGTACAATGCTCTCGGTCAAACATGACCTAATAGAAGATCATTCTGGCGATTAGACACGACCCCGATGAGTTTAATAAAAAAAGAAAGTACACGGTGTGTACTTTTGAAGTACATAGCGTGTACTCACCTCTTTCTTACTCTACTTTAAGTTTCCTCCAAAACACCCCCACATGGCCGTGTGTGTGTCCACAACACGACCAGCACACGAACTCCAGTGGTAAGGCAGTACACGGCGTGTACTCATAAAGTACACGGCATGTACTTCAAAAATTTCCAGAGATTTCCCTTTCCTAAAAACTAAAGAAAAAAAAGAAAAACATACCAGAAAATAAGATCTGGGTTCTTAAAAGAATCCCCCCTTAAACAAATTTTTCCCCAAATTTCCCTATCGTAGTGTAGAAGAAGAAACCAAGAATAAATCGGGCCACTGCGCTTGTACATCAGCCTCCCTCTCCAAGTTTCATCCTATACTTTCCCGTGCTGGCATTGCAACCGTACTAGAGGGACAGACCGGCCACATAGAACCTTTGTACTACGATTGACAATCTGGATAGGATGCTCCTTTAACGATGCATCCAATTTGAGCTCAACCTCCTCAGGTTGGAAAACATGAGACGTGTTTGAAAAGTAACGTCAGAGCTAAGAAACAAGAAAAATGTCGTGCATATCCCGGTACCTATGAGGTAACTACAACTGATAGGAAAACCACCCAACTCTCTCCAAAACCTCAAACGGCCCAACGTACCTTAGCAAAATATTACCCAATCTCCTAATCCTCCTGTGTCCCAACTTCTGTGTGACACATAGAAAAACCTGATCCCCGACCTCGAACACTTGAGGTCATCTCTGCTGATCAACATAAGCCTTCTGACAAGGCTTTGCAATATCCATCCTCTTCCAAATCAACTATGTCTACTCTATGGTGTCTTGGACAAGATGAGGTCCCAGCAAAGGTGACTCTCCTACCTCCATCCAACAAAAGGGTGATCGGCATAGCCTATCGTTTAAAGCCTCATAAGGTGGAATCTGAATAGTTTCTTGAAAAATATTGTTGTTGGAAAAATCCAGAAGAGGAATATGCTTCTCTAAAGAACATCCAAAATCCAGAATGTATGATCAGAGCATATCCTCATACACAAGAATTGTATGCTCAGACTGGCCATCTGTTTAGGGGTGGTAAGCTGTACTCAAATGTACATGTGTGCCCAAAGCCTTTTGAAGCCCCAACCAGACCTGGGAATTAAAACAGGCATCCCTGTCTGAAATGATGGAGTGTGGAACCCCATGAAGACGTAAAATCTCTTGGATTTACAACTGTCCCAACTCATCAAAACTGAATGTCTCCTTGATTGGAAAGAAGTGAGTGACCTTCGTGAGTCTTTTAATTATATCCCAAACTGCATCATTACCTCGAGGAGACCTCAACAAAACGGTCCTAAATTCCATCGCGACGTCATTCCACTTCAACTCAGGAATTGGAAACTGTTGTAAAATCCCTACTGGTCGTTGATTCTCTACCATCACGTACTAACAAGTGGAGAACCTCATGATGAAACCATCAATGTCTCTATTCATACCTAGACACCAATACTGATGGTATAGATCCCGATACATCTTGGTGATGCCAAGATGAACCACCCAAACGGAGGAATGATAATCCCCCATCATCTCTCCATGTATGTCTTCTAGCATCCATACACTTCCCTGGAAACACAAGATCTCACTCTAACCTATGGTCCATATAAGAATAGGTTCCTCTCCTGACACACTCTCCCGTAGGTCTAGGGCTTCTGAATCTGATAGCTGCCTCATTCAAAATTGATTAAGAAGTATAGAGGTAATAGCTACAGAAGATAGAAAGGTCTGCCAATGTCTATCATGCATCTCTAAATGCATCTTAGAGAATAGATACATAAGCTTCCACTCATTTCTGGCCTCCTGGACATCCTATATTTGAGTCCTCCTGCTCAACGCATCAGCCACAGTGTTTCCCTTCCCAGGCGTATAGGCATACTCAATGTCAAATAACTGTAGGTACTCGACCCACCTCCACTATCTGAAATTTAGATCCCGCTGAAAGAAGATGTACTTGTGACTCTTGTGATTGGTAAAACCCACAAAGTTCTCTATGAGAAGATAATGTCTCCAGAAGCATAGGGCACGAATAACAGCTGCCTACTCCAGATTGTGCGTCGGGTAATTTCTCTCCAGTGTCCTCAACTACCGAGACCCATACACAACAACTCTATCACCCTGCATGTGTATAGCTCCCAGCCCGATACCTTACAGATCACAGTAAACCGTATAGATCTTTCCTAGCTCTGGGAATACTAGTATCGGTACTAAAGTAATCCTCCCTTGCAGCTCATGAATAGATGACTCACAAGAAAATACCCATAAAAACACCACAACCTTCTTAGTCAGATCTATCAGTGGTGCTTCCAAGCATGAAAAGTCTTGTATGAAACGTCTGTAGTATCCATCCAGCCCTAGAAAACCTTTCACATCAATTACGTTCTTTGGCTACTCCCAGGAAACTACATTTCTCAATTTCTCAGGGTCTATTGATACTCCTTCCTATGAGATAATATAACCTAGGTAGTGAATCTGATCTATCAAAAATTAGCACTTTGAGGGCTTAGCATGTAACGGATGCTCCCTCATTGTACTCAAAATGATCTCATGATGGGTAGCATGGCCGTGTTGCATGTGAGAGTACACCAAGATATAGTCCATGAAAACCACCACAAATGAATCCAAGTATAGATGAAACACTCGGTTCATCAGTGACATGAAAACTACAGGCGTGTTCGTGAGACCGAACGGTATATCCATATACTCTTATAGACCATACCTGCTTCTGAAGGCTGTGAGAGGTATATAGAATAGTCTAACTCTAAATTGATGATAAACAGGCATCAAATCAATCTTCAAGAACACCTGGGCTCCTCGAAGCTGATTGAAGAGATCACCAATCCTCGACAAGGTATACCGATTCTTGACCATGAACTGGATCAACTTCCGATAGCCCACACAAAGCCTGAGGGTGCCATCTTCCTTCTATTCAAACAGGACATGTGAACCCCAAGGAGAAGTACTGGGTCCAATGAAACCCTTCGCCTGAAACACTTCCAACTATTTCTTGAGCTCCTACAACTCTGGTGTAGCCATCCTATAAAGAGGAATGGACACTAGTGCCACTCCTAGCACAAGATCAATTGAAAAAACTACCTCACGCCCCAGAAGAAGACTCAAAAATTCATCTGGAAATAAATCTCTGAAACATTCCACCACTAGGGAAAGTCCATCTGCGAAATCCGCTGGTCATCCTAATATACACTAGAAATCTGAGTTGTAACTCCTCCCAACCCATGATGCTTTGGACCCACTCTTATCCCCTAGACATCACATTAGCCCTTATAAAGAAAAGATTCACCTTCTGGTGATGTGAAACTCACCATGCGGTGATAAAAGTCGACGACTTCCTGGAATGGAAATAAACAGTACATCCTGAGAATGACATCAATGAACATCATCTCTAGTACATAGAGGTCCCATAAAAAGTGACATCCACCAACCTGTAGAGGGAACTCTCTGCACTGACGTACATTAGTCGTTCTAGTCCCCAACAGAGTGTCTAGTGTCAAGATATCTGCAGGAGAAAATATGAAAGAACTAGTATCTCCATGGCAGCAACAGATATAAATGTATGGGAATATCCTATATCGAAATGAGAAGTAGCTAAAATTGTGGCTAATAAGATCATACCTCAAACTGTAGAAGGTCCAGGATCCTGCTCATGTTGGGTCTGCTCCACTGCAAAATTTTGGCCGGTACTGCGGCCTTGTGACCCTATCTGACCACTCTAAGCTGATCCACCCTAATGTTGCTGAAGAACCGGTGACTGACTACCATGGCCATGACTTCCACCTCAGCCCGAACGACAGTAAAAACTCTAGTTCCTAGACTGGTGGGAAACTAGTGGCGCTGCTCCTGAATGAGGAGTCATAGAAGAAAACCTATCACCAGCTACTGGTGAGAATAACATACAAAAGTACAGAAGGTGACCCATCTTGCCACACGATCAGCACTCCACTGGTTCTCTTGGGAAATATGGCCTCGTATGCTCACTTCTCCCACATTGGAAGCACACCACCTAGCTACCGTAAGATGCATCTTGCCTACTCTGATCTCCCCATGCATCCTCTCTATGGTGCTTCCTGCTATTAGTTGGAGGAGCGCTAACTCTGGACGCCAAACCACCCTAGCTCATAGCTCCAGAATCCCTCAGATTTCACTCTGTGATTTTCACCTATTGGACGATACAAGATATCAAAGTCAACCTGATGATCTTCACCTGTGATTGGATGTTGTGCCTCATACCATCCTCAATCTTTCGTGCAAGGAACAAATCATCACCTCCAAGAATAGGCGTGAAATGTTACAACTCTATGAAGATAGAGGAATCCTCCATAACAGTAAGAGTACCCAACTCCAGACTCATGAACTATCAGGCTCGATCAGCCCTCAAGGTCTCTAGATAGAAGTAATCATAGAAGATGTGCTGAAACTCATCACAATCCATATTCTACTGGGGCGCCGTCCGTGATATCACATCCCACCACCTCTTGGCGGAGTCTCAGAGCATTCAGGTATCGAGCTTCATCCTCTTCTCTAGAGGTATCTCCAGATGCTCAAAAATCATCAGCATGGCTTCTTTCCATGACTATTCACCCTGAGGTCCTCCATACCCTGAGAAAGTAGAAGGATGCTACTAGAGGATGACCCGCGTCAAATCAGCCATCGACGGGGTAGGAGGCGGCTCTCCCTAAATGGTCTACATCATCCTTTGAAAGCCCTACCTGAACTGTGCATCCACACCAATGTCAGGTACAACGGATGGGGCTAAGGCTCGGACAACTTGGGGATCTGCAAGTAGCCCCTGATTAGTCATGCCTGGTGTCTGATCACCATCTGGAACCTGGTGCACAACCAGAGGACGTCTCAGTGGAATGACCCTACAAAATCAATCACAGACATTAGATCAAGATTATCATGGACATAAAACATGTAGTTCAAGAAGGGAACAAGAGAAATAAGGCACTCAGGATTTACAAAACATGACTACACAGTGTTTACATTTCCTACACGGTGTGTTCCCCGAAGTCATTTACATGTGCATGTACTCCTTCCTAAACTGGTTGTGTAACACCTTAGAAACACGGTGTATACTTTAGTCCACCTTCCCTGCCTATGTAATCAACATATTAAAGCAACCCGGCTCTCCTAGGACAAAACTACACAGCTTGTGCAAGATAGACACGACGTGTACTAGACAAGCTTCACCGTACCCGCGTTGTTAGTGACACGGCCTGACAAACAACTCACACTGCATGGCATGTTACGAATGGACATGGAGTGTTCGTCAAGGTATAACACTGACCCATGTTATTTGTGACACAGATGGGTACCTGTTTCAGACTACATAGTGTGTTCAAGGCAGTCACAGTGTGTACATGAAGGGATGACACCAACCCGTGTTGTTCATAACACGGGCAGACACAGGGTCAACAGTACACATCATGTTCAACTGGTACACGGCTTGTTCCCACCAGAAATTCCCTCAACCTGTGTCTCTTCCCACATGACCTTCATCATGGTTAGAGGCTAAACGACATTTACATAATGTACACAATGTGTACTTAAGAAAACAGTTCCTTCCCGAACAGAAGAACACATGGCGTGTAGTCAAAACTAAATGACATTTATTCTAGGTTTTTTCCAGACAGTAAGACTCATAAACTACTCTGGATCATAGAAAACACTAAAGCACAATTGAAAGTGCCAAATTCCGATCTGTGATGGCCCATACTCCCCACAAATCAAAGTTTTTCATCTTATACATGTCATAATACGGGTAAGTAAGTCAAAGATCCACCAAGACCTGGTCTATGAGGGCCCATAACACCTGAAGAACCAATATTTGGCATATATTCAAAAAAAAACCTCACAAAAAAATACCCTATCAAGCAACAACTATTTTATCAAGGCATCTATCACAACAATATGCATATTCTACAGAACAACTATCACATCAACATGAAATCACCAATGTGTCCTAGATGACATGGAAAGAATGCATGACATGTGATTTCTAGCGAGTGGCTATATGCTGGATGAGATGGAATACCCTCATATCATTGGGTTGCGATAGAAATAGAACCTCAATAACATCATCAGTAGTAACACAAAACATGTGATTCCCCAAATGGTGAAAATCAGATCAATCGTAAACTTGCAAAACCAGAAAATTGAAATAAACAAGGTAGATTGGATTTTACCTATACATGGGTTAGCTACTCATAGTAACAACTTATTACCAAGTACCTATTAATTCATATCCCTAGATAAAGACTCCAAATAGTAAATCAATAGAAAATAATTCCTCTGATACCACTATGTAACGTTCCGGTTCTGGAAGACACACAGAGGTTCCATGTACCCTATTGGTCACATGGTATCAAGCACATTTCCCTGAATTCCAGAGGATACCGACTAGCAGATAGGGTCTTGGTTGTGATAGTGTGAAAACTATTCCCTCATTGGCAGAGTACACAACAGAAGTAACTAAATACGAACAAGAGAGGAAGCAGTAATAATGAAATACAATAGTAATAGTAGAAAAATGAAGTATAAACTTGAGAACATATATAAAATAATTCACATATGTCGAGGAAAATAGCCAAACATGTCACAATTCTAGAATACAACAGTGCTAAATCAAAGTGAAAATGAAAGCAGATATACTCCTCAGCATCACAATCCATAGCTTGGTCCCATGCTCTCTATCTCCACATCAAATCAAGTACCTGAAGTAGAAGTGCGCTTTCCCTTATCTATACCTGCAACAATATAATCTGTTTGGGCCCAAAAGCATTCCAAAATAGGGTGTGAGACTAAATTATAATAGGAAAACTCCTGAAGATCTATGCCTAACATTTAGTGAATATATGGTAGGTGAAAGTACAGAAATGAATAAGTAGGAATGTACACAACTATAAATAATCCACTGTATCAATATCAAGCAACATCGTAACAAATAGATAAAACTCAAATAGGTAACCCTCTAGGATGTGATCCCAGCCATCCCATCTGGTCCTACTAAGGAACTATAAGAAACCCTCAGGGCAGTGCACTCAGCCTACCCCCTCCAGTTCAGTCATAATAATTCATAAAGACTCTCTGAGGAAGCACTCAGAGTCAATTCTCCATATAGTCTAAGATAGTCAGGAACTCTCTAAGGAAGCTCACGCGGTCAATTCCTCTTATATCCCCTAGGTCATGGACTCCCTGAGGATGCTCACTATGTCAATTCCCCTAATAGCCAAGGTCATTCATAGACTCTCTAAGGAAGCACTCACTGTCAATTCCCCTTATAGTCTAAACAGTTCAGGAATAAAATCATAGACTCTCTGAGGAAGCTCACTTGGCCAATTTCCCTTATTGTCTAACGTAGAGAAGGAATCTCTGAGGAAGCTCACTCAGTAAATTCCCCTTATAGTATAAATTAGACAAGGACTATCCAAGGAAGCTCACTCAATCAATTCCCTTTATAGACCCAAGTTGTCCTAGGCTCTCTGGGGAATATCACTTGGTCAATCCCCCTTATATCCTAATGTTCTGAAAGAGTATCTATGGAAGCTCACTTGGTCAATTCCCCTTATAGTCTACTACAATAGGTTCTCACGATCCTGTGTAGGTCAATGAGCATAGAAGTGTAGTATTGCCAAGTAAACCTACAGAACTACTTGGATAAATAGAATGCAACATAACAAATATGTCAGAATACAAACTCCCCATCCTACATCAACGGGCATGGAAAATTGTCAAGGCAGCCAAACTGGCTAAACAGGACCAACTAGATGTAAACAGAACATGCAAAGGAAATACATACAAAGCATAGAAATAAACCCTATTCACACACAAATTACCTCTACATAAGCATACAATCATGCAGGGAAAACAATAGGGGTAAAATGGTAAACACGCAATACCCCATTCAAGGGTATTGGTGGAGTTTTCACATAATGCTCAACGACATTGAATGGAAAGGCAAAAACCACCTACCTCTAGGTTAGGATATCACAATATGTGAACCTCAAAGATTTAATCTCCTTAGAAAATCGAAGATATAAAAAAGTACCTAAAACATTCAACCCAAAATAACATGGAAAAGATGAGGACTAGGAAAACAATGCTCTAGGATAAGGAAGAACTCAACGATGTGATTCCAACACAACTGACGGTGTTTGATTCGAAGTACACATTCAAGATCAAGGGTTTATCAAATATCCATGGTCGTACGGTGTAGTTGGTCGAACGTGACCTAAAAGAAGAGCATTCTGGCGATTAGATGCGACCCTGATGCGTTTAATGAAAAAACAATAAAGTATACAGCGTGTAATTTTAAAGTATACGACATGTACATTCCTTTTCTGTACTCCCCTTTAATAGTCCTCCAAAAAACCCTCACACAGCCGTGTGTGTGCCCATAACATAGCTAACACATGGCCTCCGGTGTAAAGGCAGTACATGGCATGTACTCATAAATTACACGGCGTGTAATTCGAAAATTTCCGGAAACTCCTCTTTCCTCAAAAACTCTAGAAGAAAAGAATAACATCCCTGAAAAAAAGATCATGGGTCTAACAAAAATATTTTATATCCAAATTACTATACAAAATTTTTAGATCAATATTCATGTTATATGATCTTATTTTACATAGGATTAATAATTCTATCACCCTTATGTAATATATATAATTTTATAAGGGATATTTTACTATAACTACACATGGATTGATTACATTTTATTTTAAGATATATTGAAAATCCCTAATCACAGATCCTAGGACCTTCCCAAATCTAGAATGAAAAAAATATCCTTCCCAAAATATGATTATGGTTTATTTAAAGACTTAAATTAATTAGAAAAACATGTTTCTTGATTCCATATTTGACAATATATGATGTGTCGTTGAGATGACTAATACAAAGTCTAGATAGAAACTCAATAAATAAAATTCCCTTCTCTTTTCAATATGTTTTCCCTATATTTGAGCTATATCAATTTACGGAGGTCTCATAAAAACCAAAAGTGTCTTGATTCATTCTTTGGAAGAATATGTAGTGCCATCGGGGTCTCTAACCCTTGGTCATGTTCCAAAATCTCTCAACAAAAATTCCCTCCTCTTCTGCAAATAATAGTTTCCAATGAATATTATTTTTAAAACATTCACTAGGAATGGGCATAGCATAACAATTCCCACTTCCTAGAAATGGTGATATATCCATAGACCTATTATTTGATAAAATATAACCATTTATAGATAATAAAACATGATTCCTTCTCAAATTATGTTAAATTATATTACACATGGTACACCATGAATTAATTTAATCTAGATAGAGAATCCTCTAAAATGTTTCATAATCTCCCAAAATTAGTGCCTTCTCAATTTAATTGTTCCTAGATTAGGGTAGCTCTGAAAATAAACATTTGGATAAATTTAACGTTTCTTTGTATTATATCATATCATTTAAAGCCACCCTACAATATAAGGGTTTTAAAATGATTAAATCTATATTTATGAGTATACACTTTTGAACCATAAGTTTAATTCTCATCCATAAGTCTTCATTCATTTTTTCTCCTTTTAAGGGAATCATAAAAAACTATTAATGGAAATATCATACCAAAAATTCTTCTACCATTATTTCTGAAGGATTATTTTTTACAAAGAACTTATAATTCATTAAAAAATAAAGAATAAAATAAACCATCAATCTCCACTTGTAAAAAGAATATATAACTAGAAATTACGTCTCTGTAGTGATAATTTCTATTATTCCCATAATATTCATCACCATATTTCCCCTAACATGGCCTATCAACTAGAGGAATCTATGTCCTAAGGGAAAGATCATCTAATTCCAGCATTTCTGGTCACCATTTTAGTATCTTCCATGTTTCAAATAAGGTAAGTAGTCAAACCTAAAATATGTTTCCCATTTAAAAAATATTGAAGCTCCATGAGTTTTTATTTAGATAACTCACAATATAGAAATTCAAATAGGTTCATTGCCCCTATTTTTACACCCTCATGTAGTATACACATTTATAAGGAACTGGTCTAATATTGCAAGCTGAAAACATTATATATTTAATTATCATGTCAATATAAACTACATGAACACATGTTCTGGTCTTCATGGACATAAAAGGAATTATACATTTCTTACAATTAACATTTGTTAGATCATTTATGCTTCCTAAGATCACACAATCACACTCTAGAACACACTCATAGAATATAGTTCCCCTTTAATTTATATCAATGGTCACTTTGATTGGGTTAGTGATTCTCCAGATTTCATAATAAAAGTTAGATAAAATCATGGTGAATAAAATTTCATCTTCATTCATACGGAAAATTACTATGATTAATTTAGATGGAAATGATTGGATTCCCAAAACAATAACATTGGACATCGTTAATTCATGTTAGGTCTACCCTAATAGTTTCATTTATTTTTTCACCACACTTATTTAGTCAAAGCTATTATACCATGAACTTTCCCAACACATTTATAATGTTTTTCAACATAAAACATCAATAGTAATTTATCTATGAATAGAGACCTCTAAAAATATAAACCTAACCTGATTTGTAATAGAATTGGGCACTCGTTAGTGGTATATTTCCCTTAACCATAATACTACACAAATAACATTACATTATCCTTGGTAAAATCTATATGAACATAAATTAAATTAAAATGTGGTGAAATCTATATGGAATAAAAATAAAGGAAAATGTGGTCAAACAAATTCCTATAAACATCATGTACATCAGTCTAGATTTGAATAAATTAAGATTCCAATGGAAAAGGGAAAAACTCACTAGTTGGGAAGCCCATTAATGGAAACCTATGTAATAGTTTTTGCTTTGCTTGCTAGAAACACACATTCTATGGTCTAGGAAATTTTGAACATTTAAAATAAAAAGGAGAGTTAAAATTTTAATTATGTTAAATCCATGCAAATAAAAATATAATAAAAAACTATACCCTTTAGTATTATGATTACCCAATATGAGTCATTTAAAAAAATTATGATGAAAAAGACTCAAATCATGTGGGGCTCATGATATGATCCAAGTAGAAGTCATGTAATGCTCACAAGGCCACTTAGTCTAGGAAAATGTTAATACATTTGTAATTTATCTCGTACTTGAAAAATTATCCAAGATGATTTATGTGAATAGTGTAAGGATATAATATTAGTTACTTGAGCCTTATTTTTCATTTTAATCCTCATTCCGCAACCCACTTTTGATATCCTCATCATAACGGGATAGATCATTCATGAAAATGGACCAAATATAGTGTTATAATGATGATATTTATGGATATACTCATCTATGAGCCATGCCTAGGAGGAAAATATTTATCTAAATATACAAAATCTATTGTTATAGTGATGGTACCTAGGCCTATACCCATCCATGTTTCGTGCCAATAAAGAAATAATTCATCCAAATGGACTAAATATAGTGTTATAGTGATGGTTTTTATATTTATACCTTTTATATAAGCCATGAAAAATAGAATCTAATTCTAAATAAATCATTATAAGAAACAATTTTGACCGTTACCCATCTAAATTAAAAATTTTAAATGTTGTCATATTATTTTTGATGAGTCTTCCTTTCATCATATCACGGGTTATTAGGAAGTGATAATAATGGGGAAATATATACATGAAATGAATGAATATTTTAGAAAAAATGGACTTTAATTGTTGATCAAAATATATGAGTGGATCTTAACACCCTATGAATTTAAAATATATATTTTTTCCTTTGAAAATGAATTCTTTCAATAGCTTGTTAAACACACAACACTGAACCAAAATGAATCATGAAATGTTATGTTACCATTATGATGTTTCTATAAAATTATTGGGTAAATATATAGGTAATATAATTATGATATATATATATAAAAATAAAAAATCATTACAAATGCAAATAAAGTTATGAAAATTCAATTAGTGTTATAAAAGAGAATATAAGTCTAATTTATGGATCATAATGTATCGTTTTATAAAGATTGATTTTTTGTTTTTTTATATATTATTTATATGATTAATTCTTGAGATGAATAATTTAGTAACACCCTTTTTATTAGTTATTTATATGAAACAAAATTAATAATGGAAATAGTTATTATTTTTTAAAAATATAATTTACTTATGAAAATAGATTTTATTATATTTTCCATTTTTTTATATATATAAATTTCAACACATCTATAAATTGAATTAGATAATATGTTTTTATATTTATAATCCAATGATCAAGTCATTTAGTGGTGTTAATTTCATAATTTCTATAAAATTATGTTACTCAGGTGTGTATTAGTTATCATAGTAAAATAATTATTTTTCAAGGAATGATATTTTTATAAATATTTTTCTTTAAAAAAAATATTTTTTAAAATAAATAAACTAATAAAATTTTTATAGTAATATTAAAGTAAATTAACACTCATTTATTTGGTAATAAAAGTAAAATAAGATTAAATAAAAATAATGGTTTAAAAATATTTTTCAATAAAAAAATAATTTTTCAACACAACAAATGTTTCCATTTCAAATATATTTTTATAAAACATAGAAAATAAATTATATTTAATTTATGAAAACCTTTAATTCATCATTTATATATTTGGTAATAATGGTCATTGTATATTTTTAGGAAGAAAATAATTTTTAGGGTTAACATTTAATCTAGATTTAAAAGTGCTAAAATATGTCATCTAATATGGAATATATTTTACTAAATAAATTTTACACATAGATACTATAGAATACCTTTTTAGGATATAAATTAATACTTCCATAACTCACTAAAAATTCCCCACTTATATCAACTAAATATCATTTTATTATTTGTTTCTCCTTACCAAAAATTCATTTCTAGCATTTGTCCGTCTTTTTCACTTATAAATGGTTCCCACTTCCACCCATTTCAATGTACATGTATATTAAAAAATATAAATTTAAATATAATAAATTTAATTCTTATATATCCTTTATAAACTTTTGGTATCCCCTAGCGTCAAAAAAATTTCTTCAATCCTTTATTTATAATGGATATCTCAAGAGAAGATCCATATTCTCAATATTACTATCATTTCCACTTCATCATTTCTTCTTTATCCTTCACATAAATCTCAATAAAACGCATTATAACCATATCTATATAATGGTAATAGTTTAAATAATATAATAAAATGTTACTATATTGATTTTATAACCATTATCTATTACACTCCCATTCAATACAAAATATGATATCATTGAACTTGTGTTTGTTTAGACAACCACCTTAATAAACAACACATTTCATTTTAAATAACTACCTCTCAAGGATGGTTATAAAAATGGTTTTACTCAATACATATTTTATTTATCTCATTATTTATATTATATATATATATTGGGAATTCAATAAGTAATATTAGTAATATGTGGTCATTTTAAAACAAATATCCAAAAACAAATATACCAATGGGAATAAATATTTATTTTTAAGTGATAAGTTATTTATCATTTAAGTTATTATAATAAATCATACCAATTATAATTTAAAACCATAAAATCAACTAAATAATTTGATTATACCAATATGATAATGATATTATACAAAAATAATATCGTCAATAGTCATTCTCACACATAGATTGAAGCATGTTATTTTGGGTTAGTTTAGCCACCTACATGAACAATGAAATAAATTTAAAATAAATGATATATTTTGAATAATAAAATTTTATAATAATAACTAAATAATTGTTTATTTTTAGTTTTTAAATGCTAATATATACATTTACATCATTAGTTAAAAACACATTGTTGGGTAGATATTAATTATCAAAACAAGATCCTCATCAACATAGTCATCACATATAATAACTAAAGTATATATGAAAGGAAATTGGAAAATTAAAAATATTTATATAATGTCAATTATAAAACCTTATATGATATGTGATGGATGAACTTTGGGAGATGATTTAACAAGTACACTGCTTTTATGAAACTAGTTCGAAATGATCAAGAGTACTCACACCTAGAATTGCCTTCCAATTCCATATTTTTTTATTATATAATAAAACCTATTTTTTATTGGTATTGTAATGAAACTGACATGATACAAAGTCATATAATCACCAAGACTAATGTACATGGATTGAAACCCCAGAGTCATAATCATTCTAAAACTTTTATGACTCAAATATACTTGAACAATCCCTCCCCATAACTCTTTAATTTGACATCATCTCACCACAATACTATAAAATTCTCCTTTAATAGTTCTAGAAAAGTCCTTTATCAGTGCTTAAAAATAATCAATAATCAAAGTGTAGTTAATAATCAAAAACATTCATCTGTGAAAAAAATGTATTGTTAAAGGGGTCCTTTAACAATTCTTTTTAAGAACTAAAAAAAGCTCTACTGATAAAGGGTATATAAAAAATCCCCAAACCCCACCCACCACCCTTTATCAAAACTTCCCACCCCACCCATTTATTATTGCTTCCCAAACCCCATTATTAGTTCTGAGGATAATACTATACTCTCATGCATGCCCCTACCTCCAACTAGTTTTAAACCCTAGACCTTGAGTATATACACCAGTTCCTTTACCACTCGACTATACTGTTTTGTTTTACATTTTATTATATATATACATATATATATATATATCATCACAATTCATTATCCATATATTTATATATATGTTTATATATATATTTATATATTAATAAATATATTTAATATGTAAATATGTTTAATTATTTAATTTTAAAATTAAATTTTAATGTGTGTATATATAAAAAATATGTATATATAGTTATATATTTTTTTATAAATAAAATTACATTATGAAAAATGATAAAATTTAAAATCCATAATATCAATATGAATGTAATCCCTCGTAATAAATTCAGTCCATAGAGAAAAAGGAAAAAGTTACCCAATAAATGAGTCTTAAAACCCAATGAATGTTAAAAAATTAGTGTACCCAAAATAAAAACACAATTTTTTGGACTTTTGGCCATATTTCTTTCCTTGAAAAATAGTGAATGGGATCCCCCACGTCATCAGGGTGTATAGCTCGTCGCAGGATTTGATTTGATATGTGGTAGAGCCCAAACGAGCACTCAGATATAAAGTTATTCTCATTTGAATTTTGAGTTATGTTTTCATCTTATAATAGATATTTTTTTGATTTTTTATCATTAAATGGATATTAAATGACTATTATTCTGTAATAATAAGAAAATTATTCATTAATATTTTTTTGAGTTGTTTTGTAATCCATTTTAACATAATATTTTATATTTTATGTGTAAATTCATATTTATATTTTCTAAAACATATATAAAATTATATATATATTACATTAATATCAATATATTTATATTTATATATTAATATATTATTTTTAATGAGATTTATTTTTTTTGAATTATACTTTTATCAGTGCTTGTAATAACAAGCTGATAAAGGGGGGGGGGTCTTGATTAGCACTTCTTAAAAAAGAACTGATAACCCCTTTCCCCCCATGAGGGTTTTTTACAAGAACTGATGAAAGAACCCATATATCAACTCTTATAAAAAATCACTGATAATGGTCCCCCATTAACAGTGCTAAAAAACACTACTAAAACCCCCTTTAATAGCATTTTATTTATCACTTAGAAAGAAGGTTCTTTAATAGTTTTTTAGCTAGCACTATTAAATCCCTATAACTGGGTAAACCCAGTATTGTAGTAGTTCCACCTATCACTGGTAATGTATTACAATGCCCGGGTAAAAATCTATGTAGGCCCATGTCTCGCACCATATCCCTCCTTCATTATGGGTTTGGGTTTCTCTTCCTACTGATTGTTTCTCCATTGATCAATTATCATGGGGTTCAATCATAAGAAAACTATTCCCTACTTCATGGAACAGGGGAAACTATTTCCCAAACACCAAGTATATAAATCCAAATAATCCATATAGCGTGAAGGCCCATGGATTGACTAGATTCCCTATAGCCTGAAGGACAAATTATATGGCTCGAAGTCCCAATTCAAGTCTATAGTTTCACTGCTATAATAACTCTATAAAACCAACTTCAAGACTACAAAATTATAATATATATTATCATTGAAATAATTCCTAACCAATATCTGATCCCATGTAATTATTCCATGCTTATGAGATGCATACCACAAAACCACACCCCAACTACTCAAAAGGGAATTGGATAATGCATATTAAAAAAATGTTTTGGATCAACGTGCACCTATATTCCCTATCTAGGGAGTTACTTTGGATTTTTATGTTCATAGTATAAATATTTTTCAATCCAAGAAGGACATGAACCTATTCTAGTTCCCATGTGGGGCTAGGGGTACTACCAAAGGGTAACACATAGCTTACACCCCATTGGAAAAAATAAACTGTATAAAACATATCAGGAACCCATATAGGTCCTAAAAAAACCTCCCATATATATATATGGGAAATGAAATTGAATTTACCTATATAAAATATGAATAGTTTCTTTGCCTTTGATAATTCCCCCCATGTGTGTGGGGCATAACCAGTGGGTAGCACATAAGGTACACCTTGTGGAAGAAAATTAATTAGCTAAACATCCAATGATCCCCGCCAGAACCTATTCACACTTCCCTTCACCAGTAAGTTAATGAACTAGAATTTTTATTTTCATATTATAAATAGATTCCATGATTTTTGGGTCTCAATATTGGTCTCGTTCCCTCAATAAGAAATAGGTATAACCTATGGGTGACACTTGGTTTACCCCCTCTAGGAAATACCAATATTGTAAATATATAAAAAATCAGTAATATCATTGAAGAGATTATTTATAAATAAAGCCTTAAAAAGGTTATAGAGATGAATAAGGTTCTAAAATAGAACATTAATATAGGTATGCTTATTTTACAAGAGGGTATATTGTATTCAAGTAAATAAGTAAACAAATTAAGGGTTTTCTTGGTCTCAATTATAATTATTCGAGACATGTTATATATTATGAAAAATGATTCATTTGTATAGTGTTATATTTATTTAATATCCCATTTTACAGTGAATACATTATTTTCACTTAATTAATAGGATACACTCATCAAAATACTTTATTCATCATTAAATAGTAATTGATTTAGGTGTTACCCGAGTCGAAATATTTTTTAGTAACTTGATTTTTTGTTTCCTGGATCATGATCATTCTATTGAACATATTTATTTTATAAGATCGGTAAATTCCACCCATATATTATATTATATTTAATTCTATCAATATTTAAAAAATTTAACAGATAAACCCCCTTTCTGATAAATCTAGATTTATGGATTGTGTTTCATATAAGGGATACTGACTATCTATAAATAATAATTTTATTAAATAATAAAACCCACCCATAAATAATACATTATTGAATATTATTTTTAAAATTAAAATTTTTCTAGTGTTACACTTCATAATTTAAAAAATTAATTTCAAAAGTGACTTATAATTTTCTCATTATGGTATTATTGAAAAAAAATCCAAAAAATAAATTATGACTTCACTTCCATTTGTCTTATAAAATTCAATACAATTTATCATAATTGTGTTGATGATTCCATATTTTACCAAAAATTTATATTATCCTATTTATATTTTATTAGAAATAACTCATGATATCGAAGTATCCAATTCTAGGTCCTTTTTTATAGTGTTATTTGATGAATTCCTCTTTCAACTGCATCTTACATCAATGTAAACATCATTGTAAGATTAATTCATTACACTAGGGAAATTAAATTTTTCAACCATACACCTTATTACTAATTATGGAATATCATCATGTGATTCCATTTACTGACTTGGTAAATTTTCAATATTCCGTATATTTGTTTTCTCCATACATATGTTTAATCACTGATAAGGACGGTAAATTTTTTCAACATAAAATATATTTGTGCTTCAAAGAATATTTTTTTAGAAACTATGATTATATATTTTTTATTCATTTTATATTATGATTAATTAATTATAATTAATTAGTGATGGGTGGGTTCTAGTTATATATACCCCTTTATGAATCAATGTAATTCTCCGAGATTTTTATGACATAGTTTTTTTATTTCTCTGATAACCTATGTTGTACGCCACACCAAGATAAGCATTCACAATACGCAACACAGACATAGCTTGCGGTATACACAACCATATTCTTCGCTTGTGTTACATATAATGTCAAGTTATTTTGATATAATTAATTTCACACAAGTATGAGTATATATTGTTGGACTCGTCATGTATTAATCGTGTTTTAATGATCACAAATAACTTTAATAATGCCAAGCATCATTAATGATCAGCAGTCTTATTCAATTATGTGTATTTATGTTTCAAATTCACTCATTCTTTATAATTGTTAAGCTCAATAAAATTAATGAATATTTTTGCTTAAATCTTAATAGTATTATTTTCCTAAGTATAAGACACAGTTTTCCAGACACAGTGAAGCAAGACACCGTTAGCCAGACTTCGTGAAACAAGACACAGTTAGCCAGACATCGTGAAGCAAGACACAGTTAGCCAGACACCATGAAGCAAGACACCGTGACCGAGCCACCATGACCGAGACATCGTGACTGAGACACCGTGACTAAGACACAACGATCGAGACACTATAAGACAAGACACCGTGAAGGCAGGACACCGTGAAGATCAGACACTGTGACACTCAGATCATTACACTCAGACACTGTGAAGGAGACAGTATTTTCTCAACTTACTGTGACAAAGTTTCTTAAACTATTTTTTTGACTTTTAATTTATTGTTTAATGGTCATATTTGATTCCTTTAAATCTCTGAAAAATTAATATTTCTTTTTAAAAATAGTATGAGGTACGAGGCACGAAACACATGGAACCTATCTGCTAAATCTCATGCATTTGATGATAAAGAGTTTAGAGTTCCCAACGACCATAAAAAGTGTGTGATACTGAAAAAAAACAAGCGTGTGAGCACGACCATGAAGAAACTTTTGTAAGATTTTCAATGAATGCATTTTCACGTGCATACAATCTGACTGTGCTGAAGAATATTCGATGTACACTGGAATCCAGAGAAGATATTCACATTCTCAAAGCTCGTGGAGAACACAAGTTGAATCGTGACACTATGTTTTTTAGTACAAAACCCAGAAAAGGACTCAGAAACATTTCATCGAAATCAAAGGAGTCTAGAGATGCACTTTAAATCATTAGAGAATTCAAATATCATATCTACTCTCAACTAGTGATTCTTTTACTTACCTATTGTGTAGTGTGTGTACTCTGTATATTCCACACACACTGACTCCTATGATTAACTGGAGGATTTCTAAATCCTTACACCAAACTCTCTATTTATTTTTACCCAAGAAAACTATGGAAGAGGTCCCTCTGTGGTCTGGTTATTTCATTTTATTTACCAACAAAAACTGTGGAAGAGGTCCTTGTATGACCAGGAAAGTCTGTGTACTGTTGTTAACCCTGACCCAGGGCATGGATAAAAGTTTCTTAATATAAACTACTTGGTGGCGGGTGATCACCAAGTGGGGTGGATTAGGTCTCAACTTGATACTGAACAAAATGTTTTATATCTTCTGTGCTATTTAAATTGAATCTTCCCTATTTTACTACTTTATTTCATAATCAATAAAACTCTAATTTCACTTTGATACTTAGTCTTGGAAAGAATTTATAACTGATTTTTCTTATTAGGATAACTTCAAAAGTAATATTAATAATACATATTATGATTACTGAGAATTAATCAATCCTCTAAGAAGATGTTTAAACAGTTAAACACTTATAACATTATAACCTTGATTAGCTGGGTTGTATCTATTATTGGGGAAAACTATTTCTTTTGAAATAATATTTGTGTTGTAATAGAAAATTTTATAGTCCCTCAATTAACCCCTCTCCTCTTGAGTGAACTACTCCGACCAACATTTGGTATCAGAGGATTATTTATTAGTACTCTGTGTAATTTTACTCAACTGTGATTATAGATCTACTTTAAAGATCTGTAAATTTCTATTAATTCAAATTTTATCGCTCTTTTAATGTAATTTGATAGTAAGGATAATAGATTGGAAGGTGTTGCAACCAACAGACCACCATTCTTTGATGGAACCAACTATGTTCAATGGAAAATTAAATTGAAAATGCATCTAGAGAGTATGATCTTTGATATTTTGTCATCCGTTATAGATGAATACAAAAATCCTGTGACTGATAGAATTACATGGGATAAACCTAAAAACATTCTTACAATAACAATTTCAAAGCCATGAATGCTTTATACTGTTCCTTAGGAGATAAGGATTTTAATAGGATTTCTGCTTGTAAAGCTTCCCATGAAATTTGGGATACCTTTTCTGTCTCACATGAAGGCACATCTAGTGTAAAAGAGATGAGACTTAATACTTATACTATAAAATATTATAATTTCAAGATGAAACATTATGAGCCTATTTATGACATGTATCTTACGTTCAATGAGATTTTCAACACAATTATTTCCCTTGGAAGAGAAGTCATTGCTAAAGAATAAATCATGAGAATTCATAGGCATTTACCTGAAAGATGGAGGGGAACCTCTGTCTAAATTAGAGAATCATGTGACATCAGCAAACTACCTGTAAAATAACTCATTGGGAAACTGATGATGTATGAGGAAAAGATGAATGTCAACAAAGAACAGTAGGATAAACCAAGGAGGAAATTTGTAGCATTCAAGACCACCTATTCAAAGCACCAAAACTAAGGGAAAATAAAAGCTACAGTAGACAGTTCCACCACTAAACAATCATCACCTGATAGTGATGAGGAGATGGCTCAACTGGCCAGAAATTTCAAACGATTTTACAAAAAGAAGAACTTTTTCAGAAATCATTACTTCATGAGAAAGTATGATCAAAAATAAAACTGGAAAAAGAACTAGAAAAGAAGGGACAAAATTGATAAAATTGATTGCTATGAATGTAAACACAAAGGAAATATAATGATTGACTGTCTAAAGCTCAAATATAAGAAGAAGTATGAGGATAAGGACAAGAAGTACAAAAAGGAAATGAAAACAACATAGAGTGCCTTTGAGGATGTTCAATCGACTCATAGACATCATATGATGAATAGGCTAACAAATCCAATATGTGTTTTAGGAAAAACACATCTGAGGTAACACTGAACTCTTCTATGCATAATTTATACAATTTTTAAGAGTAAAGTGAATCTAAAAATATTACTAATGAAGAAATGTTTGAATACTTTAACATGCTTGACGAAAAATGCAATTAATTAAAAGATAAATATAAATCACTGAATAAAAAGCATGTTCTCTCTGCAAATTTGAAGTCTGAACTTACTACTGAAAAGGAGAAAAATGCTCAACTGCTCAAAGAAAAAAATTAATTAAAAATGTCTAATGAGAAATGAAAAAGTGACTTAGAAAAGTTTAGTAATGGGAAAAATACCCTTACCCAAATTCTAGGAAAAGAAATAGCCCCTAAATAGATTACTGGCATTGGTTATCAACCTGGTAAAAGAAACCTTGGTAGAACGAAATTTATTTCCATGTCTAGAACATATAAGTTTGTTCCCAGTTCTGGACACAACTCATCTAGCTTGAGTCATGATATATACTCTACTATTTCATGTTTTTTTGGACCAAAAACAATTTATTTTTCAAACAGTTTAAATTTTTTTATTGAAAACCTATGAGACAAATATGGGTTCCTAAAGTACTTATTACTAATGTTGTTGGAGCCAAACAAGTATGGGTACCAAAATCTGCCTTTGCTTGGCCATGTTATAGGAAATATTCTTAAAGATCTCCTATAAGAATCCATGGTACTCATAAAGTGGGTGTTCAAGTCACATGACAGGAGACTACTCATGTTTCAAGAATCTGATAAAAGTAGATGGAGGACATGTCGTATTTGGTGACAATGCCAAAGGGAAGATCATTTACTTAGGCTAGATTGGTATCTCTGATTCGATTCTAATTTCTAAAGTACTATTTGTTAATGGCTTAAAATATAATTTTCATAGTATCTCATAATTAATTGATGATGGATATCATGTTGAATTTGAAAATTATTCCTATAATGTCTTTAATTCTTATGATGAATTAGTATTTTCTTCATTAAGGAATGATAATGTTTATTGTATTTATTAAGATGCCTTAACTTCTAAAACTGTTTCATACCTAAGTGTATTTCATAATGAATTTTGGCTTTGGAATAGGAGACTAGGACACGGTAATGTTCACTCCCTTAGAAAGCTAACTAGAAAAGGCCAAGTTAAAGCCTAACCCAAACTTGTGTTTCTAAATGACAAAGTGTGTAATACTTTTCAGAAGGGAAAAGAACACAAAATCTCTTTCAAATCAAAGGAATACGTTTCTACTTCTCAACCTCTCGAATTGGTTCACATGGATTTGTTTGGACCATTTAGAGTTTCTAGCTTAAATTGGAAGAACTGTGTTTATGTTCTAGTAGATGATTTCTCTAGATGCACCTATACCTTTTTCATGGCTCACAAATGTCAGGGCTGCTCATATTTTACTAAATATTCCAAGTCTATAAAAAATATTAGTGGCCTTAAAATTAAACCTTTAAAGAGTGATCATAAATGTGAGTTTGAAAATCAAGAGTTTGAATCCTTTTGCCCACGAAATGGTTATAGTCACAATTTCGTTGCCGCTAGAACACCTCATCAAAATGGTGTTATAGAAAGAAGAAATAGAACATTATAATAAATTGCTATATCAATGCTGAGTGAATATGACTTACCTATTTACTCTTCGGCTGAAGCTGTTAATACATAATAATACTTAATCAATAGATTCTTGATTAGACCAATTCTCAAAAATACCCCATATGAACTCTAGAAAAATATGAATCCTATGGTTAATTACTTTACAGTTTTTGGTTGCAAAGTCTTTATTCTCAACACTAAGGATAATCTTGACAAATTTCTATCCAAAAGTGATGATGGAATTTTCCTTGGTTACCCAATATTAAGTAAATCTTATATAGTATTAAAAAAAGTACTAAATGTGTGGAAGAATCTGTTCATATCAAGTTTGAAAAAACAAATCCCCATGTTTCTAGAACCATCCTAGAAAAACTGGAGGATGATGTATCAAATTCAAACATCAACTCAAAATCCTGAAATTCCTCTATGAACGAATCTGTGAAAAAATCATATTCTAGAAATTCTATTCAATTGAATCACAATGAACTAGAATCTGTTGATGAACCTAAAATCACTAGTCCCTATTTTTCAAGAAAGGT
Organism: Viscum album; assembly: GCA_963277665.1. Classification (NCBI taxonomy): domain Eukaryota; kingdom Viridiplantae; phylum Streptophyta; class Magnoliopsida; order Santalales; family Viscaceae; genus Viscum; species Viscum album. The sequence continues at coordinate 1,996,911,426 of OY728143.1, read as the reverse complement.
TATAACCCCTAGAAAGCATCCCTTAGATACAGTTGTGGGAGACATAGAGAAAGGAACACAAACTTGAGCTTCTCTTAGAAATTAGGATGAACATCAAGCCTTATTGTCACGACTTGTACCTAAAAACATTGATGAAGACATCAACGATGAATTTTGGGAAATGGATATGCAAGAAGAACATAATCAGTTTGAAAGAAACAAAGTTTGGAAACTTGTTGGAAGACCCAAGGACACTTTCATTAGAGGCACTAAATGGGTGTTTAGAAATAATGTAGACGAAGCTGTAAATATAGATAGGAACAATGCTAGATTACTTGTTCAAGGGTACAATCAATAAGATGAAATTGACTATGAGGAGACATTTTCTCTAGTATCCAGACTTGAAGACATCAGAATCCTACTTCACTATACTGCACATTTAAATTTCAAACATTATCAAATAGATGTTAAGAGTGCATTCTTAAAAGAGTATATATCTAAGGATGTCTTTGTTGAACAACCCCCTTGATTTACAAATCCTCATTTTCCCAATCATATTCTCAAACTATCAAAAGCATTATATGGTTTAAAATAACCTCCAAGAGCTTTGTATGATAGATTAAGTACTTTTATTATTTCCAAAGGTTTTAAAAAAGGAATAGATAATCCTACTCTCTTTATAAAACTAATTTCTAATGATGTTTTAGTTATTCATATCTATGTAGATGATATTATTTTTAGATCTCTAAAAAATTCAATATGTATTGATTTTTCTAAAATGACGCAAAACGAATTTGAAATGAGTTTAATGGGTGAAATAAAATTCATTCATGGATTTCAAATATTTAATAATAATGATGGAATTGTATCAAATAAAATAAAATACACTATAGATCTTAAAAAACGTTTTGTATTGGATAGCACTAAATATAGTTATACTCCCATGAGTACCACCAGTAAGTTGGATCTTAATGAAGATGGAAAAACTGTTGATAAAACAACTTATAGAGGAATGATTGGAAGTTTACTCTACTTAACTGTTAGCCATCCTGACATTATGTTTAGTGTGTTTATGTGTCCTCATTTTCAAGAAAATCCAAAATAAACTCATTTAAATGCAGTAAAGAGAATTTTCCAATACCTCAAGTATAAACCCAATCTAGGACTGTTCTATCTTAAAGGATAATCATTTGAACTACTTAGTTATTATGATACTCGCTTTGATGGATTTAAGTTAGATAGAAAGAGAACCTTAGGAACATTTCACCTTTTAGGAAAGTATCTAGTATCATAGTTTAGTAAGAAACAAAATTCTGTTGCATTGTCCACTACAGAAGAGGAATACATAGCTACTGGTAGTTTTTGTGCTCAAATTTTGTGGATGAAACACACAATACTAGATTATGGATATCAATTCAGACATGTACCAATACATTGTGACAACACAAGTGCTATTAACATCTCAAAAAATCATGTTTCATAATCTAGGACAAAACATATTGATTTAAGATATCACTGTTTGAGAGATCATTATCAAAAAGGTGATATTACCATGGAACGCATTGGTACTAAATATCAACTTGCAGATATATTTCTTAAAAATTAAATTCGAAGAGAATGGACTACATAATACATGACCTTGGCATGATAAATCTAAAATAGATATCTTATTTGTATTACTGTTCAATATTTTTCTATGTTTTACTTTACTGTTTCATGATTACGGTTTCTAAGATATTGTCTCTCATGTTTACGGTATCACCATTATCACTTTGTACACACGGTCTGACATTTTCTGTCTCACCGTAACACACACTAAAAAGTTCACTCATTGTGTCACAGTGATGTTCACTCACTATCTCACCGTGATGACCACTTGTTGCATCACCATAATAACCATTTACTATCGCACCATGAAAACCGATCACTATCTCACCATAACAACCATTCACGGTCTCACCGTGAAAATTATTTATTATTTTATTTAAACCCGTATCAAGGTAATTTTTATTTCACCTCTTTTACATTCCCATGTTTTTGTTTTTGTGTCGTTTGACATTCCCAAATGATAAAACAATGAGTTTCACTCAGTTCTTCTCCTGGACTTTTCCCTACTCACCTGATTCGAACCCTTTCAACCTTGCAACCCTATTTCTCTCTCGTGACCTTCAGTGGATTCCATGAATGAATCAACCATCATTATCCAAACCTAAGAAGCATATCTCAATGATAAAATAAGATTGCACCTAAGCTAATGCCCAAAGGACCGTTGAATCTGAACCTGATAAATCAATGTGTTGTTCCTGAGAATGAAATCATCCCTAAATGGATTTTGTATAGAAAATCTCTAGTCTTGAATGTGTTAAAAGAACAAGGATGGTTTGAATTTTTCTCAAAGGATAATATACCCATTTATCTGAGGTTATTTGATCAGTTCTACCAGTATGCACAATTTTCTTTTGATTATTGTGAAAGGATTATTGTGAGGAGATAGATTAATGGCAAAAGAATTTCCTTCTCATCGAGCTTATGGGTTGCATGGCTTAGGATACCTCACAAAAGAATTTTTAATGATTATTAGAGAGAACCCACACCTACAACTGATTTCCTTGACCCCAATGATGCTATGAAAACCATAACATGGAATGGAACCAAGAGAAGGGCCATAGATGCTAAACATGATGGTGAAACAAGGCTGCTGTTTATGTTTTTTAAAAATATGGTTAGTCTGAGGAAAGGTGACTTTGTAGTATTAAAGTACCAAGATGTGTTCAAGAATCTTCTTATGAATAATGGATACAAAATCAACCTGTGAAGGTACATCATTCACCATTTGGGTGAATTGATCAAGGTTACATCCAAATCTACCTCTCTGTTCTACTCTCAACTAATTTTATCCATGCTTGTTTCCAAAGGAGTAGTTGGACCCAATGAAGAAGTTTTTGAGGATTTCAAGTACTATATCTCTAAACCAATCATCAAGAGAATGAAGACTAACTAGAACCCTTGGAAAAAGGAGTGGGTGGATGACAAAATTTTGATTTATGAGAAGTTTAATCCTGTGGATTATCTATCAAGGCTGAAGGACATTTCTGATCCTCGTTTGTAACCAGATGAACTGGGTGAGTATTCAGATGAAGTAGAAGAAGAGGATGAAGTAACTCTTAGAGAAGAAGTTGTAGTTGAGTAAGAAAGTACTATTGTTTCTCCTGTTGTTCTTGAAGAAGAAGTTCTAATCCCTAGAGATGATGTCAATATGGAAATCCAACCCGAGGCTGAAAGAGAATCAATTGTCCTAGAACCTGAGCAGCAAGTCATTGAAGAAACAAATCTAGAACAACTCTCTATCATAAAAGAGGATGTAGTAGAACAACTCCATATTATTGGAGAAGAATATCTGGAAAAACCCCCAAATAAACTACTTGTCCCTGAGATAATACCCTCTGCTGAAGAGAGGATGGAGATAGCCTATCAGTTGGCTAGACTGGAGATGATTGAGGAACTTAGATATGCACCTATGGTTTTAGAACTTGCTCCTGAGCCTCTTCATCTAAAAAGGAAGCATCTTTTGAGGGGGAGGAAACCCAAAATCTTGAGACTGATGAAGCATCACATCCATATGAGTCTAGTCATGTAGACACCCAGTACAAATTCCCTAGCTTTTATGATAGGAGTGAATCTTAGAAAGTCACTGCCACTGGGCTTGATCTTTCCTCTCTATTTCAGTTGAAGTCAGTTTCTATCTTTGTCCTTGAGAAGGAACCAGAACTAGAACCTACCCATGTACCAATTACTTCACCTGAACCTGCACCTGAACCCCTACCTGAACAGCAGTCCATTGTCATTAAAGACCATTTGAAGGATTTTGGAGACACTATATTGTCTGGAGTTGAGAAGCTTTTTAATTCCCAACCTCGTGTTGTGACACATCTGAGTGAGAGAAATTCCTCACTGATTTTGGAGAACATTGTTTGGCAGATCCAAACTAAAATGATCCATGAAATTCAAGATGTTCGAGTTGAAAATAAGTTGCTGAGTAATGAAGTCTCAACCCTAAAAATCATGGTTGACGATATGCAAAAAGAGCTACATTCTAGATCAGAACCTGTTACTGCCTCTCTAGATACTTCTATTTCTCAAATTTCTCAAGATGTTGTGTGTCAGATTCACCCATACCTGTTATCCATTGATGAAAAGATTTCAGAATGGAACAAATAGTTGTTGAACGAAATTATAGAGCTTGTGGTGAACCAAAATAAACTCGCTGATGAATACACTGGCTGTCTTCCAATGGTATTGAATCAGATTAAGTCTCTAACCACAACAGTCAAAGCTTCTCATACCTCTGGTTAATCCTCTACACCTTCCTTGGATAGTTCTTTTCTCATATCTATAGTCCATGAAGAGCTTCAAACTACATTCAGTGGCTTCAATGTGACTTTTTTTTCTGAAGTTTTCACGAACAGTGATAGATTTCTTAACCATGTGAAAATCCATTCCAAGATTTCCAATGATGCCCGACAATAGATTGCTATGAAAGTATATTTCTATTTTAATAGGATTTTCTCCAAGACTGATATGACCAATCACTTCATACACCTTGAAGTGAATCTAAGAATTCCTCTTATAACCCAAGCCTTCAAAAATCAAGTCTAGAAGCTAACCGAGTTTACCATATTTTTGGACATGTTCATGGAAAACAAAGATGACTTTTAAAAGGCCATGCAATATGGTGGAGAAATCATTGAAAACATCATCAAACCTCTGAGACTGTATATCTATGTCTAGAGTACAACAATTTTTTATCCAGTGGCTGCTCTTCTCAGACCTGGAATACCTACTTTTGCCTCTACCTTACCCTCAACTACCATGTCTCTTGGAAAAGCTCTTATTCAGATCAGACCTGTCATTCTAGACCAGCAACAACCAAGATCTTCCACTTCTCCTACTTTGGCTCCCTCAGTCTTCGAAGGTCTCCCTTTACCTTCTCTATCTAACACCTCTATGCCTTCTTCTACATCAACCACTTCCAATATGGCTTTCTATTATACTACTGATAAAGGCAATGAGAAGGTCAATCCATTAAGATGACCCGTGCTTACTAATTTTTTATGGGGATGTCATTTCTGTATATCTACATTTTGATGTACTACACTCTGTTTATTTTTTTAAAGGAATGTGCACTCTTTAACCTCTATTATTTCAACTTTTTTATAATCCAAAAAGGGAGATAAGTTATATGTTTACTATAATTTTATTTTCTCTATAGGTGCATCTAATTTCCACTTTAACTGTGTATGATTTGTGATCATCAAAAGGGGGGATATTTTTGGACTCCTTATGTATTAATCATGTTTTAATGATAAAAAATATCTTTCATAATACCAAATATCATTAATGATCACCAATAATATTCAATAATGTGTATTTATGTTTCAAATTCAATCATGATTTATAATGGTTAAGCTCAGTCAAATTCAAGCATAGTTTTGTTTAAATCTGACTACTGTTATTTTCCTAAGTACAAGACACTATGAAGCAAGACACAGTTAGCCAGAAACCGTGAAGCAAGACACAGTTATCTAGACACCATGAAGCAAGACACAGTTAGCCAGACACTGTGAAGCAAGACATAGTTATCTAAACATCGTGAAGTAAGACACAAGGTAGCAAGACACAGTTAGACATACACTATAATGAAAAACACCGTAAAGCAAGACACAGTGACCGAGACACTGTGACCAAGTCACGGTGACCATGAAACTGTGACCGAGACTGCATAATCCATGAAACATTGAAGGAAATACACCGTAAAGATCATACATCATGACACTCATACTGTGACACTAAGACACTATGAAGGAGACACTGTTTTCTAAAATTATTGTGACACAGTTTCTTAAACTGTTTTTTTGTCTTTCAATTTAATGTTAAATGGTCATATTTGATGAATTTAATGTACTGACATAATTAATGTTTCTTTTTAGACACAATATGATGTACGAGTCATGAAACACATGGAACCTGTCCACTACATCTCATGAAATAGAAGATAAATAGTAGAGAGTACCCAATGACAATAAAAAGTGCGTGATACTAAATAGAAAACAAGTGTTTGAGCACGACCACGAAGAATGTTTTTTAATATTTTGAAATAAATCATTTTCACATGCATACAATCCGACTCTGCTGAAGAATATATGAATTACTATTGAATCTAGGGAACATCTTCACATTTTCAAAGCTCGTGGAGAACACAAAATGAATCACGACACTCTGTTATTGAATACAAAAACTAGATAAGGACTCATAAGAATTTCTGCTAAATAAAAGGAGTATAGAGTTGCACTTCAAATATCTATAGAATTATATCTCATATCTACTCTCTCTTAGTGATTCTTTTACATAACTTTTGAGTAGAGTGTGTACTCTATATTTCCACACACACACACTGACTCCTATGATAAACTGAAAGATTTCTAAATCCTTCCACAAAACTCTCTATTTATTTTAACCCATGACAATTAGGGAAGAGGTCTGGGTGCGTCCTAGTTATTGATTTTTTTTACCCACGAAAACTATGGAATAAGTCCATGTGTGACCTGGATAGTCTGTGTATTGTTGTTAACCCAGATCTAGGGCGTGGATCAAAGTTTATTAATATAAACTGTTTAGTGGCAGGTGATCACCAAGTTGAGTGTATTAGGTATCATCTTGAGACTGAGCCACTTGTTTCATATCCACTGTAATATTTATATTTATTCTTCTCTATTTTATTTCTTTATTGAATAATCAAGAAAACTCTAATTTGACTTTGATAGTTAGTCTTGGAAAGAAGTTATAACTGATTTGACTTATTAGGATAAATTCAAAAGTAATATTAATAATACATATTAAGATTACTGATAATTAATCAATCTTCTAAGAATTTGTTTAAACAGTCAAACTCTTATAACTGTATAACCTTGATTAGCGGGGCTGTATCTATTATTGGGGAAAACCATTTCTTTTGAAATAATATTTTTTTGTAACATAAATTTTTATAGTCACTAAATTCACCCCTCCCCTCATGATTGAACTACTCCGACCAACATATGTGAACAACTAAATATTATTACATTACCTTATTAAATATTCATTATAATGGTGGGTAAGAACGGTATTAACATTCTTCTAAAAAAACAATTTAAATGCAAATAAGTGAGTTTATAAAATAATATAACCACTATCAATGGACTTTATTAATGAAATATATATTTAATATATTATTTAAAATTCATCTTTTATGTTTTTTAGATAGGATATAAGAACAAATTCAAATTTTTGGGTAAAAGAAGTATTTTTCAAAAAATACAGTTTTGTCATTTCTTGATGGCGCACCAATTTTAAATCATGATTTTGACGCTTCTATGTATTATATATTACAAAATAATAATTTTATTTTGAATAGGGATATAAAAATTTACTTTGGATTAATTTTTTACATTTTATGATAAGTTTCTAGTTTTAATTAAAAGTAAAATTACACTAAATTTTATTTAAAATTTTTTTTAATAATGATAATTTATATGGTTAAATTAAAATATTGAATTGTTTAAAATTATATATAGAGTATATTTTTATCATTAAATAGAATTTATGCCATTATAATTAATTTTACATTGAATTAATATGTAAAACTATTTCAATCTTTTGCAATGTTTTAACTTTTTTTTTACTTTTTCTATCATTCTGAAAACGAGATTTATTTTAAATTATTTAATGAAAAATCATTACTTGTAATTTTTAAATACGGAATCCATATTTTTCATCATTAGATCCAAATTATGTAAATAGATTTATTTTATTTTTATGCATTATAAATAGTAACGTTCGTAATTTTTATTAATATGGGGAAAGGGTAAAACAAGTAATTAATGGTACGAATTCAATAATAAAATATCCATAACATTTTTCCTAAAATTATTTTATGGTATATTACAAACCAAGAAAACCCTTGATATGAAAATTTTTCCTTTGGAAGCCAATTTTTTGTGATTATGATAGTTATAACTTTTAATTTATAGTAAAGGAAAATATGTTATAAACACATATATTATTACTAAAAAACTCAATATGGGGTTATATAAGTAATATATTATGCTATAAATAGTAATTATAAATTTAAAAATATTAATGTATTATGATATTTTATTTATAATTTTTATATATTAACTAATAAAATATAATTTTTACACAATAATGATGTTGTGACTGATTTATTAATGAAGTAATCAAATAAATGATATTATATATATTTAAATAAACATTATTTGACATTATTTATGTCATAAACGATTTTTATAGGTGAATATGACATGTTATAAAAATATTTAATTGTTTTTTCAAAGTTATCTCTCTTTATATATTTTATTTTAATTCAATTAAATAAATAGTGTAAAAATTGACATAAATGGTTTTTTATAAAAATAGTAAAATATTAAATTATTTAAAAACACAAAAAATATATTAAAATTATAGAGTTAATATTATAAGGTCTGAATGTTAATTAAGTTTAATAATATTTTAAATTTACCCAATATAAGTAATATTTTTAGCCTCTTAACACTTAAACATTTTTTACCTTAATTAAAATTAAAAGAGAATAATTAATGTTAAACCAAAAGTATAAGGTTTAAATTAAACTAAATACATTTTTAAAAATTATTTTATGAGATTATTTATAATAATAATGTTCATAAATTTTACATAATTCAATTTGGAACAATTTGTATCAAAAAAATAATTTATATAATTTTAATATTTTAAGAATTACCAAGGGTGCCCCTTACCCCTATTATAAAAGAGAACCTCCTCCCTCACCTCTTTATGTCAATTTGAGACGTTATTCGTGGTAATAACAAAACCATTTCCCTTTTAAACGTCCAAAGTTATATTATATAGGTTATTTTCTTCTTCCTAGATGATCTCTAGTTCTCTAAGGGGATATTTAGAGTAAGGGCATCGAAGAAGAGGTAATCTCATCTACCGATTCATTCAAACTTATTTCTTCTTATACATTCCATTCATGAGTTGTTCCATTATAAACTAATAAATACAGTATAAATTTAATACTATGATGTTATTATAATTATTAATCAACCATATGACACCTTTTATCCATCATATGAATAAATATATCACCGTGTGGGCGTATGTACGACTTACCATTTCTACATCGTGGTGTAATTTTCTATTCAACATTACATTATTTAGATGGGTATATAGATTAATATAAAGGATTTAAATAATTAACATTAAATTATTATTATTATTTTTAATTAATATACCATACAATTCTTTACCATTTAACCATTAAGGGAATAATACCATTTCTTGTGCATATGTATGTCTTGTCATCTCCACAATGTGGTGAGGTTCATTATCCATGTCAACCATTCAAGAATAATTATAAATCATATATAATATATAAGAATTAATTATATGACATAATAATTCTACTTTAATTGTGTGTATATATATATTTCATTTATTTTCTTCTATTCAATTCAATAAAGAAATGGAAACAGCATTCATGCATTTAGGCAAACGTACGACCTATAGTCCCCATGAACAGTGTATTCCATTTCTTTTATACACCTATTAGATATATTTATATACTGAATATATATTATATATAAATAATTTTTTACATTCTCAAAGTAATTAAATCATGATCTATGTAATAAGATCAAGATTAACAATTCAAAAATGTACGATAAGAAAAATGATTATTACCCAAAATTTTTCTTTAACATGGAATTGATAAATGAGAAGGAAATATAAAGTCTTAAGTGAATCATATATTAAATAATAAATATTATTATGGTTATGTTATTGGATAATAATATGTTTGAAACCACTATACATGAGTTTCTAGCTCATATGGAAGAATTTGGACCTAAGGTAAGGGATTATTTTGTCTTAGTTTAATTTTTGTGGGACATATGCCTTATACACAACCTATTTCTTTTGATTGGTGTTTCTGTTTCCCATGATTTTTTATTATTATTATTATTAAGGTTATGATATTTACATATGAATATAATTTTCATTATTTTATTAGGCATATGATTCGACAGATTATAAATTGGTAAAGGATAATTTCTCAATCTCATTATTATAAGAGATTGTTTATACATAAGTATTTTCTGGAGTTTATTTATCATTCATGTCCTTGTTTCCTAAAAATGATTTTATAAAATGTTTTACTATTATCCAATATATTTTGAAATTAATATTTACCCATTTTTTAGTTTTTACTACATGGTTTGGAAGGAGTCTCTCTTTCTTTTTCTATACAAGGTAGTTTTTGACTTTTCGGTAAAAGTACAAGAATAATGTTTTTTTACTTATAGGGCATGAACATGTTTTTATGATTTTATGACTCCTTATTTACATGAATATTACTATAAAATTTTCAATTTTATTTAAAAATAAATTATTTTCTTTTAAAATTGCACATCGTTTTGGGAATAGAAAACATTTTTTAGGAAGAAAGGAGATTTTCTTCATGAATAAATTTCATGTGTTATATTAAAATTATTTTCCATGTATGATGTCATTATTTAAAAAAATTTGTGTTTTCTTCTCTATTATTATTGTTCTTTTATTGATTTTAGGTTGGAATTATCTTTATGAAATCCATTTGGTTTACATGTATTTTTTTTGATGTAATTAGGTTTATGAAACCCATTTTATTCCATGGGTTATGTTATGATGAATGATTTATGTTTTTCTAGAACACATAAGAATGATTTCATTATGAGATGTGTGGGAACTATATCTCCCTACAATTTATTGGTTAAATATTTATATCTCATGAGATATGCATGACTAGGACATCAAGTTAATCATGTTCATTAATACAGTGTTGGAATGACAAATAAACTAGGTTCTGAAATCGATTTTGTCCACTATGATGGTTTTAGAAATTAGCATGGATAATATGGAAATGATTTTCTATGAATATATGTGTTTTCCAAAAATGAATTTTTTATTCCAATGTTATTCTCTAATTGGTCATGATCCTTTATAATTTTTTCCCTAGTAATTACCAAGATTTATTCCAGGACTCGTAATTTTGATATATATTATACTTGGTATGATCCTAAAAAGTTGTTTTCATTTTTTACAACATTATGTTCATTTCTTATATTTTTACCATTACTGGTCATTTTAGATAACCCATTATTTTGTTTCTATTCCTCAGGTTGTAAATAAATCATTTAAGTTAGAGTACTAAAGGGGATGATATTTATGGGAGATGTTGATGATTTTTTACATGTTTAAAGAATGTATTCCATGTTTCCAAGGGCACTAAACTATTATAGTCATAATGTGTGATTTTTTATTATTTAATAAATATTCATATAAAAGGGGTTTGTATTCATGTACATCATGCTTGGGTCCTTATATTTGGTATCAGAATAAAGGTTTAGTCAGCCTTTAGAAACTAGGATGTGAAATCTTTAGTGAGATCCCTGTAGATATTTCTAAGGTATCTCTAGGGATTTCCCTATGGATTATTATAACTATAGGTTACAATATTTGAATTTTTTTCATGATCATTTTTAACATAGGATTAATCCTAATAATTTATAGTTTGAGAGTACTTATCCTTGAATTTTGTTTTCATAGTATGATATGTTCCTCTCATGCTATTCTTTGGGGTTTTAGATAATGGATGGAACCTGAAGGAACAATTTCAATGATGAATGAAATGGGTAATGCAATGATTTCATTCTTTAATAACCAAATTTTAAGGGAGATGGAATTAGAAATATTATATATATAATCACACAATCTATGAATTATTATGGACTTCCAATGTGAATATGAAGGGAAGAATATTTTGTTGAGTATTTCAAGAGGCAACATCCAGCTTCTTTTAGTGGGTCTTTTTATCAAATTGTTGCATAAAAATGGATCAATAACACTAAAAAGATATTTTCTATCTATTTTTTTCAGAACATGAAAAGTTAATTTTGGTTGTTTATCATTTAGAAGGTGAATCAGACCAGTGGTGGACTTTAATTAAGTATATAATGGAGGAAGATGAAATTGAAGCCATGGAATTGGAAGAGTTCAAGAACTTATTTTTCAATAAGTATTTTCTATGTATTCTTCATACTAATATGTAAAATGAGTTCCTAGAGCATAATAAATAGTATGATTAATGTATTGGTACATATGAGGAAAATGTTACATGAATTTCAAGGTATGCATCTAGCTTTATCATCCAACCTGAATGTAAAGGTGGTCGATTCTTTAGTGGATTAAACCCAAGTCTTTAAGGGGTGTTAGATATAAGAGACTTTAGTAGATGTGAATATATTTTATGTTTTTCTACCAATGTGGAAATGAAATTTGGTGTTACATATCAATCTCACGGTCTCAAAAAGAAACAGAAGATGGAGTTCAAGGGAAATATCAAAACAATGGTGAAATGAAGATGAGTGTTAAATTATTCTAAAAGTGTGGAAAAGAGCATAGTAGAGATCGTCTAAAATGGAATAGTAATAGTTTTATGTGTGGAAAAAAAGGTTATTAGGTATTTTATTGCCAAATTAATGAGAAAACGGTATCTAATGATGAAAATACATAAAAGGCTAGACAGAATGAACCTCCAGCACTTTAATGTTATAAGTGAAAGGAAATGTGGTATTATGATAACCAATCCCCTAATATAAGGGTTATTTATGATGATCAATTTTAATAACCTCTTAAGGACATAGACAAAGTAAAATCAAATGAAATCACTGTTGGTGATGTTGAGTATGACAACAGAGTGGTGTAATGATTGAGTGTTTATGTAATGGGATCCTAGAATAATGTTGTATAACCTATTTTATAGTATTGTGGAATATTAAAATTTTTATTTAGTGGTCACTGTGGTTTTCCACATGTATTTGAATGTATAATCTATGTGGTACAGGTATCCATGAAAAGTTATTGAGGTAATAAGGTGATGTTTTTGGAAAACACTTGATTAGGGGAAGGATAACCCTTAATATAAGAATGATATTGAGGTAATGATATTTGGATAAAATTATGTTGGTTATGAGTAAGTAAATTGGATGTTATTAGTTACCTTGTTACTGGTTAAGGATTTATTGGTATGTGGGTTATGCTATGATAAATAATGTTTACATATTTTTGGACATATTAGTAAGGACACATGCATATTTTCAATAAGTATATATGGTAATTCGGGTTATTACAATGACTCTAGAGAATACATGATGAAAGTGGTCACATTTTTTGAATGTGTCCAACAAGAAATACCATATGATATATGGGAGATAAATTTTAATCTGTGTTATAGAATCATTTTCTATAAATTTGGAATTTCATCTTTCAAAGGATTGTAAGGTTATCAATTTGTGGAAGATTTATGTTAAACAACAGTTGATGTTTGGTAGAATAAATTATTATCTCACCATAGGTGGAATTATAGATATTTGATTACTAGTTATAACTTTTTTTCTATAATGAAATATGAAATGGAATATAATTCTATTTATGGATCACAAGATTTTATAACACTTTAGGAATGAAAAATTAAACTTCATTTCTTTGAATATGATATGAAGTGGAAATTGATCAAGGAACGACCAATGGACAGATTGTAACAAAATAAAGTAAGTATTTCTTCTCATGTTCCTCACATTTAGGAAAAGGATCTTGAAAACCAAAAAAATTCTCCCAGTTCCTTCTTATCTGATGAATTAGATGGTCCCTTAGATCATCACAAATTTATGGATTTTTTTGTTAACATTATCCTAACGATGTTCTCTATAAATCTCTTTTAGAACACGATAGTTATATTTTTCTTCCCTATGATTTTTTTCACTTCCAACATATATTTCCCTATGGGGAAACCCAATGATGAGTTTATTTTGGTAGCCATTATGTTTCTAAATTTCCTTTTTAAAATGAAGTTTTAGTATTCGTTTTGACGATGTGGGTTTTTACGAATGAATCATTCAAGTGTTAAACCTTTTATAACACTAGCGAATTTTAAGGGGGAAATTAATTTTAAAGGGGGTAGAATGTAATACCCAGATATTTTCATGAGATAGTATTATTTTTAATTTCCTTGATGTCTTGTGTTGTATGCTACACCTAGATATGCATTCACAATACGCAACACTAGCTTAGCTTGCAGAATATGAAATGCTAATCTTGTATTCTGTAACATTAAATTACAAGTTATATTGATATAATTAATTTCAAGGAAGACTGATTATAATTGAAAAACTATACATTTTTATGTATCCTTATAACCTAGCACATATAATGGTGGGCATGAACAATATTAACTTACTTCTGAAGAAACTATTTAAATTCAAATAAGTTATCTTATGAAATAATAAAACCACTATTTCTAAATTTTATTAGTGAAATAAATTTTCTATATGTTAAATATAAAGATTAAAATTAATATTAATTGTCTTCTAGACATGATATATGAAGGATTTAAATTTTTCAAATAAAACAAGTCTTTATCAAAAAAATGTAGTTTTTCCGCTTTTTGATAGATACCCCATTTTCAATCAAATATTTTACACTTATATATATTATATTTAATAACATAAACATTTTCTTTGTAAGAGTCATAAAGAAAATTACTTCGGATTAATTTTTTTTATTTTTATGATAACATTCATGTTTTAATGAATAGTAAAAAGATACTAAATTTTTATAAAAAGCAAATTTTTTCATATAAATAATTTATATGTTTAAATTATATTATTGAATATATTTGAAGGATAAATATAATATATTTTTTTCATTCAATATTATTTATTTCAGTGGAATTAATTTTACATTGAATTAAGATGTGAAACCCTTTCAATGTTTTAACTTTTTTTTAAAAACACTTTCTTTCATTCCAACAATGTGATTGATTTTAAAATAATTACTTTAAATTATGTCTTTTGAATTTTTAATAATGGACTCCATGTTTATAATATGTAGGTTAAAATTATGTAAAGGGTTTTATTTTATTTTTGGGCATTATGAATAGTAACTTTAGTAATTTTTATTAATATTGTAAAAGGGTAAAACATGTAATTAAGTATAAGGATACCATTATAAAACTACCTTAAAACATTCCCTAATAATATTTTATAAAATATGGCCAACTAATAAAACCATTTCGATTAAAATATAGCCTTTTTATGCCACTTGGGAGTGATATTGATAGTTATAAATTTTAATTTAATTAAATGAAAATAAGTTATAAACATATATCTCCTTACTAAAACAATTTTAATATGTGGTAATATAAGTGATATCTTAGACTCTGAATATTCATTAGAAATATTATAATATTTCCTATATCTGGGTGTTTTATTTTTAATTTCTAGAAATTAAATAACTAAATTTAATTATGTCATAATGATGATCCATTGATTGTTTTATTAATGAAGGAATCAAATAAATGTTAATATAAATATTAAAATAAATATTATTTGACAACATTAATGTAATGCCCTGACCCCTCTAGACCAAAGATAGTGCATTACTTGTTATATTGGCATGTTTAAAGGGAATGAAAATCCTGAAGGAACAATCTGTTTAGTAGTTTTAAAGACACTCGATGCATAGACATAACTCAAATTACATTGGGAAAGGTTACAAAATACAATACAAAACCAAAAATAAATACTCCATCCACAAGAACTCAATAAATGTTCTCCTCTTCATCACCTTTTGAAAGTAAAAAATGAAATCTGTGATCTTAAACTCTCAGTAAGGGTTACAAATGGCAGAAGCATGAATCAATAATAACTAAATTGTAAAAAATTTGACTTCATAAATATGGCAGGGTGAATAAATGAAAAACTCATGCCATTAATAAAATAAAAATTAAACTGCATCCATAGATTTTGTCATAGTGAAAATCACATGGATAGTAATGAATGATAATGAATAAAGGGAATCATTATTAATTGGACATCATTTATCTGGCACATGATACCATATTACCATAAAAATAGTTTAGTTCTGTGGGTAGGAACCCGTCTGATTTTTGGAAACATAATCAAAGGGTCTATCACCAAACTGATTTGTCTAATGAGACCTACTAATGCATTGAGAGGTTATAGCGGCCCCCACACTCCCCGAAATTTCAAAATCATTTTTATGCATTTATTCAACATAAGAGAAATATGCCTTTACATTATCCATATTGAAGAGGGGATACAAAATCATCAATATTTCCACCATCAAAACAACATAAAAAATATATATCATTTGTAAAATGGTATACGTCTTAGAGAATAATCATATCCCTCATATGAGAATATGGAAATTTAAATAGAAAATAATTTCAATTGATAAGTGATCTTAAATGGGAAGTATCTACACCACATAAGAAAGAGTAGTTGCACAATACTAAGCAAGTCATAATGATGTGAAAATTGAGACAATGCTCGTTACCACGTTGTAATCAATTGAATCGTATAACCAAAAGATAATAACCACCAAATGAGTCACAGAATACCATGAATATAAAGATAATCAGGATACTATATATCAAATGTCAGTACACCTATACCATATAAAACAAATAAGAGGCAAACAATGGAAATCCCACAGAATTGAAAGTGAGAAGAGAAAACCCCTTACAAATATTTCGGCATGGTAACGAATGTACTTGTGAGGTCATAAGGAGAGGTAATGGGGTATAACATTATTTAAATTTCATAAGGGTGGTATGGGGTAGATTCAAAAACATACCCCATCACTAGTTATTAAAAATAAAAGGGCACAACATAGGGGAGATTCTTGAACAAAAAGTGAGAGAGAGGATCCCTTTCCTTAAATCTGTTAGTGTTATCCGCTTGTTATTAAAGACCTGAATAAAAAAATTAAGTTTATTAATAAATTATTCCAGAACCTATTCAACATTTTATTTTTATATTATAATCATTTTATGTTCTTTTATGACCATTTTGATTGGTTATGAAGTTAAATTTCTTTGTTCGTGCTCTTTTGTTTACATGTTTTTAATGACCGGTTCACTTGTAATCATGTTTGGATAAACATGTAAGACAAAATAGGTTGTTTAGAATTGAAGTTATATTCTATTATTTCACATTCAGATGATTACATTGTTTTAAATTTAATATGGTTACTTGGAGTGAAGTCATATTATTATATAAAACCATAGTGACAACCGTTTTTGTTAATCAGTGTGTTTGATTACAAAGAACATGTATTGATTTATAACGTAATAAAGTTTTTAAAAAAGGATTACAGAACAAAAAATAGGGTATATTAAATTTATAATAATCTGGTTCAACCATAACACAAATGGTATCTTGACTATAATTAACGATAATAATATAAATTGATAAACTATTGTCCTTGAACGTGTAAAATTGGCACATCTCAAACTGTGCTTTCATTTCGTTCAAATAAAAAGTGGGGAAAGGAGAGCAGATAATTAAACATCCCATTAGAATAGAAAATCCCAGTAAATGTATGTTACTGTATTTATCAAACTATGTGGTTGAAGGGAGGTCAGGTAAGAAAAAAAATACAAGAACTTAAAAGAAAAGAAGGAATTGGAAAGAGGAATTTACCACTTGGGACATCCTCCTTTGAGAACCTCTTAAGGGGATAGGTTTTGGTATTTTTAATATTATAAGGGATTTTAAATGTGGAGTAGGAGCTTGTGAAGTGATTTGTGAAGAATATTGGTAAGAAACAAGGCCTGAGAGAAGTGAAGAGAAGAGAGTGTGAGGGGGGTTTTATAGTGGAGGAGAGAAGGGTTTTCATAAGTTTTTTTAATAATTAGTTTATTTTTTCATCACAAGACAAGGAATTGTAAGTATTCTATGTCCAAGAATAGTAATAAATGCATGGTACTTCGAAACAATTGGGCTTACATCAACTGATCATCATCAATGACTCAATAAATGCCTTATTTATCATTTATAGTAAATTATCGCATTTTACTATTATTCAAAAATTCATGTATTTTAGAAAAATCCCAAAAATTCACCCTAACCATTTTTAGATGTATAGAATCAGAAAATTAAGTCCATTATTCAAAATAATTTTCTAAATATTATTATTTTTATATTTAATTAAAATTATTATTTAATTTAAAAAAATAAACACTTAAATTATTCATCTTTATATATAAGGTGCCTAAATTTATTAATACATTAATGGGTGAGGATTCAATTCATAAGAGTCAAATTAAAATTCATAGGGGTATGTTACTATTCATAAGGGTAGGATACTATTTATAAGGGTATGTTACTATTCACCAAAAATTAAGTTAATTCTATCAGACATTTATATCATCCTAAACACAACCGTTTTTTCATATTTTAAATATTCCATACCCACAAGTGGAAAATTTAATTTCAATGGCTAGGATATGACTATCACGTAAAAAACAAGTGTTTTTTCAACGAAACTCAGTGCTTTATGAAAAATAGGCTATGACTCAAATGTATTTAAGAAAATTATACCATAAAATGTTTGGGGTGCAACATTATTCCCTCCATTGAAAATTTCATCGTCAAATTTTTTTATTTATAAATCCCACCAAAAATATGTGGGTGGTTCTTCTTTATAACAACCTTAGGTTCCCATGTTTCATCTTCCATATTCTGGTATTTTCAATGAACCATTACTAGACAAGTCGTGATATTTCTCAATACTTGTTCCCTTATGTTAAGGATCCCGATAGGCTCTTCACAGTATGAAAAATATGGTTACAGTCCTCTTTCTTCATAGATGAGTACATGAATTTTTTCTAGCAATTATTTATTCAACAATGACACATGGAACACATAATGAACATTTTATATTCTTGGAGGTATTGCTAAACGGTAAGCTACAGGTCCGATTTATTCAAGAATTTCCAATGGTCTGATGTACCTGGGGCTCAATTTCCCTTTCCATCCAAACCTTATGACACCCTTCCATGGATATACATTCAGAAATACATGATCTCCCACATGGAATTCAAAATCCTTTCTCTGGTTATCAGCATAACACTTCTTCCTACTTTGGATTTCTTTAATGTGGTCTTGGATTATCTTCACCTTTATCATGGTCTCTTTAATAAGTTTTGGGCCAATAAGTTTCCTCTCACCAACTTCATCCAAACAAGTTGGAGTTCAACATCTTTTTTAATATAATGCTTCATATGGAGCCATTTTAATACTAGAATAGAAACTATTGTTGTAGGAAAATTCCACCAATGTAAATTATTGATCCTACATACCTAGGAAGTGAATCATGAACTCAACATGTCTTCTAGAGTTTGAGTAGTCCTTTCAAAATGTCCATCAGTTTGAAGGTGATAAGCAGTACTCATACAAAGTTCAGTATTCAAAGCCTTCTAGAGACATTTCCAAAATTTTGAAATAAAACGAGGATCTCGATCAGACACAATCGATAGAGGTGCACCATGATGTCTTACGACTTTATTAATATATGGTCTTGTCAGGCACTCATGTGGTAATTCCTCCCTTATAGGAAGGAAATTTTCTGATTTTGTGAGATGATAAAAAATGACCCATATTGCATCATTCCATATAGGTGACCTCGATAGTCCGATGACAAAATCCATTGTAATATTTTCCCACTTCCACATATGAAAAGGTAGAGGTTTCACACTCCTCTAGGATGTTGTCTCTCTTCCTTCAATTGTTGAAAAATTAGAAACCTTGACATGTAGTCAAAAATTTGCCACTTCATATTATCCTCTTAAAAATATTCCTTCAGATCTCAATACATTTTTGTGCTAACCGGGTGTATAGTGAAATTTGAGTTATGGGAATCGACTAATAGTTCCCTTTTTAGCTCAGGTACTGATGGGAAACATAACCTCTTCCCAAAATTCAAAACTCCTTCCTTATATATTATGTCTTCCAATCTCCCATCCTTAACAGTAATAATTTTCTAGTTCATATTCTCATCATCAGAATGAAAGCTTTTTATCTTCTCTAATAAATATGGTTTAGAAATCATTTGAAAGAGGAAAGATGTATCCCCTTTCTTAAAAATTCCCATATCCAACTTCTGTAGATCCATGAATATAGGATCTCTTCCATTCCACATTTGGGCCAGGAGTACGTGATCATTATTTCTTAATGCATCTGCCACATTATTTTCCCTTCTTAGGTTGTAGTTTATTGAACAATAGTATTCTTTTAGTAACTCGAGCCATCTCCTTTATGTCATGTTGAGTACCTTTTGAGTGAAAATTTATTTCAAACTCTTGTGGTCTATATAAATCTTACATCATTCTCCGAAAAAATAATGTCTCCTTATTTTTAGAGCAAATATTATTTCTTCTAACTTAAGATAATGAGTTGTATAATTTTGCTCATGATTTTTCAACTATCATGATGCATAAGCAACAAATTTACCATTTTGGATATTGACACATCCCCGTCCATTCTTTGATACATCACTATATATTACAAATCCATCACTTCTGGATACAAGAGTCAAAATTAGAGCATTGACCAGTCATTATTTCAATTATTCAATGAATTCTGTACATTTTTTTCATATAAACTTAACTCCTTTAAGTATGATATTGGTTAGCGGGTTAGTCCATCAGGCGAAATGTTGAATGAAACACCGTTAGTAACCTGCTAAGACAATAAAACGACATACCTCAACAATGTTTGTTGGCGTGGGCCAATCATGGATTTCATTATTCTTTACAGGATCAACTAGGATTCCATCCATAGAGACCTTATGGCCTAAAAAAGAAACTTATTGAATCCAGAATTCACACATGCTAAACATCCAATATAATTCATTTCTTCTAAGAGTTTTCATAATAATCCACAAGTGATCCTCATGGTATTCATATATTTTATAGTACAGTAGGATATCATCAATGAATACCGCAACAAAGTTATCAATATATTCCTTGAAAACTCTATTCATTAAATCCATGAAAATAGAGGGTGCATTAGTTAGACCAAAAGGCATCATTGTAAACGCATAATGCCCATACCTGGTTCGAAATGTTGTCTGAGGAATATCTTCCTTCCTCACACATAGCTATTGATATCCAGATTGAAGGTCAATCTTCAAAAAGTTTTGAGATCCATGAAGTTTATAGTATAAATAATCAATCTGAGGCAGAGGATACTTATTCTTTATTGTAATAGCATTCATTTCCCTATAATGAATTCATAGATTCATGGATACATCTCTCTTCTTGAAAAATAGGACTGAGGCTCCTCATGGATAAAAACTAAGTCAAATAAATTCTTTGTCCCTAAACTCATCTAGTTGTTTCTTTAGCTCCACTAACTCCACAATGGCCATTCTATAAGGGGGATTTAATATAGGTCTTTCACCCAGAATTAAGTCAATGTAAAACTCAATTTACTACACTGGAGGATGTCCAGGTAAATCCTCTGAAAATACATCAATGTATTCTTGCAATGTATACACATCAGCAATTTTAAGATTTATTTCCTCACCCATAGATATTTGATTCTCTTCCCCTCTAAGAATTTCATTAAATATAGCTACTGGGGTGGGGTCTAGATAAGAATCAGATGGTGAGGTCTCTCCTATAAAGATATTAGATTCTACACCATTTTCAAAAATTGTATCTTCATTTTTCTTAAAATAAATCTCACATCATAGATTGATATCCAATTCATACTAAGAATTATATCAATTTCATTTGTTGGTAAGATGATAATATTAGGAACCAAAGCATGTTTATGTGTCACGAGTGGGACTATTTGACATGCCTTTGTTGCAATGATGCATCCCCTATGATTTTTGACTGATAACTCCTTTATTAAATCAAATGGGACATGTCTAATTTTCTTGAAAAACTAGGAAGATATAAATGAATGTGATGATCCAAAATCCAATAATGTGTTGTCTAGTTTGAAGAAACACTTTAATTATCTCCCACATATCATTAAGAACATCAAATTCCGTAGTTTTAATTGCATGAGCTCTCCCTTGCAATCTTGGAATTTTCTAAGGCATGATTCCTTGGTTCTTAGGACACTCATTTGCATAGTGTCCCATCTCTCTATAATTGTTGTTTTGAACATCATCAAATTGTTTCATCCCCTTACATTAATTAGATAGATGCCCCATTTTTCCAAACTTATATCAGACTCCCATGCCATTCAAGAATTTCTTGAGATGATTCATTCAACAGTTGTCGTGTAATAATAATTTCTTCATTCCCATGTTCTTCATTGGCACTTCACCTTTCCCTTGGTTTTCAGAGTACCTATTTTTATCATGGTTTCCCTTAAAAAAATTTGATCTATAATATTTCTTCTCTATTTTGATGGCACTCTATACAATTTCATCATATGATGAAAATGTTTGAGATGTTGGTGCCCTTCGAATTCTTGGCTTAAGACTTTCAAAGAAATGATCAATCTTGTCTTTTTAGTCACCTACGTAATCTATGGTACACCTGGCTGGCCTTATGATGGTAGCCCCATACTCTACACCACTATCTTATTCTCTTTTCTTTAATCTAATGAAATAACTCTTAATTTCAGTTCATTACTCGTGAGGGAAATATGTTTAGAGTAATGTTTGTTTAAAAGTTCTCCATTCCATATCTTCTATTTCTTCTTCCTCTAGGTATTCTTAATCAAGGACCACCATTGATCAGTGTCGACCTTGGGAAAATATACTTCTAGTTCTACCTTTTTATTTTCATTGCATCTTAATGCCATAAATATATTTTCAAGGGACTTAAAACATCTCTCAAAAACCACAAGATTAGTAGTCCTACAAAAATATGGGGACTTATACTGCATGAAACAATCCGACATCGGTGTGGAATGGTTATTCGTCACAACCTGAGTAAGTTTTCCCAATATACCCATGATCTGATCTACCCCAATATTGACTGTGTTGACTTGCTCAGTGGGGAGATCCCACATTTTCCTCAAGTATTGATTCCCCATATTCCATTAGACTCCAGTTCTAAAAAATGGCACACACTAGATTGGGGTATGAATCATAATGTATAATAATAACTTAACAAAATACTTAGAATAAATTGAGATCATATGCATGGAAAATCCCATAATCAGAAAAATGGTTTTTTGAGGAAAAATTTCAATTTCAAACCTTCATAATGGATTTTAAAGAAATTATGAACTATCCTAAGAATATCCCCCTAGAGTGTCATAACCAAGAGTGCAGCATGGCCCATTTTCATGTACTAGAATACCATATGTCAAGCCTGAAACTCCTTGTCAGAGCATTCACTAATAGGTACATTTGTGCCAGATCAACCTCTACCTTCTCATACCCAGACATTGATGTATTCCTTGAATGATTCAAATAATCTTTTATTTACCAAAATACCAGGACACTCTTGTATGTTTTTTCCCAAATACTACCTTAGGTATTTGTTCCTGAATATACATTTTCAAATATTGTTTCCATGTTGGGTACTAAACTTCCTTTGATACCAACTACAATTCCCTGACCCATCTAGACCGAAGTCGGTGCATTACTTGTTATATTGGCATGGTTAAAAGGAAAGAAAATCCTAGAGGAATGATTTTTTTAGTAGTATTAATAAAATTAGATACATAGATGTAACTCATATTACATTGGAAAAGGTTACAAAATAAAATACATAACAAAATCTAAAGACTGCATCCACAAGAACTCAATAAATGATCTTCTCTTCATCACCAATTGAAAGTAAAAAATGAAAGTAGTGAGCTCAAAATCTTAGTAAGGGTTACAAAAGGTAGAAGCATGAAGTAATACAAACTAAATTGGAAACAATTTTACATAATCAATATAGTAGGGTGAATAAATGAAAAAATCATGCCATTAATAAACTGAGAATGAAACTGGATCAATAGATTTTGCCGTAGTGAAAACCTCCTGGATAGTAATAACTGATAATGAATAAAGAGAATAATTATTAATTGGACATCATGTATCTGGCACATGATACCATATTATCATAAAACTGAATTAGTTATATGGGTAGAAACCTGTCTGATTTTTGGAAACTAACTCGAAGTGTTTGTCTCCAAACTGATTTGTCTCATTAGACCTACCAATCCATCGTGGGTATGTAGCCGGCCCAACCACCACTTCATTTCCAAATCATTCTTTATACATACATTAAACACAATATAAACATTACTTTACATTATCCATATAGAATAGAGGATACAGATTCATCAATATTTCCACAATCAAAACAACATTCCAAATAAATACCGTATATAAAATGGTATAAAACTTAGACAATAATCATATCCATGATATGAGAATATGGAAATTTAAATGGAATATAATTTAAATTTAAAAGTGATCTCAATTAGGAATTAGGTAAATCACATAAGAAAGAGTAGCTGCAAAATACTAAGCAAGTCACAATGAAGTGAAAATTGAGATAAAGCTTATTACCATGTTGTAATAAATTGAGTTGTATGACCAAAAGTTAATAACCTCAAAATGTATCACGAAATACCATGAATATAAAAATATTCATGATAATATATATCAAATGGAAGTACACCTATACCAAAGATAATAAATAAGAGGTGAACAACGGAAATCCAACAGAATTAAAAGTGAGATGAGAAAACTCCTTACAAACATTCCGAAATGGTAACAAGTGTTCTCATGAGGGCTTAAAGAGAGGTAAAGGGTTGTACCATTAATTATAAATCATAAGTTACATATTGGGGAGGTTATAAAACAAACCCCATTATTAGGTATAAAACATATATGAGCACAACATATGGGAGATTATTGAACAAAAAGGGAGAGAGAGGCTCCCTTACCTTAAATTCGTTCGTGTTCTCCACTTGTTATTAACTACCTGAATATAAAAATTGGGTTTATTAATTAATAATTGAAGAACCTATTCATTATTTTAATGGTTTACTATAACCATTTTGTGTTCTTTTATAACCATTTTGATTGGTTATGAGGGTCATTTTTATCGTTCGAGATCGTTTGTTTACTTGGTTTTAATGACCAATTCGATTATATTCATGTTTGGATAAACTTGTAAGAAGAAATTGGTTGTCAATAATTGAAGTTATATTCTATTAGTGCACATCCAAGAGATTACATGGTTTATATTTAATTTGGTTACTTGGAGTGAAGTCTAATTATTATATAAAACCTTAATGATAACCATTTTTGTTAATAAGTGGGTTTGACTACAAAGAACATGTTTTTCTTTATAACTTAATATCATTTGTACAAAATGATTATAGAGGAAAATTATGATATATTACATATATAATAATTTTTTTCAACCATAACACAAATGGTTTCATGACCATAATTAAGGATAATAATAGAAATTGATAAATCATTTTCCTTGAATGTGAAAAATTTACACATCTAGAACAGTGATTTCATTTCTTTCAAATAAATGGTGGGAAAAGGAGAGAATATAATGAAATATCCCATTAACATAAAATCATTCCAGTAAATTTATGTTAACAGATTTATCATACTATTTGGGTGAAGGTATGTGGGGAAAGAAACAAAAAGACAATAACTTCAAAGAAAAGAAGGAATTGGAAAGAGGAATTTACCTCTTGAGACTTCCTCCTTTGATAACCTATTAAGGGGATAAGTTATGTTATTTTGAAGAGGCTAGGGGATTTTGAACATGGGGGAGGATCTTAGGGAGAGATTTTGGCAAAATATATTCAAGGCATAAGGTTTGAGAGGAGTGAAGAGAAGAGAGAGTGAGGGGGGTTATAGTGGGGGAGTGGAGGGTTTTCATAATGTTTTAATTATTAGTTTATTATTTCTTCACATGACAATGAATAGTAATATTTTAATTACAAATTAAAGCAATAAATGAATGTGAATTATAACCAATTGGTCTTACATCATCAGATCATCATCAATGACTCAATAAATCCCTTATTTAGCATTTGTCATTAATTATCACATATTATTATTGATAAAAAATTCAGGTATTTTAGAAAAATCCCAAAAACTCACACTAACCATTTCTAGACACGTAGAATCCAAAAATGTAGTCCAATTTTCAAAAATAATTTTCTAAAAATGATTATTTTAATATTTAATTAAAATCATTATTTAATCGAAAAATATAAACACTTAAATTATTCATCATTATTTTTAATGTGCCTAAATTTATTTATACATTCATGGGTGTGGATACCATTAATAAGAGTCATATATAATAATAATAATGATAAGTTAATATTCATAAGGGTAGGTTACTATTCATAGGGGTATGGTACTATTCAACAAAAATTATGTAAATTCTATCAGACTCTAAATATCATCCTAAACACAACTGTGTATGTCAGATATTCAAAATTCTAAACACAAAAGTGGAATATTTATGTTCAATGGTTAGGCTATGACTATCTTCTAAATAACCAACTGTTGTTTCAAATAAACTCAGTGCTTTATGAAATATAGACTATGACTCGAATGTATTTAAGAGAAACATACCATACAATAATTGGGTTTCTTCAATTAATGTCATAAATGATTTTAATAGATTAATATTTCTTTTTATATGTCTATTTAATGGTTTGGTTTGAATTTATGTCTCGTTTTATATTTTATTAAAATTTAATAAAATGAATAGTGTCAAAATTGACATAATTGATGTTTTATAAAAATAGAAAATTAATAAATTTTTTAAAATCACAAAAAATATTTTAAAAACACAATTTGACTATTATAAGGTATAAAAGTTCATTAATTGTCCAATTATGGGAAATTAACCACATATAAGTAAAAATTATAGCCACTTAATACTTAAAATGTTGTTACTACAATTAAAACTAAATGAGAATAATTAAGGATAAACAAAAAATATAATGTTTAAAATAAGTTCAATATATGTCTAAAAATTATTTGATGAGATTATTTCAAACAATAATCCTTTTATATTAGACATATTTTAATTTTGTATCATTTGAAGTAAAAATTTAATTTATATTAATTTAATATTTTTTGAATTTACAAGGGTGCCCCTCACCTCTATTATGAAAGAAAACCTCGTTCCTCACATATTCACATTAATTTGAGCCTTATATCTATGCAATCCCTGAAAATATTCCTTTTTAAACTTCCCTATCTAAATTCTATAGGTTCTTGTCTTCTTCAAATACTAACTCTAGTGCTCAAAGAGGATATTTATAGGAAGCATGTCAAAGAAGAAGTAATCTCCTCTACCGATTCTTTCAAATTTATTTCTTATTTTATTTCCTATTAATGGGTTGTTTCATTATAAAGAAATAAATAAAGTATCAATTATATACTGATGTAACACCCCAAGATTTCATAGTACGTTATTTCTTCAATGTAATTCAATAGCTTTCACTACAAGAAACACCGAGTTCTAACGCACCAAGACTTACCAAACAAGCCGTTCAAAAGCAGTAATGAATAATATTAACTGAATTTTGAACTTTATATAATTCTTATAATTTTGGAATCCATATTATGAGTTTCTTATACATAATGTAAGAACAAAAACATTTTTTCAGATAAAAGAAGTATTTTAAAAAAAAAAAGAAATTTTATCGCCTTTGAATGGAGAAGCCTTTTTAAATCCAATATATGAAACTTTGTATATATAATTTGACAAAATAATATTCTTCTTTATAATAGGAACATAATAATTTAGTTTCAATATTGTTTTTTTTGTTTTCTGATAACTTTCGTATTTGGGTTAATAGTAAAAAATACTATATTTTAACTGAAAACAACGTTTTTAATAAAAAAATATTATATTGTAAAATTATAAATTTTAATGGTATGAAACTTATAAATAAATTATATTTTTACTATTTAATCCAATTATGGTAATTTTAAGTAATTTCACTTTGAAATTGGATATAATCAAGTGTCAAACTTTTGATAGTTATAATTTCTTAAAAATATGCCTTTTGGTTTTAATAGCGGGAATTAATTTTAGATTAATAAATAAAACTTTTAGGTTTTTAATTTTCTAAAATAGAATTCATTTTTTTATTTGGAATTTTAAAATTATCTTACGGTGAAATTTTGGAACTTTTCTGATAAATTTCATATTTTGATGAATAGTGAAAATTACTAAATTTCAATTAAAAACAACTTTTTAATAGAAATAATTAGTAGTTATAAATTATGAATATGAATGATTTTAAAGTATAATTAGATTATTATTTTACCATTTTATCTAATTTTGGTCATTGTAATTAATTTCATATTTAAATAGGACATAAGAAAGTGTCAATCTATTGATTGTTATTATTTGTTAAAAACACGCTTTTGTTTTGACAACATGAATTAATTTTAAATTAATTTTTTCCACTTATGTGTTTTTAATTTCGAAAAATGGATTCAATATTTATAATCAAGTGGTAAAAATTTTGTAAATAGGTAACTTTTATTTTTAGAAATTTTGAATAATTACATGAGTAAATATTTTATTTACCATGGTTAAAAGTTAAATCCCGTAAATAATAGTAAATAAATAATATTATAATAATACTAAATTACCCTAAAAATGTCATAAACCTATTTTTTGATACATGTACTACCATGGGCATCATTGGGTCGATTTTGGCACCCCATGGAGCAACTTTTAGCTGATAAGGACAGTTATACTAATTAATTTAATGTAAATACAAAAATGACATAAGCATATATCCTTTAGACAGACAATTTTTACATAGGGTAATATATGTTGGATTTTAGACTATAAATATTCATTGAAAATCTAAAAATAATTCCTACATAATTAAATTTTATTTATAATTTTTAGACATTTAATAAATAAATTTATTTATGACAAAATAATGATGTAGTATTTTTCTTGTTAATGCATGAATCAAATAATTGGGTCTATAAATGTTCAAATAAATATAATTTGAAAGTTTTTAGGACATCCTAAAATTTTATTGGTTAATATTATATGTTAGTATTTGTTAAATGAATTGTATTAGAATTAATAAAGTTGTGAAGACTTTAAAAAGACAATTATTGAATAGTGTCAAAATTGACTTAAATAAGTTTTTAAAACAAATATTATATTATTAATTGATATTCTATTCCTAAAAATCTATGGATTGTCCAAAAGACTTATATCATTATAGTTTTATTATTAATGGAACACTTGGGGTCACTTGTATGTATATATTATGTTTATTAACTATATAATATAAAAACAAAATGTGACAAGGTAAATGTCAAACTAATTAACTAAGAGTTAAAACTAAAAGATAAGGTTAATATAGTGACCCAAATCTGTCTAAAATGAATTGGTTATGTTTTTTTAGACCTATCCACACATTATAATTTGAATAATCTACTTTGGATCCATTAGAAACCGAATATTATTTTATTATAAAATAATACTTTTAGTTTTTCCTAAAGAGCCCATCCTCCCCCTTATAAAAGAAAATCACTTCTAACCAATTCCTCACACGTATCAAGCCTTTTGGATCATAAAACCTCTGCCCAATTAAGATCCCTATATCCCTCTCCTCCTATTATAATCCTTAACTTAGGTATAAGGCACTTCAAGAGACCTTTTTGGTTCAAACCCAAGGGAGTTACACAAATTAAAGGTAACAATTTCTCTTACCTTCTTTTCTTTAATTTTACTTCTAAAACCCCTAAACTCTTCTTATTATATTCATTTGTAACAAAAACAGTATCATAAATATAAAAGGATATTGTTATGATAATTATTCTAACTACACTTACACAAACATCCATCTAATGGGTGATGAACTTAATGTTTTTGTGGATGGCAACCAAATTCTTCATGGAACGATGATTGTTCAATTATCTGCTACCACCTTTCATAGCTATTATACAGTAGGTTAACCTACCCTCGACTAATTAAAAGTACAAGTTAAGGGTTTATTTCACAATCTCTTCATTATCCGAGGTTATTTATATGTAATTATCTACTGGGACCTCTTTATCATCCACATCCATATTTCCTAAAAATTTATTTCAAATCATTCTGAATATTTTCTAGAACATGGGTTAAAGTCATTTATACCCTTTTTTGACTTTTCATAAGATGATTATAAAGGAATCTTTCTGTCATTTTCCAAACAAGGTCCTTTTTATCCTTTTTGACAAAATTAAGGTAAGAATGTATTTTTGAACTTATATGGTGGGTGCTGCTATTTTCCGCCATTATAAAATAGTTGAAGCTTCCCTTAAAATATTATAAGAATATTTTGAATGTAAAATTTTTTATTTTATAATTATGTGACTTTCAAAATGAATATTTTAAGAATTTGTGAATGGTACTCTTTATAAAGATCAGAATATGAAATGTTCTAAATATTTATCTTTATCTTTTTAATTAAGGTCTATGTTTTCAAAATGATTTTAAGGATTTATTTATATGGACAGGAATGTGTTGAAATGATATTTCTTTTCAAAAGTTTCAATGTTTTATGGGACACTTTGATTCAAAAATATCTTTTAAATTACTTCCTTTATAAATGTGTGACTTCTAAATAATTTCAAATAAGATATATTTCTCTCAGATAGTTTTGATTTCATCTATTTCAACATCCTTTGATGGATTTTAAGCTTATTTGAAGTTTATATATTATGTTACAAAACTTCCATATTGTATTGAATGTTTTGCGATTTGTTTGATAGTCGATGTGTAATTTTTATACCATTCATGGTTTATGGATAAAGTATTTACATTTTATATGCTAGTTTTAATAAGAATGTTTACGTTTTGTTTAAACCATTCCATATGGGAATGCATTGGAATTAGTAAGTGATGGGTGGAGCCCGCAATAGCTTCTCGATGCATCAGTAGGTCTCATTAGACAAACTAGTGTCTTGTCATGAGGCCTTGAAAAAATCATATTTGTAGTCTTTGCATGGGGCTTTGGCTACGTGGTTATGATAGTCTGGCATTTTGCATTCCATAATTATGAAAGTGTTTATTGATATTTCATGTGATTATTCGACTAGTAGAATATCCATGTGAATAAGTAAATGGGATTATTTCATTTTATTTTTTCCATATTATGATGAAGTTCAGGTTTAAAAGGATTTTGTTTTATTTATACACAACCTTAAATGTTTACGGTTATTTATGAATGTTTCTTCTATATTGTAATCCTTACTGGGAATTTGAGCTCACCCCTTTCTTTGATTTATTTTTCCCAGGATGTGAAGAAGTATTTCATGAATGACCTACAGGGATAGTATAAGGGGATATGAGTATGGAGACAAGATTTCATGGTAGTTTTCACATTATGAAGTAATGTAAACATTACAATTGTATCTAGTTATTCCAAGGCTACTAAACTAATTGGTCTTTCGAGACATGATCTTTTGTGATCATTCCAATGTTATATAATAATGTACCGACTCTAGGTAACTGGGGTTGGGGCGTTACAGTTGGAATCAAAGGATGTTTAGTACAATCCTTGGAAGCTAGATTTAGATAAACTCAGATTAGAGCACATAGACCTAAGATGGACTTTGATGATTAGTATAGAAGAACTTCCTAGAATTTTGGTATTGTAATGATTATGTGAGTTGTATGAGAAATACATCCCTGTCTAGATACGAGCATGTAGAGGAGGCTCTGGCACAGATATACGTTGTGATAAAACCTGAAAACACCACTTTGAGCTAGACTCGAATGGGTACTGGTTTATGACAACGGGCATTGCTTCACTCTTGGTTATGACACTCCCGGGGGATATGCTTAGGATAATTCTCATTTTCATTACAAACCATTATGAAGGGATTTTGAGTATATACTTACTCAGAGAAAACATTTTTATTGATTATATCCATAAACCTTTCAATTTACATTCGGTATTTTACATGTTTGGAATTATTCATTATAATTCATAAACTGACCTAGTTGATACTATTGTATAGAAATGGCGCCCAGTAGAAGGAATGCGAACTCCATCAATACGTATGATCCAAAAAGTAAGAAGGATCATATATTTCATGGTATTAAGACAACATTTATAAGGGAAATAGTCTCCCATGTATTCTCAACATATGATGAAACATTATAATGTGTTAATAAGATAAGTAATGAATTCTCCAAGTCCTATGGATTTGAAGGGAAGAAAGAGAAGAAAAGGATGGAAGAGGGAATGATGGATAAAGGGAAGTGGGAAAAGAATAATTTTCCCATATGTGATAACTGTGGGAAGAACCACCCTAGAACATGCCCGAAATGAATGTGTGTTTGTTTTAAGTGTAGAGAAAAAGGACACCATGTACCTAACTGAAAGGGTAAGAAAAAGGTTTCAAATATACAATGCTTCATCTACAAGGAGTTGGGACACTACGTGAACCAATGTCCAAATAATTTGAGTTTTCCCCAAATGTTGCTATTGGATAATAATCAAGTTATGATAATACCACATATGAGGAGTAATGATTAGAGTTCTTATGTTGTTATTAGAGAATTATGTCATTTGAGTGTTGTATCAACAATGTACTTCTTATAATAATAATGGAGTATATAAGGATTGTACTACAATACTATTTCATTAAGTACTTGAGATTGTGTGGGACAAAGGAAAGTGACTCAATAGCAGGTTAAATTTTAGGAAAATATATGGTTGAGAGAAGATGAACCATAATATGGTTCTCATACTGAGGTAGTGATTTTGGAAAAATACATGATTGATTTGGATAAATTATATTAGATATTGATGACTAACTTGAAAATGAATAATGATTTTTATATTCCATCATTGTTGGTGTTTACAATATTTTTGGATAGAAGGAGTATATCTAGTATCTATATGTAATAAGGGATCATGAATGTAATCAATAAGATTTTATGGTATTTCAGGATGTTGCAGTATTTTAAAAGAATACATGATGAAGGTGTTCACATGCTATTACGTGGAAAAAATGATCTTCATTGTGTTTACCTACCTTATAAATTTTGGAATGTGAGTTTGGAAAGAAGTATTTTGGATTAGTCTAGTTTGAGATTATTTTTGGATTTCCATAAAAAGGACAACCCGAAGGTCGGGTGGGAACCTATCGCATCCGGCCTGGCTGCGAGACATGAACCCACAACAGAAGGGAGACAATGGTGTATCACCTACCAATAACCCACATGATTTCCTAGATTGATTAATGTAGTTTTTCTTGATGGTTCTTCTAGATGAATTATAAATTCCTTTTTTTGAACCCTATACGAATAGGATAAATAGAATATTATTTTTAAGTTCTATTATATTTTAGAGTGAAAGAAGAGTTAGTGGTAGAACTTAGTGAGAGTATGGGACTGTACTTGTCAAGTATTTATTTTTCTTCTTCTTTTATTAAATGCAGATATTAATTCATATACATTCATGAAGGTATCTTAAAACAAAAAATGTGTTATCCAAATACCATATGTTTTTTTTTGAACCGATGGTATTTTAAATCATCATAGATTGATGAATTTAAGGCCCTCAATTTGACACTTGTTTGTGATTGATGGCCTCAATAACTACCTATAAATATTTACATTTTCCCACAAATTATATGTCTCTAATTTCGACCAATTTCCTCCTAATCGAGTATATAATTTGGTGGTAACCCTTTCATTTCCCTTTTCCTCTTATTAAGACTAAATTTTATTAACCTAGTTTTCGATGTGGGTTTTCCCAGTGGTATTTTCTATTTTCAACCTTTTATTTTTGAAAACTAATTTCAAATTGTGAGGGAAAAATTTATTGAAGTATGGAAGAATGTAACACCCCAAGGTTTCATAGTACGTTATTTCTTCCAAGTAATTCAATAACTTTCACTACACGTAACACTGAGTTCTAACCCACCATGACTTACCAAACAAGCCGTTCAAAAGCCTTTATGAATAGTATTAACTGAATTTTGAACATTATATAATACTTATAATTTTATAATCCATATTATGAGTTTCTTAGACATAATTTAATAATAAATACATTTTTTAGATAAAAGAAGTATTTCTCAAAAATGCAATTTTATCGCCTTTTAATGGATAAGCATTCTTAAATCCAATATTTGAATCTTTTGTATATTAAATTTTACAAGATAAACCTTTTCTTTATAATCGGGACATAATATTTTAGTTTCAATAATTTTTTGGTGTTTTCGAATAATTTTCATATTTGGGTGAATAGTGAAAAATACTACATTTTAATTGAAAAGAACTTCTTTAATCAAAATAATTTATATTTTTAAATTATACATTTTAATTATATGATAGTATAAAGAGATTATATTTTTAGCATTTAATTCAATGATGGTCATTTTATGTAATTTCACTTTGAAATTGGACATAATCAAATGTGAATCTTTTGATAGTTATTATTTCTAAAAATACGCCTTTTGGTTTTTATAGCGGGAATTAATTTTAAATTAATAAATGTAACTTTTATGTTTTTAATTTGGTAAAATATACATCATTCATAGATTTGGAATATTGAAATTATATTAGGGTGAAATTTTGGTACTTTTCTGATAACTTTCATTTTTTGATGAATAGTGAAAATTACTAAATTTTAATTAAAACAACTTTTTTAATCGAAATAATTAATAGTGATAAATTATGCATCCTAGTTATTTTAAAGTATAATTCGATTATAATTTTACCATTTAATCCAATTTTGTCCATTGGACATAATTTTATATTTAAACTGGACATAAGAAAGTGTAAATCTTTTGATAGTTATTATTTGTTAAAAACACGCTTTTTGTTTCTCAATGGGAAATAATTTAAATTAATTTCTGCCACTTATGTGTTTTGAATTGAAGAAAATGGATTCCATATTTATAATCAGGAGTTACAAATTGTTTAAATATGAAACTATTTTTTATACATTTTGAATAATTAGTTCAGTAAATATTTTATTTACCATGGGTAAAGGGTAAATCCAGTAAATAAGGGTACAAAATAATATTATAATAATACTAAATTACCCTAAAATGGGTTCTAACACTATTGGTTGATACATGTCCGACCATGGGAATCTTTGGGTCGGTTTCGGGACCCCATGGAGTCACTTGTAGGAGATAAGGACACTTTATATTAATTAAATAAATGTAAATACAAAATTGACATAAGCATATATCTTTTAGAAAAAAAACATTTACATAGGGTTATATATGTTATTTTTTCAACTATAAATATTCACTAGAAAGATAAATATATTTCCTAAATAATGGTATTTTATGTATAATTTTTATACATTTAATAATTAAATTTAGTAATGACACAATAATGATGCAGTATTTTTCTTGTTATTGCAAGAATCAAATAATTGGTTTTATAAATGTTACAATAAATATAATTTGAGGATTTTGATGACATCGACAAATTTTTTTGGTTAATATTACATGTCAATGTGGCTTAAATTAATTTTATTCGAATTTATAATGTTTTTAATACTTTAAAAAAATTCAATTTTTGAATAGTGTCACAATTGACATAAATGAGTTTTTAAAACAAATTTTATATTATTAATTGATATTATATTACTAAAAATCTAAGGTTCATCCAAAGGACTTATATCATTATAGGTGCATCATTAATGGACCACTTGGGGATCTCTTGGATGTATATAGTAATTTTATTAACTATATATTATAAAAATACAAAGCGATAGGGTAAATGTCAAACTAATTAACTATGAGTTAAAACTAAAAAACAAGGTTAATATTGTGACCCAAACCGGTATAAAATCAATTGGTTAAGTTTTTTTCGACCTATACCCACATTATAATTTCAATAATCCACTTTGGATCCATTAGAAACCTAATATTATTTTTTTATAAAATAATACTTTATGTTTTTTCTAAAGTGCCCCTCCTCCCCCTTATAAAAGGACACCAATTCTAACCAATTCCTCACACCTCTCAAGCCTTTTGGCTCATCCCACCCCTCCCCAATTAAACTCCCTACATCCCTATACTCATTTTAAAATCCTTAACGTAGGCAGAAGGCACTTTAAAAGTCCTTTTTGGTTCAATCCAATGAGAGTTACCGAAATTAAAGGTAACAATTTCTCTTAGCTTCTTTTTTTTATTTTACTTCTCCAACCCATAAACTCTTCTTATTCATTTATTTTGTTACAAATACAGTATAAAAAATATACATGGATATTTTTATGATAATTATTCAAACTATACATGCACACACCTCCATCTAATGGGTGAAGAATATAATGTTTCTGTGGATGACAACCAAATGCCTCACGAAACGATGATTGTTCAATTATCTCCTACCACCTCTCATGGTGGCCATTATGATGGAACTGTAATTAAATATGATATTAATAATATTTATTTTATATATAAGCTAATTTAATTACATTTTATATCATACCATTATTTTTTTCATGTTGTATATATGTATGATAATTTTATTTGAAGAAGTGCGGACTACCGCCACCTCAAAGTGATATGACTCGTTCATACCATACATGGAACATATAAAGGATGGGTTTAATCAACATAAGTAACATATATAAGATATTATATTATACTGGAATAATAATATACCTATGTATCATTTGGATTTTATTAATTTTAAAATGAAAAATGAAATGGAAGTAGCGTTCGTGCGTACGCACGGATTGTCATCTCAACAAACGAGATGAGATTCATTTCTCCATCATATCCATTAAAGACTAATTGTAATTTTATGATTAAAAGAAATTTTTAAGGACATTATATCATTTTGGATATGAATAAGATACATCCTATCTATAACAATCATGACTTACGTGACAAAGCATATAAAGGAAAACGAATCGGTTAACACCTGAAACGACAATAATACTAAAATATTATTAACAAAACAACCTTAAAAGATAATATATGATATCAAATTTATATATACGATTATTTTATAATTTAATAAAAATTATTTAACTATTATACATGAGTTTAACCTACCCTCGACCAAGGAAATATACATGGTAAGGTTTTATTTCAGAATCTCTTCATTATCCGAGGTTGTTTATAGGTAATTATCTACTGGGACCTCTTTATCATCCACATCCATGTTTCCTAAAAATGTATTCCAATTCATTCTTAATAATTTATAGACTATGGGTGAAAGTCATTTTTACCCTTGTTTTACTTTTTATAAGATGTTTATAATCGAATCATTCTATCATTTTCCAAACAAGGTCATTTTTAACCTTTCTAACAAAATTAAGGTAAGAATGTCTTTTTTAACTTATACGGCAGGTGCATCTATTTTCTTGCCATTATAAAATCGTTTAAGACTCCATTACAATATTATAAGAATATTTTGAAATTAAATGATTTATTTTATAATAATGTGACTTGAAAATTTAATATTTTAAGAATTTGTGAAAGGTACTCTTTATCAAGATCATAATTTTAAAAGTTTAAAAGATTTATATTTATCTTTTTAATTAATGTCCATGTTTTCAAAATGATTTTAAGAATTTATTTATTTTAACAAAAATGTTTAGAAATGATATTTCTTTTCAAATGTTTCAAAGTGGTATGGGACACTTTGATTCAAAAATATTTTTTATATTTCTTCCTTAATAAATGTGTGACTTCTATATGATTTCAAAAAAGATATATTTATCTCAAATAGTTTGGATTTCATCTATATCAACATCCTTTGATGGATTTTAATCTTATTTGAAGTTGATTTATTATGATACAAAACTTCCATATTGTATTGAATGTTTTGTGATATGTTTGATAGTGGATGTGTTATTTTTATGCCATTCATGGTTTATGGATAACGTATTTACATTTTTATGCTAGTTTTAATATGAATGTTTCTGTTATGTTTAATCCTTCTCATATGGGAATTCATTGGACTTAGTAAGTGATGGGTGAAGCCCACTATAGCTCCTCGATTTATCGGTAAGTCTAATAAGACAAACTAGTGTCTTGGCACAAGGCCTTGACAAATTCTTATTTGTAGTCTTGGCACGTGGCTATGGCTATGTGTTTATGATATACTAGAATTATGCATTCCATAATTATGAAAGTGGTTATTGATATTGCATGAGATTATTCTACTAGTAGATATCCATGTGAATAAGTAGATTTCATTATTTCATTTTATTTTTGCCATATTATGGTGAAGTTCAAGTTTAAAAGGATTTTTTTTATAAATTTCCTTAAATGTTTATGCTTATTTAGGAAAGTTTCTGCTATATTGTTATCCTTACTGGGCATTTGAGCTCACCCCTTTCTATGTTTTATTTTTCCCAGGATGTGAAGAAGTATTCTATGAATGACCTTTAGAGTAGTATAAGGGGATATGAGTGTGGAGACAATATTTCGTTGTAGTTTTCACTTTATGATGTAATGTAAACTTTATGAATGTATCTAGTTATTCCAAGGCTACTAAACTAATCGGTCTTTTGAGAGTTGAACTTTTGTGATTATGCCAATGTTATGTAATAATGCACCGACTATAGATAACTGGGGTTGGGGTGTTACAACTGATATGTTATTATAATTATGAAACAACCATATTCCACCATTTATCCATCCTAAATATAACGATATCAGCATGCGTGTGTTTATATGGTTTACTTTCACCATGTCGTGTTGTAATTTGTTATTCAACACTACTTTATTTAGATGGGTATAACAATAAATATAATTGATGTAAATAATTAACATTAAATGATAATTATTGTGTATAATTAATACACCATACAATTTGATACTATTTAACCATTAAGGGAATGACAATATTGCTTATACGTACCTACGACTTACCATCTCCACGATGTGATGATATTCATTTTCCACATTAATAATTCAATAATTATTATAAAGTATATATAATAAATAATCATGAAATATATGAAATTATAAGTATACTATATTTATGTAGATATATATTTCATTTACTTTCTTCCATTCAATTCAATAAGGGAACAGAAACAATGCCCATGCCTACATATGACC
Source organism: Viscum album (assembly GCA_963277665.1). Lineage (NCBI taxonomy): Eukaryota > Viridiplantae > Streptophyta > Magnoliopsida > Santalales > Viscaceae > Viscum > Viscum album. Next base: position 1,996,872,465 of record OY728143.1, on the reverse strand, counting down.
TACCGTCTCCATGAACAGTGTATTCCATTTAATTTATCTATCTATTATATATATTTATATACTGAATATATAAGATATATAGATCAAGTTCAAAATTTTGGAAGTAATTAAATCAAAATATGTGTAATTAGATCAAGAATTACAAGTTAAAGAATGTACAATAAATAAAACAATTATTACCCAAAACGTTGCTTTAACATGGAGTTGATAAATGAATGGGTAATATATACTCCTAATTGAATCATATATGATATTATAAATATTATTATGGTTCTGTTACAAGTTAATAATATTTTTAAAACCACTATACAAGTGTTTTGGACACATACTGAGGAAAATAGACCTAAGGTAATGGATTATTTTTTCTCACTTTTATTTCTATGGGACATATGCCTTATACACCACCTATTTTTTTCTATTGTGTTTATGTTTCCCATGAATGTTTTTATGATTTTTATTATTAAGTTTATGATATTTATATATTCAAGTAATTTTTTTTATTTTATGGGGAATACTATTCGACATATTATAAATTGGTAATGGATAATTTCGTAATGTCATTATTATCAGAGATTGTTTATACGTATGTATTTACTATGGATTATTTATAATATATGTACATATTTCCTATATTTTATTTATTAAAATGTTTTCATATTTTCATATGGATATTTAATGTCATTTTTACTAATTTTATACTTTTTAATACACTGTTTGGAAGGAATCTATCTTTTTTCATCCATTCATTGTACTTTTTGACATTTCCAGAAAAAGTATGAGAAGAAGGTTTTTTTAAATTAGAAAACATGAAAAAAAATTCTACTTTAATGAAACCTAATTTCAATGAATATTACCATATATGCTTTCAATTTTGTTTTCAATTAAACTATTTTTTTAAATTTACATGGTGTTTTGATAAAAGATAACATTTTTTAAGGAGAAAGGTTATTTTCCACAAGAATTAATTTCATGTGTTCTATCAAATTTATTTTCCATCTAATATGAACTTATTTAAATAGGGTTATGTTTCTATACCTATTATTAATAATAATTTATTGGGTTTATGATGGAATTATATTTATTAAATCTATTTGTTTTACATGGATTATGTTATGATGGAATGATGATTAAGAAGCCCATTTTATTCTGTGGGTTATGTTATGATTAATGATTTATGTTTTTGTGGAACATGTAATAATGATTTAATTATGAGATGGGTGGGTACTATACCTCCCTCTAATTGATTGGGTAAATATTTTTATCTCATGAGATAAACATGACTGGAACAACAAGTAAATCTGTTTCTGTAATACCTGGATGGAACAGGAAGTAAACCTGGTTTTGTAATGGACTTTTTCAACTATAATGGTATTAGAAACGAGCCATGGATAATATAGAAATTATATTCTAGTATTATGGTTGTTTTCCAAAAATCCATTTTTTATTCCAATGCAATTTTCTCATAGATCAATTTCCTTTATAATTTATGCCATATAAATTACTTTGATTTATTCCTTGGCTCCTAATATTGATATATGTTATACATGGTATGATTCTCAAAAGTTATACTCATGTTTTTACATTATTATGTTCATGTTTTATTTTTTCATCCTTGATGAGCATTTGAGGTCAGCCTTTATTATATTTTCATTCCATAGGTTATAATGAAATATTATATATAGAAGTACTAAAGTGGAAGATCTTTATGGGAGATGTTAAAAAAATTTACAAGTTAGAAGAATGTATTCAAAGTTCCCAAAGGAACTAAACTCTTACTTCCCATGGGTTTGAATTTGTAAAATTTCATTAATATTCATGTACTTTATGCTTGAGTCGTTATAATCAATTAGTCTCATGTGAGAAACTCTCGTTGATATTTTTTTGTATGCATAACCTAAACAAAATATTATCTCTATCCATGGCCTTGGTGGTATAATTAGGATATCTATGATCCTGATTTATTATTTTATGGAATATAAATAACTTTCCAACTTTATTTTTTCATCTATAAAGAATCATATATTTTTAGCTATGTTATATTTTTTTTATTTCAATTCTTACCCATGTATATATAATTATTTCATTTTTATTATATTATGGAATGATTTTTTACTATCAATTACTTCCATATAAATTATTTTCACCTTATTCTCCATTTTGATATTTGATCAATATCTCATATGTTTACCGTTAATGAATATTTTAACTCATTATTATATTTCCATTTCCCCATGTTGTGAATAAATATAGTACACATGATATTTCCAATATAATAGCCAATGTAAATAATTTTTTAGAGATATTTAAGACTTTTTGTGGATTGTTTAGTTTCATATAGAGTAAAAATAATGTAATTTAGTTTAAAACTACATTGGATTTATTATTTAATGTTTTTTCCAATCAATTAGAATCACTAAACATTAATGTTCATTGGAATGTATTTAATGAAATGTTTCATTTTAATCCTTTAATTAGGATATAATAATTTCCAAGAATCTACATCTGGTGTCAAATATAGTATATAAAGTATGTGATTTCAACACTGGATATTGATGTATGGGTTTGTGGCACTACAATTGGTTCAAAAAAGGTTTGAGAAATATTTAGATATTTGTATTTCATCGATTGGGGATTTAAAATTATTTATTATAAGGACCCTGCCTTAGTACATACATAATATTGAATATAGACATGAAAACAATTCCATTTACATTGATAATCTTTTAATGTTTAGATATTTATATAATTGGGACATAATAAATTCATTACATTACACATTGTTTCAAAGTGGATACCACAAAAACAGTTTCCATTTTTTAAAAAATATAAAACATTAAAACATAAAACTTGATTCATTGACAATTATTCAACATTTAACATCACTTACTTCTTTTTCTTACACATCAATTAACCTGTGAAAATCATTTCAAACTTGGTATGAGAACAAAAAACTCAGTAAGGGATATAAAAATATGGAAAGAACACATTAGTCCATGAATACTTGTAACGTATGAAAGAAATTTCAAAATACATACTTAACACCTGTATATATATACATACATTGTGAAACAGGATATTTCCACAATACATATGAACATAAGTAGAAAGATAAAGGTATCTTGGGGAATTAATTACATTATCTTGTCACCCTCTCGGCTACCTCATAATTTGTAACCCTCACGGCTACCTTACTATTTGTGTAACAATCCTAGTTACACTTGGAGTAACCATACGACCAACCTCCAACATACACATTCCCAATGAATTAGAGGGAAATATAGGTCCCACCCTTCATCATAATAAATTCCCAATATCCATATCATAATCAAAAAATGTATATATTATCATAAAAACATTCCTTTTGAATTTTGAAAAATAGAATTTTAAAAGAGGATTTTAAAAGAAAAGTCCATTATAAATATCATATATTTGATGTGAGACTTAATAGAGTGGATATAATATTCATATACTCTATAAATATACATAATTACACATATTATAATGATAATTCACCACACAAACAGTTTAAATACCTCATAAATAATAAAGAATAGTGTTATCCCAATGGATGTAAATCGAGTTAAGAATTCCATTACCTTATGCATGTATTACTTCAAACTTGTTTAAAATTTATATATAATAGTTAAAATAGTGTTATTATTATTTTATATAAATATTTTTATATATAGAACGTCTTATATGATCATTTAATAATCTCATTCCAACCATTAATTGTTATTATTTTTTCCCTTGCACTGTTTTGGGTGAGTTCCTTAAATGATTTCTAGGATTGGTTCATAATGGAAGTTCTTGTCGATTGGAATTGAAACTCCAGAATTGGAATATAAAGGTATTTAAATATTTCCAGTACCATACATTATACCATTTATCATTTTGATTTTTTATATGAAGATGATTCATAAGTTAAAACATTAATGATGTTCATTTAGATCATTTTAGTGGATCTCTGATAATAACGACCTCAATTTGTCTTATAAGTTAAAACTATGAGTACAAAAGAATTAAAGAACCATAGATTAGAAATAATAAATATATTATAACTTGGTTCAACCAAAAAAATGTTTTCATGTCCATACTTCAAAGAGTAAATTAAAATTCAAATCACATCGTCCACGATGCAGGTAATTCGACACATCATAGATAATGTTTTATTCCTTGAATAAATTGGAGAGGAGAAGAATAATGATGATTAATTTTCCATGAACATAAGAAAATAAAGAATATAAATTATTTCTAGAGATTTCATGGCTCTTGGGTAATAAGAGAAGATGAAAAAAAAACTCAAAATAAAAGAATAATTGAGAAATCCCTTACAGAAAATTTACAGCTTAATGGCTATTGCCACATGGTTTTAGAAAATATTAAAAAGATATGGGACATGAGTCACCCATATAGTAGTTAATAATAATACATAATAGATCAAAAATAATAATTAAATAATTACATCATATGGAAACTATAAATGTATACCACATAAAAGTGAACTTGAATAGAAAAAGAAAGAAATTGAGAATTTTCTTACCTTGTAGAGTAACTCCTAGAACAGATGGTTGGGACCTTGGGGGTTTTTGGAAACCTTGGGAGGACTACTCAAGAGGTAGTAAGGCCAAATATTAGTTTATGAGGTATTTTTAATGATGTTAACAAAGGAATGGGTTTGTATTTATAGCAAACGTGAAGGATTATTTTAATAATATCCAAGGGACACCTCATTAGTGGTATTTTCAAAACCATGGGCTTTACAATGTTATTTTCTCAAGCTATAAGCCACATGGGACACCAAATAACATATTTTATTATTTACAAGTCAAAATAATTTATTATATCATTATTATATCATTAATGTTGTTATTAACACACCAAAACTCAAAAATGTATTTTTTACTATTCCCCAAACATCAACTATTTTAGAAAAATCCCCAAAAATCACTCTAACCGTTTATCGATGGGTAGAATTAAAAAATTAAGTCCATTTTTTGAAAAATATTTTCACAATATTTTTAATTTAATTTTTAAATAATATCATACTTAATTCAAAAATGAATTATTTAAAAACTATAATTGCTTTTATATCTCATTGGAAAAATAATCAAGATGTCATTATCTAAAATCCAAAAGAAAAGAAAATAATAATATGATTTGCTATTAATTAGGTTCATATTACTATTCATAAGGGTATGTTACTATTCACCATAAATAATTAGGTTCCAATAGACTCCAAAAAACATATTGAAAACAATTGTAGATGACCATTTTTCATAATTCAAAACCTATAAACAGTAAAATCATGTTTAAAATATACTTATAAATATCTACATTAAACAAAATTTCAAGCATTTCAACTTATTTTTAGGAAACCTTGGGGTGTTACATTAACCCCACCTTCTTGATATTGCATCTGTGCTATTTTATTTAATTATTAAACAAGTGAGGGAACCTTTACCTCATAGAATTTTCAGACTCCCATGTTGCTTCTTTAACCATGTTGTTTCTCCAAAAAACATTTACCTAGTGGATTACCTTATTTTTCAATATGACTTTCCTTCGATCAAGAATATAAAATGTTTTCTCTTCATAAAATGGTTATATTCAAGCTGAATAGTTTCTAGGCTCAAGACATGTGATAAATCAGGTATATACTTTCTCAACATCAAACATGAAAAAACATTGTGTACCTGAGACAAACTTCGAGGTGGAACTACTCAGTATGCAATTGGTCAGTCTATTTGAAGATATCAAAGGGACTCATGAATCATGGACTTAGCTTTCCATTATTACCAAAATGCATCACACTCTTCCAATGATTGATTTTATGGAAAATATGGTCACCTACCTCAAAAGAGAAGTCTTTCCTTCTATCATCAGCATAACTTTTCCACCTGCGCTGAGCTGTTCTCATGTGCTACTGGATCACCTTCACTTTCTCAGCCACTTCTTCTACTAATTCTAGTCGCACCAACTTTCTTTCACCAGCATCATCCCAAAACATTGGAGTCTGACACTCCTTCCCATACAAAGCCTCAAAAGTTTCCATCTGAATACTGGAATGAAAATTGTTTTTATAAAAAACTCAACTAAATAATGATGTTGATCCCAACATCCCTGGTAGTCCACTGAAAAAGATCGAAGAATATCCTCTAATATCTGAATCATTCATTCTTTCTACCCATCTTATTGCGGAAGAAAATTTGTATTAAAGTTTTATTATGTTCCCAACGAATTTTCAAGTCTCTTCTAAATGTTATAAGTGATCCTAAGATAATGGTCAGATACAATGGAAATAGGAACTCCATGTAACATGATAATATCCTTAAGGAATAATCGAGAAAGCTGATCAAAAGACAATGCATCTCGAATTGAAAGAAAATGTGCATATTTTTTCAGTTGATCCACAATAACCCAAATTGCATTGTTACATAGAGATTTCTTAGGTAGTCCCACAACAAAGTCCATGGATACATTCTCCCACTTCCACTCTGGAACTGGCAATGGCTGAAGCATCCCCTTTGTTAACTGCCACTCTACTTTAACTTAATGAAATATCAAACATTTCATGGTAAAATTAGCAGTATCCCTTTTCATTCCATCCCACAAGTAATACTCCCGATGGTCTCTATACATCTTAGTACTATTAGGATGAACTGAAAATGGAGAACTATGAGCTTCACACAACAAATCATTAATCAGCTAAGAATCATAGGGCACACAAAACATTTTTCAAAATCTTAAAAAAATTTATCAAGGTTAAATTCTATAAGCTTACCCATTTTGAACAATTCTACCTTTTTCCATAGCTCAGAGTCTTTCTTCTCGCTCACTTAATTCTTTTTGACAATGAAGATTGTACTGAATCCTGAAACAAAATAGATGTATTCCCTTCACCAACAACTTTTATGCCAAAATTCATCAATTCATTAATCAAGGTATCATGTTCCAAATGTAACATGGTCAATGATGAATGATGTTTTTGACTCAAGGCATCCACCAATTTTTTTCCATTCCAGGATAGTAATTAATCATGAAATCATAATCCTTTATCAGTTCAAGCCATCTTCTCTGCCTCATGTTTAATTCCTTCTATGTGAATATATAGTTAATACTTTTATGGTCAGTACATATTTGACATTTGGCTCCGTATAATTGATTCCACTAAATTTTTAAAGCAAAAAACACAGTGCAAAATTCCAAATCATGTGTGGGATAATTTAACTCATGAGGTTTTTGTTGTCCTATAGAATAAGAAATTACCTGATCATTCTGTATCAAACCAAAAACAAGTCCCTTCAAAGAAGCATCACCATAGATGACAAACTCAGTATTTTAGGAAAGAAAATCCAAAACGAGAGAAATTACCATTCTCTTCTTCAGTTCCTAAAAACAACCATCACATTATTATATCCAAAAAAAATTAATCCCTTTCCATGTTACCTTATTTTTGGTCTAGATAACTGAGAAATGTTTTTAAAAAAACATCGGTAATTACCTGTTAATCTAAGAAAACTATGAATATCTATAACATTTGTGGGTCTTGGCCATATATAAACCACTTTTTTGTTGGCAGGATTAACTATTATTCCATCCTCAATTTCAATGTGCCCAAGAAAAGAAATCTTTTGCAACCAAAAATCACACTTTATGAATTTTCCATACAATTTATTTTCATTTAAAGTTTGTAAAACAAACCTTATATGTTTTCCATGCTCCCATTTATTTATAGAAAATACCAAAATGTCATCAATAAATACAACCACAAACTTATCCAAAAAAAGTCATGGAATACTCTATTCGTAAGATTCATGAATACATCAGGTGCATTTTTTAACCCAAAGGGCATAACAAAAAATTTATAATTACCATATCTTGTACGAAAGGCTATTTTTCATATGTCATCCTCCTTCACCTTCAGCTGATGGTGTCCAGATCTCAAGTAAATCGTTGAAAATCACTGAGCTCCCTGGAGCTGATCAAACATGTCATTGATATAAGTCAAATGATACTTGTTTTAACAATGATGTTATTCAAAGCTCTATAATAAATTCAAAGTCTCCTGGAAAAGTCTTTATTTTTAACAAACAAAATAGGATCTCCCCATTGTGAAGTGCTAGGATTAATGAAGCCTTTTCAAGATAATCCTGCAACTGATTTTTCAATTCAAGAAGTTCTATTTGTTCCATATGATATGGGGGTTTTGAAATTTTCTTAGCATTAATAACTAAGTAAATTTTTAATTCAACTTCCCGATTAGGTATAACACTAGGTAACTCATTAGAAAAAACATCATGGTATTCATTTACCAGAGAAACATCATCAATCATATCAGTTCCCTTGTTTTAAAAAATATGAGCATGATAAATTTCATTTCCATCTTTCAACAGTTTCTCAACTTCCTGATATGTAATCAATTTTATGGGTTCATTCTTGAATTTAAACTAAAACTCATTATGAAAAATAACTTCTTTAGCTCTACAATCAATCTTAGCAAGATAAACAGAAATCCAATCCATTCCCAGAATAACAACAAACACAACTAAGGGAAAAAACATGGTTTATAGGTAATGTATTTCCATATACCACAATAGAAATATTCTTATAATTCTTCTCTACTATAATATTTTCCCCTAGTGTTTTAGCAACACATTCATGTCTCATATATTGAGGTGATATATCCAATTTACTCAATAATTTCTTAGAGATGAAGGAATGTGTAGACCCTGTATCAAAAATATTTTTAGAAAAATCTAACTGAACAATCAATGTACCTAATAAAACTTCATTGGATGGCCTAACATCTACTGACGTAGTCTCAATGGATCTCAGTACACCTTTCTGCTTATCTTTTGGATTCTTTTCATCATTCAGATCTCTCTTTGGGAAGGCATCTGCATAATGACCCATCTCACCACATTTAAAACACTTTACAGTTTTCCTATCAAGATTATTCTTAGGGTCATTTTCATAACAATCTTGGGCCATATGTCCAAACTTACAACATTTAAAGCACATCCCAATTTTTCTAAGACATTCCCTAGGTTGTTTCATGCAACACTTTTGACAAACTGGAAATGGGATTTTCTTACCATCAGATTTCTTTAGATGATTCATACCCATATCTTGCCACCTGGTCCTCTTCTTCTCCTTGTTTGAAAAATGCACGTGATCATCAGCAAAATCCTTCTCTATCCTCTATGCATATCAGACAAGTTTCTCATAACTTTTGAATTCATAGGATGCCAACACCCTTCGATACCTTGGCTTCAGACATGTGTAAAAGAGTTTGATTTTGCTATCAAGATCCAGAATAATATTTGTAGAATACCTCGACTGTCAGGTGAAGTTTGCATCATACACAGCCACTAAATCCTCCTCCTTTTTCTTCAATTCATGTAATTCATTCTCCGTCCTAAGTCGCACCACCTTAGGAAAATATATTTAATGGAAATGAATTCTAAATTCATCCCACTCTAAGGCATAAAAATTCTCTCTACCCCTGATATTCATTACCATTGACTACTACTGATCTTCTTCACCTTCAAAATGCTAAATAGAAACACATACAATTTGATTATTTGAACAATCAATTACATCAAATATCTTCTCAAGGGATTTAATCCATCCTTCATCCACTACATGGTAAGAAGATCCATTGAATGTAGGATGGTGTTATCTCATAAAATGTTCCATTATTGTCATGTTCTGTTGTCGTGCCTCTAGTTTTTCTCTTTCATTGATCCCACACAATTTATTACATGCTTTAGAATATCCATTACTATCAAAAAACTACTCATTTTAATCCCTACCATTCCAGACTGTATATCTAGAACGATGTAGTTCTATCGGTGCCTCTCCCCTTGAACATCTTTATTCCTTCTGTGGATGACCATTATGAACAAACAAATCATATATAAAGAAACATGGAAATCATTAAATGCAATAACATTTAAAATTAATGATATAGTAAAAAACATTTATGATATTCTTTTAATATCATCCTAACCCCTTAGGTTATCTAAATCGTCCACTGATGCCAACTATAAGTACCCAACCTTATTACAAACATAATCTTGAATATAGTCAAGAAAAAACCTCCTTTTATGTTGATGATCTTTTAATTTTTAGAGATTTAGTGAATTGGGACATAATACATTCATAACATTACACATTGTTACGGAGTGGATACCATAATAACAGTTTCCAATTTTTTAAAAATATAAAACATTAAAACTTAAAACATGATTACTTGAAAATTATTCAACATTTAACTTGGATTAATTATTTTTATTAAACATCCATTAACATTTGAAAATCATTTAAAACTTGTTATGAGCACAAAAAACTCATTAGGGGATATAAAAAGAAGGAAAGAACACATTAGTCCATGAATACATGTAATGTAAGAAATCACGTTCAAAAGACATACTTATCACTTGTATATATATACATACATTGTGAAACATGAAATTTCCAAAATACATTAGAAAATAATAAGAACCATAAGGAATCTTAGGTAATTACTTACATAATCTTGAAACCCTCTCAGCTACCTTATAATTTGTAACCCTCACGGCTACCTTACTATTTGTGTAACCATCGTAGTTACACATGGAGTAACCATACGACCGACCTCCAACATAAACACACCCAAAGAATTGGAGGGGAATATATGTCCCACCCATAACAACAAAAAATTACCATGTTCAATAACATAATCAAATAACATTAATATCAGCATAAAAACAATGCTTTTAAACTTTTTAAAAACAGAATTTTAAAATAGGATTTTAAAAGAAAAGTCCCTTATAAATATCATATATTTGAAGTGATACATAATAGAGTACATGGAATATGTATATATATTGTAAATATAAATAATTAAACATAGTATAATCAAAATTTACCACACAATGAGTTTAAATACCACATAAATAATGAAGAATAAGGTTAACCCAAAGGACGGAAAACGAGTTATGAATTCTATTACCTCAAGCTTCTCTTACTTAAAACTTGTTTAATAATTATGTATACTAGTTAAAATAGTGTTATTATTATTTTATGTAAACATATTTATGTTTATAACATATTATATGATCATTTCATAACCTCATTTCCCCACTTAAATGTTAGTATATTGTTCCTTGCACTTTTGGGTGAGTTCCTTACATGATTTACATGATCAGTTCATCATGGATGTTCTTGTCGATTGGTATGGAAAATACAAAATTTGAATGGAAAGGTATTTAAAAATTTATAGTACCATAATTTATACCAATTTTTATTTTTCATTTTTTATATGAGGGTGATTCATAAGATAAAACACTAATATTGATCGTTTAGATCATTTTAGTGGTTCTTTGATAATAACGACCTCATTTTATCTTATAAATTGAAACCATGAGTAAAAACGAAATATAGAACCATGAATGAGAAATAATACATATATTATAACATGGTTCAAATATAATTTTTTTTCATGACCATACTTTGAAGAGTTAATGAAAATTGAAATCACATCGCCAACGATGTCGGTACTTCGACACATCACGAACAATGTTTTTATTCCTTCATTTTGTTGGAGAGGAGAAGAAAAATGATGATGAATTCTACACAAACATGATAAAATCTATAATATAAATTATTTATGGATATTTTATGCCTGTTGGGTATGAAGAAAAGAATAAAGAATAAGAAAATAAAGGAACTCAAAATAAAAGAATAATTGATAAATCCTTTACAAAAAATCGGTAGCCTAATGAATATTGACACATTGTTTTAGAAAATATTAAAAAGGGAGGGGAAAAGGGTCAGTAATCTATAAATGAATCATAATACAGAATATATCAATAATAATATGGAAATAAAAACATGGTATGGAAACTTGAATGTTATACCACATTAAAGAGAACTTGAATGGAAAAAGATAGAAATGGAGAATTTTCCTACCTTGTAGAGTAACTCCTAGAACGTGATGGTTGGGACCATAGAGTTTTGAGGAAAACATGGGAGGACTACTAGGGAGGTAAAGAGACCAAATGATCGTTAATGAGGAATTTGGAATGATGTTAATAAAGGAATGGGTTGTTATTTATAGCTAAAGTGAGGGATTATTTTAATAATTTCCCAGGGACACCTCATTAGTGGTATTTGCAAAACAATGGGCTTGCCCATGGTATTTTATAATGGTATACCCCACTTGAGACACCTCATATATTATTTTAATTTACACAAATTGAACAGATTTATTACATCATTAATGATGTCATTAACACACTAATACTCACAACTGTATTTTTTACTATTCACTAAAAAATCAACTGTTTTAGAAAATTCCCCAAAATTCAACCTAATCATTTATCGATTTGTAGAATTAAAAAATGAATTCCATTTTATAAAAATAATTTATTAAATATTTTTAATTTAATTTTTAAATAAAATTTTACTTAAATCAATAATTAATTATTTAGAATCTATAAATTCTTTTATATCTCATTGAAAAATTAATCAAAATGTCATTATCTTAAATCCTTAAGAAAATAAAATAATAATATAGTTTACTATTAATTAGTGTCATATTACTATTCATATTACTTATCATAATTTTATGTTACTATTCACCAAGAAACAAGTTGGTTCCAATAGAATCCAAATAACATACTGAACACAATTGTAAATGACCATTTTTTCAAATTCAAAACATAGAAGCCGTAAAATTATGTTTAGAGGCTACTTATAAATATCTACATTAAACAAAATTTGAAGCATTTCAATTTTTTTTAGAAAAACTAGTGGTGTTATAATTATGTAGTGAAAAGTTATAGTTATTCATAATTTAAATTATAAAGATAACCCTTTAATTTATTTGAGGTAATTTCAAATATTATAGGGATTAAGATAATAATACATTACTGAAAACCCTAGGGTTATTTATAATGGAAAAAAGCTTTGTAGCGAATAACATCTTGATATTTTTTTAACATTGATATTGTGTGGTTCTACTGGAAATAAAATCTATATCTAGAAAATATAAGTGGATACAAACTTTTCTATAATTTGTTGGGATAACAAGTGTAAAAATAGAATTTTGTGTATTGCCACAATCAGGACTTAGTGTACAAAAAATGGGGATAAATACCAACCATGTTTGACACACATGGAGGGATATTCCTTGGATAATAACATTCTATTTACAAGACATTAAAAAATATTTATTGTCTTAAGGAATATTGATAAGAAGTATGAGAGAACCTATCCTAATTAAATCAAGATTAAATCAAGAGTGATTTAGGTTAAACTAAAAACTGATGTAATAATTTTGATGTGTAATGAACTATGAGGATGAATATAATTATCTTACAGTAATTTAATTTCTCTGTTCATCACTGAATGCAACACCTTTTTTGTTATATTAATGGATGATGCATAAAGTAACCAAGTTAATACTGTATGTCATGGGAAATGCATATGTTTTCCCAAAAACAACATTACAGTATAATAAATAAATTGAGAAACCATATGTGTATACCAAACCAATAACAAATAACTAAAATAAAAAATTTAATCATTTCTTAATTCCAAAATAAACCAAAAAATATCATGATAGAGTATTAATGAATTTTGACTGAAAATGGTGATAATGAAAAATAAATTTTAGTTTCTTATATGTCAAAAATGTGTGAAGTATCACTGAGGAAAATTAATTAATGAAACTAGAAGATGCTTTATGTGTGGAAATAGAGGGAAGAGTGAAAAAGGTTTTAGAAAAACAATGATTCAATTAGTTAACATGATAAAGGGAAATTGTTTATTTTCTAGTTGTACCGACAATATTAAGGAATATACTTCATTCAAAAATATATATTGAGTTATATCTATCTTATGAATACCCTTGAATTATTATTTTATCAATAAATAATTAATGTTTTAAGGGTATAATTTATTTGGGTGTGGGTATAATTTAACACATGTAATATATAAATTTTTTATATATTTACTTTGAATACTTATGTGTTCAATATCATTCTTCACACACAACACTAAACCACAATGAATCATAGAACATTATGTAACATTTATGATGTATTTTTAGAATTGGAAGGTAAAAATAGATGTAACCAAATTATTAAATTTATGTATATATACAAATAAAGTTCATTATTAATAATAATTAAATACCTAATATTCAATTAGTGTGGATAAATAACTAAAAAAATGATATATGAATTAAAATGTTGCATTTCTAAAAAAATAGTATGGATTAACTATATTAGGTATTTGAATAATAAATTGACCAATAATTGATAATAATGGATAATTAATAAAAATAATAATAATTTTTATCAATTAAAAAAACAAAATTTCCTAGGAAAATTTAATTTATAATATTTTTATGTTTCAGTTTAAAAATTAACTTTTCGGACTTTTTATAAACGAATTGTACAACATTTTTTTTATTTTTAATCATGACGATCAAATTAAGTAATGGTATTACATTTATTTCTAATTGTAGAAAACATCTACCAAGGTAAATATTTTCTACCATTGTAAAATAACTATTTTTACGAAATGACACTTTTCTAAATATTAGGATTTTGAATTAAATATATCTATTTAAAAATATGGAATAAAAATTGATATTTTAAAATATATATAAAAAATTAACACTCATTTAATATATAACTAGTGTTATAAAAAAATTAAAACACATGATTATTAAAATCAATTTTTTTAACAAAAACTCCATATAATCCCATTATAAGTTTTTAAATAAAAACTACTTTTCAAAGATTTAGAAAATTTATTCGATTAAATGGATGAAATTTTCATATTTAGTACATCAAAATTTGGTAAGAATAGTTAACTTATATTATTAATTAAAAAATTATTACCTTAGTTAACTTTTAATAAGGATTAATAATGGATAAAATGTGTTATCTAATGTGCCTTGAATTTAACTAATGAGTTTTAACAATTTAACTTTTATAGTACATGTTTTTAGGTTTTATTGTCCTACTAACTTGTCTAGCCAATATTACCCCAACCTAATCACCTAAAACTCAAGAAATTTGGTTTGTAAATCTTACCTAACATTCTATTCCAAATTATTCTCCCCGTTTTTCACATATAAATAGAAATCACTTAAACACACTTAATGTAACACATATAGCTCAATATTATAATAAAATTCTACCTCATTACATCTTCTAGAGCCACTTGATAAGTTTATATTCACATGTCCTTAAAAATCTGTTAGATTTTATTCACAAGAACCAATTTCTATGTACATGATGATTATGTGTATTAATTTCCTTGAATGATAATAAATTTTATTATCACATCATGATTATTCCACTATAAGACATAATATGTGATAATTGAATAAGAATATCTATCACATATAAGGGATATTATGGTTCCCTGCTATGATGAGAACCTAGAGGTGTGATGATAAAATTCATGAATATATATTTTATAGCTGGATGATATAATTTGAAAAGTCACAAATGATATAGATTATCATATGTGGATAGTCATATGATTTTGATAAACTTTCTCATAATACACACCATTATTCATTTTTAGAGCTATAGATTATAAGAACGAGACACACTAGCTAGGAATAAACTGTTATATGTAACCATCGATGTTCCTATCTGATGACATGTGTACTAATCCATAGATTATACTATTATCATTAATTAGTGTAATCAGTCATGTACTTTGACGTATTGATGAAAATAGTTATTTAATATACTCATGGTGAAGTAGGATATAGTGGGTGCATCATGAGATCTATTAAATTAATATATTATAAGAGATAGGATTATTCCTACCATCACAGGGGAAAAAATGGATATATCAAGCCCTTTGATGGGAATGCAATTTCCTAGATAAATCCATGACCATGTTCAATTTTATAAATTCAAAGAAAGGGACATCAATCACATTGGATGATGACACAATTATGAAACCAGCTTTATTAGTGGTATAGTGATATCATTATTATATTATACATTATGCTTTTATAGGATTTTTTCCATTTTTGTGACTATTTTTTCCCTCAAAGGGTGAATTTTTGTGTTGCTAGATGCTATCCTTGTTCATTAGTAATCCCCAATTATTACAATAGAGACAGAGTCACATAGGGATAAATGCTATGAGAATCTAGAATATCAGTTAAATTCAATGTCAATTTTAACAAGTTAAAATATATATTGTTCTTTCTTAATGGTTTACTAATTATTTAGGAATGGTTGATCACCAAGAATAAATCATGTGTTACTAAAAAAATATGTGAGTTAAATTATAATAAATATTTATTTTGAAATTCTATTGAATATAGTAATTTTTATGTTTGATGATGAATGAGGTACTGATTTTTATTTTCTAAATTAATAGTGATTATACAATTTTGGATAAATTCCATGGAGGATTATAGAATAGAGTTTAGAGGTCCAGTTAAAAATGATATAAAAGATATTTATTAATCTTGGTCGATTCACATTTCAAGTGAGTAATGATTATTGTTTTATTATAAAATAATGAGTTTAATAAATATTTCGTAAATTTTAACTAGTCTATGTTATAATTTTTAACCATAAACCCACTATAATAAATATCTAGCTATATCACTTTTTTGATGTATAACTCACTATGTTAAATAGATAGAGAATGGTTCTATAATGTAGTAAGAGATATCAAGAATGAACTCAAGATATATAGTGTGGATCATGCTCCCCTATCAAGTGACTGAGGGAGAGAAATTATTTTCTCATCGACGAGGTGCATCCCAATTCAATCAATGATTAATGACACAAGCGATTAGGACTGTCCATGCTAACAGCTGACAATTCTATGGTGGAGTTTTAAGATTTTGGTGAACTTGTATAACCTGGATAGAGGGATTCTAATCTTTGATCCTATAAAACAATTATGATATAATAATATCATGTCAACTAATTCCTATAATAAACGAATTATAAGATGATTTAATTATATATCCCCATATAGATTAATTATAAATTACATATGGTAATATTCCAATGGTTCTAAAATTTAAACAATCCAGGTAATATATTATTTAATTATGTTAGGAATGATGTCATTAACCAAGATCATCTCTGATTATTCCTAAATTAAAACTAAAAGCTGGGTTGTCCATTCCCAATCAAGAACTTTTTCAGTGCCTATAATATTAATGTGCTATTAGAGTGGTCACATTTTTTATTTATAATTATTTAATAATTTTTAAATGAAAAATATTAATTCTAAATTAATTTTTCTCTATAACTATTAATTATTTTAATTTAAAAATAGTTTTCTCTTTATTTTCTATGTTCTTTGTCACTTAAAAAATGAAAGGATCAAATCAAAAAGACGAAACATCCAAAAGTCATTTGGAGATGAAAATCATTCTATTCTAATAAAAAATACTATATTCCATGTACTAATGCTTATTACATGTTAATTTGTATTTATAATTTTCCTAATATGTTTATTGGATAAGTCAGATAATATTAGATCAAATTAAATAAAAGTGGATCTATGTAGATCTGGACTAGAATACACGTATTTTGAAGAACTACATGCAATGTAACTAATGTATATGATGTGTAGTCTTCATGTTCTTGTCATGGAGAACACGGTTATTAATGTTTTTCATTCATCATATAAATGACACATTGACAAACAAATCATGTGACACCAAGATCACACATCAAGTAGGAAGATTGCATGTCATGAACATCATACCTGCCCATAAAAAACAGACTTGTTCAGTCCCATGGCTTGTTTGAAAAACATTGGGAGAAAAGATAATACACAGTTTAACCCAGTATATTCAATAAAATCTACTAGATCTTACTTTCTTAATTTAACATAGAGTAAAGAATTAATTTTATAATTTATAAATATACACATTTTATTGATGTGTAATTTTTTGACATTACACTCTTTGTATCAGTATTATTGAATATATATTGAATTAATTTCCATTTTAAATTCTAAAAAAACATGTTTTTTATGGAATTTCCTTATAATGTAATCCATGCAGATCAAGATAATCAGATATAGTTTAATTCATATGAGTTCTATATGTCACTTTTTGGAATAACTTTTATATAATTATCTACAACCCAATATATATTGTATGCTAAGGGAATAAAAAAGAACAATAATCAAATCAGGTAGTTTGGATGAGTATGTACTATTTCCACCACATTCATTAGTGTACTTATTGTATTTTAAATAAAATTAATTTTTTTTAAATTTTGGATGATTGTAATTCATGGATGATTGGATAGAATTATGATAAATTAAATTAGTTGGATTACTTCATGGAATTTGAAATTATTTTAAGAATGAATTGATGTAATTTATAACTAGATTATAAATGTGTGTTTGTTTCATGCTATATGGATGATCATGAGCATAAGCAATACCTATGTTAGTGATTTTATTTTTTATTTTTTATCACTAAATTCAAATGATATCCTGCAAGTCTTATCTCTCACCTTCTAATGTAATGGAATTCATTCCCATAGTTTATTATATGTAGAACACCCTTATCCAATCCATTAGATCCCCTCACATACGTGTTAGTGGATGATTATGTAAAGATGGATCTCCCATGTGTGAGGATAAGGTCCATGTATCATAGTCATGGTGAAAACAATTGATGTTATACACATGAGCTGTGTTAGAATGTTTCAACCTGGAAAAAATATGATGTAAAAGTATTTTCACATATAGTATGTGATTTTATTATCATCCACTAGATAAAATAACTATTTTATAATATCATCATCATTACACATATATTTGTTTTAATCAGTTTTATTGTTTATTATTATTTTTATTTAGGCTACCTGATCAATAAACAGATTAATTAACAACAATGAATGACAAAATAAAATAAAACCATATTTTTTTTAAATTTATCAAACATGATTAATCACTTATGTAAATGAATCATAATATTATCAATGATTTTGTTCATAAAAAACTATTCTTTTACATATAAATATATGAAACCATCTACTAAAATATTAAATCATTATATCCTTCTACTACTTATGTAAGAATCAAACACATATTTGAAAGTAATTATTTTGTCCAATTTGAGTTATTTCAATTATCATGGAACACTTAGATTGAATATTTTATATCACATAATTTGGTTCACATTAATGGTTAATTTCTCAATAACGACAGAGTGTAACATACAAAAAATTTCTAGGGAATTCATTATCTAGGATTTCAAGATTGAGTTGTCTCTCAAAAGATCAATGAAAAATCAAGTAATCTAGTTGGAAGTTACACCTACCATAAAACAAAAAAAATTCATTCCATGACTAGGAATGAGTTATAAGAATTATAATATAGGTCCTTGACACTATAATATCCATCAACAAGTATAACATAATACTGATGGATATGGGTATTATGTTTTGACCAAAAAAGGGATATTAATTTATTTTATTTTATTTCAAAAAAATTAAGCTTTATAATCTTGTAATTACTAATAATATACTCTTAAATGTTTTAGAAATGGATATCCACACAATATTGACCATATCACTATGATTTATGCTATAAAACTTATAAAAATCCCACCAACTCGAACTACC
Organism: Viscum album; assembly: GCA_963277665.1. Taxonomy (NCBI): domain Eukaryota; kingdom Viridiplantae; phylum Streptophyta; class Magnoliopsida; order Santalales; family Viscaceae; genus Viscum; species Viscum album. The sequence continues at coordinate 1,996,852,825 of OY728143.1, read as the reverse complement.
AGGAATGGTATAGGTGGTAAAACTTTATCATGCACCGTGAATGAAAATTTTTCATGTTGGAATTCCCACCTTGTAAGTAACATACTGATGAGGTTAGTGTGAAATAATTATCTCTCAACCTAAAAAAGTGGAAAATGTAATGAATGTCTAATGTTTCTTGTTTTCCTCAATTTCCATTAATATTCTATAGGAATATAAGGATATGGATACAGATTTCATCATATCTCATCTTCGTTATCTTTGTCAAAAAAAGGTGAGATAAGAGAGATATAAGATCCTAAACAGACTTTTCACATGCATGATTGGAGTGTTGGTGTCACTAGTCCTTATGTGATCAAGATTATAAGATAAATATAATTCATATAATTTTTTTAAGAAACTTGATGAGATGTACATAGATCTAATTTTATCTTAACAACCAAAATCATTATCCAATTTCATTGGAAATTACATATGTGAAATATTTCGAAGAAAATTTCAGAAAATCATACCAATATTCTCTATGTTAATAAAGAAATGGGGCTAAAAAAATGTTCCTTATGGTAAATAATAAAATGAAGAATAAAAAAATTTCAAAAGACTAGTTCAATGTGTAAGGCTCTAGGTAAACATCATTCCAAGAATAAGAACATCCATTTAAATGAAAAAGAGAAGAATGTGCTATATTTTTCATGGGGAAAAAGGGATACTGGAATAAAAAATGTACATACACAATGTAGAAATGGGAAGCTTTATGTGTTATTTTGTCAATTGTAATTGTACCATTTTTATATGTTTTGTATCAGATCATTCATGTGTTGATTAAATTTTATCAAAATATAATAAGAAAGTATATTTAAAATAGTTTCTAGAGGCAATGTAGATCTATAGGCCTCCAATAAGGCATGACAAGATTCTCTAGACATTTGATATTACCACTTCACATTACTAACATGAATGATTTTTTATTTAATGAATTATTTTTATATGAAATGTTATTCCTGAACCATTATATGTGTTTCTTGTCTAAATAAATATTATTTTTTTACTTAATTTTCAATATAATAGGTTTTAATTTTATAAATATAAAATATGTTATGGTATAAAATATTATAATAGTGGTTCTTACGTATTAAATTATATATTCCAAATATTCGAAATTGATATTGTATCAAGTAGGATAGACGTAGCACAAACCTAGTTATGGAAACCCATCCCTGCTCAGATAAATGAGAATCATTTAATAAAGCTCAATCAAGATGGTTACTCGTACCATTTTAAGCTTAAATCACATTAAATATGAATTTTTTGTTTACAAATAATGATGAAAAAACTCCAATTTTTTTGTCAAAGTGATTGGATCACATAGATTCTGTAATTAGTACCCAATGATGTGTGAATACCTTTTCGAGTAGTGTTGGATTCTCCTACTTTATAACTTTTATCGATTAATTGATTAGATATTGTTACATTTACCTGATGATTTATATGTATAAATCCTATAATAAGTTAAATGGGTTCAATAATGAAGATGATAAATTTCTTGTTAAGAATAATTTGATCTGATACGGTTGGTGAATATCTTAACCAATTGTTTATCAACATTTTAAATGCGTATGAGTTTTTTTCTCAACTCAATCATAATTATAACCATAGTAGAATTGTTTTTGGGAAAGGGGGACTAGACAATACTATACATGGTAGGGTCTATGATCAGTCATGGGAATTTTAATTACTCATTGTTGCATACATACTAAATTGAGTACCTATTGATGCTAATATTTTTATTACCATTGAATTATTTTATTGAAAGAAACTTGTGTGGTAACATTTTCATATAGAGTTGAGAGGAGGTTTTAAATCTTGATAATGTTTGAAACTAACATTATTGGTAAGTAAGTGTATCTCAATATGATACCCCCATTAAAATGAGGGGATAATTCCCATTTGATTCCTCAAGTAAGAAGGTTTTTGTTTCTTGGAACATTTTATTACTTGAATGGAAACACATACTCTATAATAGTAGTGGTATTAATATTGAGTTATAGTAGGTGGATTCTCATGATACAGATGCTTATGTATAGTAACATACACCAGAGGTCATTTTGGATGATATGGTTTCTGAAACACATGTCCTATATTTGAGAACCAGAGAGATACAATATCAATAAATATATGGTTTTCAACCCATAGAAGATAGTGACTCATTATTGGTTGAAATTGATGATTCATTATCTTGTATAGAGTTATTAGAGATGTCAAAATCTTAAAATGGATAAAATACATGAATTATGAGTTGGATTTAATTTTAAAAAACCATTTGTGGGTTTCTATCGATCAAGAAATATATTAAAAGCCTATTGGGTTAAAATGGTTAATTAATAGAATGATAGAAATGGAAGGTCATTATAGAACTTATAAAGCATGGAAATTTTCTAAGTTGATTATAAAATGGTTCATAATAGAGTATAATGAAACCTTTTCTCTAGTATTCATTCTTAAATCCCTCTGAATTCTACTTTCTAAATCATCATTCCATGACTATGACATGTGGAAGATGGATGTAAAAATTTCATTCCAGGATGGGAACCTTTAAAATAATGTGAATAAAACACAACTAGAAATTTTTTTAATGCCACAAAATTCCAAAAAAATGTATACAAGTTACAAAGATCTATTTATAGATTAAGAAAAGTGTCTAGTTTATGGAAGAGTTGATTTGATAATTTTAAAAATTAATTTTGTTTAATTTGGAATGAATTTGAGCCATGTGTTTATAAGTGGTTTAGTGGGAATACAATATTTTTTATAGTATTATATATTGATGAAATATTATGAATTCATGAAAAGATAATATACCTACAATAATTTAAGTCAATTTGGGTAAGTGTATCTTCATTGAGGAATTAATTGAACTATCCTAAATTATAGGGATACAGAACATGTGTGTTCAATAAAAAAGGGTTCTTGTACTAAGTAAACATATATACATTGACCAAGTATATAAGAGGGTTTTTATAGAAAAAACCAATATATGAATGGTTTCAAGGGAAAATGGTATACATTATCTGAAAATGATGATTCCTTTGACATAACAAGAATGAAAGAGAATGGGTAAGATATCATATTATTTTATGATAGGATCTATCATGTATGCCTTGTTTTTTATGAGTGTTGATATTTCCTATGATTTTAGAAAGGTAGGTAGATATCAATAAGATCCAAGTGGTCAATATTGGACTACTATGAATAAATTCCTTATTTATCTGAGGACAACTAAGGATATGTTCACACTGCATAGAAGAGATGAAGAGATAGTCTTCAAGATCTGTAAAGATGTGTTCTTCTAGATATATCAGGACAATTTAAATTCATAGTCTAGATATTTATTCAATCTCAATAGTGGAGTGGTGAAATATATCAACTCAAAAAAATAGTTACTAATGATTCTATAGTATATTTAGTGTACTATTGTAATTATAATTAAACAAATGATTTTTTTTTGCTTCAAAAAAATCATGATCATGTTGTGGTTCCTACTAGTAAGGACCATGTTATAATTTACTATGATAAACATGTAGTAGTGGATCATTCATAAGATCCATGTTCTCATTAAAGGATAAGGATATACATCATAAGATTAATTTTTTGAGAGATTCTTACCAACTATATGAAGTGAAACTGACCAGTGTACCCATATAGGAAAACATGGTTGACCCCATAAAGAGGGATCTACCTTAATATAGGTATGAGTATTATGTGGGAGCTATTAGAATGATTTTTGTAATAGTTGTATATAAACCAAGATGTATTTTGTTGGATTTGGTTCCCAATTACAAACTTTTAATTAAATAATGATTAAAACTATTCAATTTTTGGAATTTTAATGATGCTTCTTATCACATCATGATTATTACTCTAGATGAAATAGTATGTGATAACATCTTAAGAATATTTATCACACTCTATTTTCATAACAATTCCCTACTATGATGAGAGCCTACAGGTCCTTTGATAATATTCCGGAATATATGTTCCATATCCTGATGATATCATTTAACAAGACACAAATTATACCTTCTATCAAGGGTGGATTTTCATATGAATTTTGAATTCTTTTTATAGTGAATAACCTTTGTAATTAATAGATAATGAAATTATAAGACTGATACCCTAAAATTATAAATCCACATTTATATGTTTCATTGGATTTTTCTACCTTTGGTTGTGTGTATTGATCATTGTTCTTTCTGATTATCATTAATGATTTTTATAAGTTGAATAATTTGATGCATTTTTAAAAACCATGATGACATATGATCATAGTGTTGTAGGATACATTGGGTGAATTAAAATTGATATTTAATTAATGGATATTGATAGAAATGATTTGTACCTTCTATCCCAAAATAAATGGTAACATCATAGTCACTTTTATGGGAATGTGACTTCCTTGATAAATCCTTGTCCATGCTATTATATGGGATTATTAAATTCCTAAAATTCAAAGATAGAGGTATTAAACACATAGGTTGATGACACCAGTATGGAACAAGCATGGTTGTAGATTTCATGATAAGGGTATTATATTATATAATAATTATGTTTAGAAGGTCTTTTATCATTTTCATATTAACTTCATTATCTACGGGTAGATTAGCATATTTCTAGATGAGAACCTTTGAATGTAGGTGTCTTTTATTATTTCCACAAAAATTCCAATAGGATCTCACATTAGTTATATATAGAATTTTAGATAAATTCAATTTTGAATTGAAAACGTTAGAATAAATATCCTTCCTTATTTATGGTTTAATAATTAATTTGGATTGGTTGAATGATAATATTTAATCATGATTTATTTGAAAGACTAAGTTAGTCAAATAATAATAAATATTTATTTCAAGTCTTCAATAATATACCCTTGAACATATTAATTAATGAATAATGTAGTGGTATTTATATGTTAAATATATACTAATTATTCAAGGATCGGTAAATGTTGAGGTTTGATTAGGGAAGTGAGTTTAAGAGTCAGAACATAAATGATATAGATGATATTTGTTTACTATTTCGTGATTCACATGTTAGATGAATATAATTTATTGAAAATTATTATACATGGGTATTAATAAGGATTATGTAAATTTTATGTGATCTAACAGAAAATATATAAACATAAATCCTTCATAATATATATTTAGTTATATTACTTTTATGAGATACAACTTGTTCTCCACAATGGATATAGAAAGGATCCCCAAATCCTTAATTGTTCTAAAAAACATAGCCAAGGTATATATTATAGACCCTCCTCACCATTTATGTGGTAGAGATAAAGAGATAAAGGAGATCTTTATTTATGAATAACATCACACTAAAACCAGTGAAGAAGGATGCATGTGATGAGGATTGACGATACTATCCCCCAATGATTCTATGATAATGTTCTAATATTTTGTTGCACATGTGGATCACCAATGGAGGGATACTACTCTTCAATATTAATATTAAATGATTATATAATGAGATAAAGTCAATTTATTCCTCAATGAATGGAATTCAATGTTTTGGTAAATCAAATATTCATATAGATTAATTATGAATTGCATAACACGATCAAACTATGGTTCTAGAATTAAAATAATCTATTTGATAAAGGATTCAAATCCATTGGACAGTAAATAATTTGTCATGTATAGCTAAAATTATTAATAAATTAAAACTATCTCCAATGTTTATAATTCCAAATATGGAACTTTCACAACACCTAAAACCTACACAATGTGCCTCAAGTGCTTTATTTACAATGGATACTTCAAGGGAAGATCCAAATTCCCAATATAAGTATAACTTACCCTTTAAATTTTTATATTTATCCTTCCCATCTACTTTCATCTATAACCATTGTAGAATTATGAATATTATGATATATTTTTAAGTTATATATTAAATTTTATTTCTATGTTTTGTTATAACCATTGTATATTTCTATCTCATTCCAACAATAAAATCAAAATGTTTTTCATGTGCTTATGTGGACTACTACCTCCATGAAAAACATGTTTTTTCATCACTATAACTAAAATATAGTTCTGAAAATGTTGTTATTGAATTAATATGTTATTTATTTCATGGTTTATTTTATTTAATTGTATATTAGTCATTATTAAGTAATATTTTATATGTGTGATCATTGTAAAAATAACTTTCTAAAACAATCATTCCAACAGGAAAAGAAATATATTTAAAACTAAAAAAATCTTGTTTATTTACATTCATCATATAGTTCTCCCAATTATTATTGATCATGATAATCAAATATAAATAATTTCATCATTATTTTTTAATGATATTATTACAAAATATTCTCTTCTATAGCAAATCCCACAGGTAGATAAGACCATGTTCTTATTTGTATGATTTATCAACCTATATAAATAATGATGTAAATTTATATTATATATATATTTGGAAACAAAGTATTGGTTATTAAAAGGTAAAAAATGTTTTATTACTTATATAACTGAGATATAAAAATTTAACTCGTTAATTAAGACAACACCTTTCATTATTTATTAATTAGAAAAAAGCTCATCACCCACATCGTCGGCATGAATAATAAATAAAATACTTATGAAATAATCTTTTAAAATTATAAATAATTTTAGAAAAAAATTAAAGAGTATTTTAAAATATTTTATTAATTAAATATCGTAGAATAATATTTAAAAATATCACGATTATGAAACTAGTTCAAAGAAATCAACAATACTCACACCCGTTATTGAAAATAGATATTAAATAACTAATATACATGAAGAGAATAATTATAAATGAATATTATAAAAGTTTATATATATGGATAAGGCTCTGAAACAAAATACTAATTTATTTATTTTAATTTTAAATTAGATTATAGTGCATTCATTTAAACATGGATTTGTGTTAAGGGTTTTCTTAGTTCCAATTGTGATTCTTTGAGATGTGTTACATGTTATGAAACAAGATTCCTTTATATTGTGTTATATTGATAAAATTAGCTATGAATTATACATGAAATATTTCATTTTAATTCATTGGATTTACTAAGTGAAATCATTTTCTTTTCTTTAACTATTTTTTAGTCAAGTGTTACCCTAGTCATAATATTTTTTGGTAACTAATTTTTTGGTCATTGAGTTTTGGTCACTGTCTTGAACTTATTTAATATATGTTCAATAAATTGAACCGTTTTATTTTATTATGTGGGATTTTATCTTTTTTTACCTTTTTCATTTCATAATCCATATTTTAAATATTTCATGATTCATTGATTATGTTTTCTAGAAGGGATATTATTGTTCAAATCTCATTTCTATGAGTTATAATGTTGCATCATGAACTATTTTTTTCCATTCCTCATTCCTCCAATCAAAGAATTTATTATATAGTACATTGTCTAAATATCTAGGGAAATTAACCATTAAATGAAAGAATTTTACCTTGATCAATCGCTTTCTAAAGAAAGTATATCATTGTTAGTAATAATTCACATCATCTTTAATGATGGTTTCCACTTATTGACTATATTTTCTTCTTGATCTAATGTTATCCATTCTAGTTGGAAAAAATATTATTTATCTTATATGATCACTATATATCCCAAAAAATCTTTTAAAAATTAATTATTCTTACAATTTTTACAATTTGGATGTTAAACTAATATAATTTACAAATATCAATTTTTCCCCTACATAATTAAATGTTTGGTCTTCTTGAACACATTTACTCAGATACATTTATGTATCAATCATGGATCCACTTGTGGATATTTATTTGAAATGTAAATTAATTCAAAATATTCAATTCACCATTTCAAAAAATAATTTTCAAAGGGACTCATAACTTTATCTTTTTGATAATGTTGAAAATGGTTTCTAAAAACACTATTATGTTATCACTCCCATTTTATTATTAATATAAAAAACGATTTAACCTAATTGTACATATAATTCATGATATACAATATATTTTATATTATTATATCTATATTTTTGTGGTATTTGACACACATTATCATATAATACCATTCTTGATACCTTGTTTTTGGTACTCTTCAAAACATTCATCATTCAAGGGTTTCATCCATCTATGTTAATCTCCTTATATTTTTAATTTATTCCAATATGGATAATATTTCATTAAACCATCCACCTTCTTTTTATAGATGTAATATAATATAGTAATTCCATTTAAAAAATTGGGAATTTTTTTACATTCCATATATTTTTTATCTCTAATTAAATTATTATTGACTACTAAGTTGGATGGATTATTTATTGATATCTCATATGATTTTTATTCTAATATGATTGATTATTGGAAAAGTTAATAAAGTATTATTTACTATTTTTTCATTAATAAATTAATTAGGCATAATTAGTTACTGTAGGAGTACTATAGAAGGTCATTGTAGTAGCAGTGGAACTGTAGTGGAGGACGGACTCTAGTAGGTATTGTAGCAGTGGTGGTACTGTAGCAGGTACTGTAGTAGTGTAGTTACTGTAAAAGTCCTATTCATTGAGGGGTCCTCTGGGCCAAAAAATGGGCTGTTAAGCCTCGTATTTAGGCCACTTGGCCTTCGGCCTTCTAGCTATGTAATGGGTCTCCCTCTACCCAGTCTAACGAGGTCATTGCTTTAATAATAAATTGAGGCTTTGACCCCAACCTTTTAAAAATATATATATACCCCTCGATTCATCGAATGGTCTCTTGAGACCAAATATCATGCGTATTTTGTTGAATTATTTCCCAAATAAAAATATTATGTAGACATAGGGCCCTGATGGTAAGATCATGATGTATGGTATAAGGTAATTGGATTAATTTTCTACCATTATACATTCCATCATAATTGAACCGATTATTATTATCTCTGAGAGATATTTAATTCCATCATTACCCAGGGATATATTATACTTTCGGATTCATTATCATATCATATTAATTTGTATTATCTATTCCTGGTATATTATTCTTTCTCATATTATGTTCTTTTATGATATTTAGCCATATTAACATATTTTTACCCTTAATAAGAATTTAATCACACCCCTTCTACCATATTCATTTCCTCTATTTATGAATAAATGTATGACACATTACATGAATAATAAATTGTTTTTATTTGGATACATTTTGGGATATTGTGAAGACTAATTTTAGAATAAAAATATTGTCCTACAGTGGGAAAATGTCCTTTATTTGAAAAGGGATGGGATTTATTAGTCAATGATTTTTTCCGAATTCATTTAATATATAAACCTAAAACTTCTAAGAAATATATTCAATTAAATTTTTTCTTTAATTTATTTAATTATGAGATAATTATTTGTCAAAATATACATTTGGTATTAGATATAGAATTTAATGAATATATTTTCCGCATTAGATCATAGAGTGTGGGTTTGGGGTTCTATAAGAAAATTAATATTTTGATGTCCCTACCATGTAGATGAAGGTCTTGTTGTTAAAAAAATACTCAATTTACTATCAATTTGGATTCATTATTCTCTCATAGTCATTTATAGCAAGGTGTAGTTTGGACAACAATGCATCCACAACCAATGCATTATTTCACAAGTATTTTTTCTTAAAAAAACATCATGTCGGAAATTCTATACATACATGAATAATAATTTCTCTCCATCATTTTTTTTTCAATATTCACTAGGTAATTATAGAGGGGATCTGATAAAAAAATAAGTAGATCTAACTCTTTTCAAAGCCAGTCCCTGTTGAATTGCAACTATATTACTTGGCCTCTCTACTCTTCTTCCTCCTTAGCATTATCAGAGCCTTCATTGAGTATGAAATTCGAATCCAAATATTTTTCTCCATAGTTTCTACAAATATGAGTATTAACTAGAAGATTATTTGTTATACTTGAGTAGAAATCAACTCCTCTAACATGAAATGAGCCTATTTGTAATCATTACTACAAAAACCTAGAGTGGTGAACATATTTTAAAAGTGATGTCTCTTTTTTCCTAATTTAATAATGGGGGTTCCATGATCGTTTTTGAGATCCTCTTACATTCCCACACCCACACATATTGCAAGAATGTGGCCTCTCAATGATATGTATCAAAGTATTTCGTAGGTACTAATACGTAATCTGGAATAACATCACTCATTGGTTGTTTAAACACAACGAATATATAATGTTCTATATTTGGAATGATATGTGTTCCAATGTTTTTTGGATTATTAAGACATTGAAATAATGAAATTTTGAGTTTCATTTCCAAAGAAATGTTCTCTATAATTCATTCCTAGAATTCATTAAACTAATCATGTAGGATGGGTAAAGAAATATGTTATAATAGGTGAGTATATTCATCTTTTTTAACCATATCCTCGTTCCTCTCAACTAATTTTACATGTTCAGTTGGTTTAAAATGTAGAACCCCAAATTAAAAATCATGCACCAAGACTCAAGAGTTTACCTATTTAAATATAAAAATTATATCAACCTTCATCAATTAGGGAAATAAAACATAAATTATAAAAATATTCCAAATTTGAACCTCCTCCATAGCCCATTTTGAGTCCCCACCATCAAAATATGTATATAATGTTGAAAAGATTTCATCGCATTTTAAAGGGTGTGGGGTTTGATTAATCTTAAATTTTTAATGGTTTTTAACATTCATGAACGAATGTGGTTAGTGCATCTTGATTACTGGCTGAGTAGTTAACCTAGACATCCGTCCTCATAATGTCATCTATAAACACTCAATGAGAAGGATATATAACCAAAATAATTTTGATTAAAAACCAATTATAATCCTCTCCAAACTTCATATGATAAAACTTCATTAGTCAACAACATTTACATGGGTGTAAATTCAAAAAATAATATAGGTATTTGTCTTGTAGAGTGGGAATTTTAAAATATAGAACTTAAAAGTATCGTTTACTAAAATTGTTTACAATATTTAATCCAACTTCTCCAATGATTCACTATAAACACCCCTATAGTGCTTCCTTCTAATAGTTTGGATATCAGTTTTTCCTGAGAAGGTGAAACATTCATATATATAGCTCATGTGGTTTCATACACTACTATATTCTCCATTTTAATAAAAGTTTTTGTATTTATATACAAAATATCTTAATGTTCACCTATCACCATTTTCGTAGGAGTTCCCTTTGGAATTATAGGTATTATGGGTCACAATGTAGTTAATGTCTCATAATTCACTACATTTGTTGTGTGTCCCGCTATCCTCTTGTCCCTATATGGAATTTATTTCTTACGAATCATATCTATTATTTCACCCATTTTTGCCATTTATTAGAGTCAGATAGTAGTATACGTCATTGTCATTTGTGCCTTTAGGAATGAAAAACACGGTCCAATAGCTTCAATAAATTTATTACATCAATATTTTGTCTTGAGAATGAACATATAATTATGTTAAAAGGTAAAATAGTCACTCTTTTTCCCTGAATGAAGTAATATGGTTAAAATTAATTACTTATCCATCTGTTAGTCTCCCAAAAAGATAATGTCATTAGTGGAATATCTTGTGTTTATGGGGGAATAAATTCTCAATCACGATCTGTAATTACCTCATGTATGTGCTCTAATGTATTAGGGGAACCTTTTTCACAACTATTACATCATATGGAGAATCTTCTCTTAGTTATGTACCCCATTCACTATATTGTGGGGTTGAAATAGGTGATCAATAACCTCCATCGTCCTATAAGTGTTTGAAAATATTTTTAATCACATTAATGATGAAATGTGAAATTGGAATAAAAACTAATTTACCACTTCCTTTAATTGGGTTCCCCTTCTCTTGATGCCAAAATCTCTATCACCCGATATGAAGAGTAAACATAACCCTTGTAGTAGTGGATTACAGTGCCTATCTCTTAAATTTTAGACTTGACTTCTTCATGTTTCTCTTTGAACGAGATATGTTCTTGAGTTATTAAAGGCCTGAAACATGGTAGGTTGATCACCAAAGCATGGAGTACCTTACAAATTTCTTCCATGTAGAATTTTATTCATCAAGAATCCCATTTATTATATGAATCAAAGAAATTCACCATGATAGATATGGAAATGAGAAACACACCCCCACTTATTGAATGGGTGGTATCTAAACACTTTATTTTCATTCTTGGTATCACTAAGTTTGGGGAAATTACTTTTAAGAATTCATTTTTTAAGACTCAATACTCTTTTTGTAGCCCCATTTCCAATCCACCTTTGGTATATAAATAACCCTTTACCCCTCTTTCTAATTCATCCAACTTCCCTATGGGGTAAAAACTGATCCATGTATCTACAAAATCTGATTTGGGCACATATACAATGTTTGATGGTGGAATGGTCACCTATAATCCCATCTATTCCATATTCATTATAAACAAATATTGACATCATATTCTCGGGTATAATTTGATCAGACCACTCAAATAAGGTGTTAGAAATGTCTAATGGATGTATCCATATTGCATCCAAAACATGAAAGGTATATATCATTCACATATAACATCCATCTATATTTTGGTGGAAAATAAATCATCTCAAATGGATACGAAAAATTCATATTCATTGGGACTCTGAATAGAATTATCAATGATGTTACCTTTATGGAATTTGTATGTTGTCTATAAAATTTGTTTACGGTGGTTAATGTTTTTTTGTATCTATCACTCTGATGGATAGGATTAACCTTGATGATTCTCTGTAGATAGGGTATAAATAAAGAATAGAGAATCTATTATATATTGATAAAATCATATTCATCTATATGAGATTCCATCCATCCATAATACCCCTAAAAAGATCTTATAAGTTAGAATAGGGACTTTACATTATACACATTTCCATGTTAATTCTATATTATCTCTTATTCAGGGACTTCTAGGCTGGTGTAAATTCTACTAGCCAATTTGTGCGACCATCATGAAGTTGCTAATTCTTTCACTTATTTTGTACTCTCAAACTGGGCGCATGTATTCACTAAATAAATTTTCAAAAAACACCAAAAAATGGAAAAAATGAGTTTATTTAGAAAAATCCATACAACACCATCCGTCGAATTGGACCACTATAATAGCAATCTAATAAGGATCATCATTTCTCTAGGTTTTTTCAGTTGGATTGACTCTAAGCCTTTTCAACAATGGTTTATGACCAACCACCTTGATGATCCATGTAGAAAATTGACCCAGGTTGACTTATCTCCCACATGAACTGGCCCACAACAGGACTATACACTCGGTTTAAAATAAAGTAAAAGTTTAAATTACAAAAACACCCAAAGGATAAATATCATAGTATTGATAATAAAAAACTAAAAAACATCATTCTATAAAAAATAAAAATTGGAATGTAGTCATACATAAGCTAGTGGTAATGATAAAATAAATAAATTGGTCACACACTAGGCCTACCACATATAAAAAATAAATATACTAAAAATAAAAATATCAGGGTCTATCACTAACCATGAATTGAACCACATACTCGATACCAAATACTCTAGAGCTACACCTACTTTATCCTGGTACTCCACATGAGAGGTTCCACTCGATCATGCATCATTGGGCCTCTACCTAAGCCACTTAAAAACTTATGATACATCTTTATATCATATATATAGTCAATAAGGACACAATGGTTCACCTACATGGGGTGAGAAGTAAGTCTCAATAGGCCACCCCTAATGGGGAACCTATAATCTATTTTCCTAAGAAGTATATCCACACATCATATTCCCATCCATGTAAAAAATTATTTACTTCTAGAATAAAATAAATACAACAAAAAATAAAGTGGGGATAAATAAAAATAAGTAAAATAGTCATCCATAGGTTTTAGTCTAACATAGGAGGTAAATCTAACCCTTTCCTGACCCATGGAAGACGATTTTTATCATGTGGATCAACTAGACAAATAAAATCAACCCTCTAATGAAGTTCTACACATGATCTCCAATATGTGTAAAAAACAACATGAAAAATTCTAGACCCTAGTACATAACCATTGCCATCGTCGTGAAAACACACAATTAAAAGGCTTTATAACTCTAATGGAATGATCCAAAAATGTGATTGGACATTAAATTTGACCGTAGGGAACCTATATTGTCCCAAAATAATTGAATAATAAATATTTATCTAAATTAGTGCCTTCAATTTTACACCACCATATGGGTATCTCATCCCATTTAATAGATAGATAAAATATCCCAGTGGTCCCATATAAGGTGTCAGTAGAACTCATAATCCATTGCATCTATCCTATACCCAATTTGTAACTCTCGACAATTGTTATTAACTGATTTAATTATCCCAGTATCTCCACAGTACCATCTTACCATAGCTATATAATAAAAGCGATAACAAGATCCAAAATCAAGGTGAATGCCCTGGTAAAATATATCCCAATGTTATCCTCCTGAAATAAAAACCATAGAAAAAACTGCCTCAAACAACTCATCCAAAGACCACATAAATAGGTGTTCGTCGAACACATAAACCCAAAAACTAGAAATCTAAACTAGATGCATTAATAAACTCTCTACAAGGGATATCTAGAACAAGGTTTCATCCAGATTTTAGACCCATCACCCAAATATTTAAACTAGGAGCACTGATCATATCTTTACTCAAAAATACCCACGATCCTATTGTCCCCAAGGCCATAAAATAAAGTGAAATCCTACTATGGCCTCCCCAACTACACCCAAAATCATAGTACATGCCTATAACATGAGACCAAAGTATAAAAATGGACACCAGAGTAATAGGTAATCCTATGGGGTGTCCCCTAACTTATCCATAAAATCCGGCTAATCCCATTATGCGAAATATCCTCAAGTTGCCCTTAGTGGCCTCCAACTGATTCTTGATCAACAAAATACCCTAAAGAACATCCAAAATCCCAATAATTCTATCATGGGTATTCTCACCAATCATCATGTACACCAAAATAAATTAAACCCTACAACATCTCCTCAACACATGTTAAACCTATAGGAGAACCCAATTATAATAAAACCTTGGTTGATCTCACCAATAAACAACCCATCCTCAAGTACTATCTCGACCATAAGGGCTTCTAAATAGGTACCGTGGAAATATATAAAAATAAAAATGACACAAATAAATAAACACCAACCCTATCTTCCAACCCATATTGAATCTGCCAATAAATCTAATCCTCAAACATAGGATGAAACTTCATCTTCTCAATCCTCGAGCAACTAGTTCCGCTATCCTCTAAAAATAAAAGATCTCATAATAGGTACTACATGATCTCACATTATGGGATTTATTATATGGATATTTTAGAAAAATTATATGCATTACAATATCTAATCCAACTAATGAAATCATGACCTTCACTCGTGTCTCACGTTGCACAACCCATCCCACTGGAGGATTCTAAAACCAATCCTTGAATAAATACCCATGAAAATTCTATCCTAAATAGAAATCACCGTGAAGATATACTCTGAACATTTAAAGTATACCACCATATAGATCTATGTATAAAACACTTATAATGAAAAACTCAAAATTGTTTTAATGACTCCAAGGTGAATAATTGAAAAAAACCATAGAATGAAATGTAAACACTATGGAAGATAGGTACAAGACATCTACCGCAAAATGTACTCTATGGACATGTGAAACTACACAAAAATATTTTACATCTATAATAGACATACTGTGTTCTCGTATTATATATAATTTAACCCTCATAGGTGTCTAGATGTGTACCTAGGAATATACCCACACACCAGATCTAGAAAACTACAGTACTCGGCCAATGATCATGTGTATTTCATGGCATCAAGATATGTTCCCTATATATCTTTGTTACATGACATTGGGCATAAATTTGTTCCATGGACACACCTTGTATTACTACTACATTGTGTATCCACTTGGAATACGTGTTTTTCATCCCATATTTCACACCTCGCCTAAATTAAAGAACACATAGTGTGTGTTCTTGGAACTATACACCATGTAAAAAGGTTTTCCTGAAAATGAAACCACTAAATCATACTAAAAAACCTGATTTCCCAAAAAAATTCCATAGATTGACCCCATAGGGGTTACCAAAAATAAATAATTGGATTTAAAAAAAATATTATTCAATGAGGATTTTCAGAAAAATCATAAAAATAGAACAACCTATTCGGAAAAATATACCGTATATTTGAATCAGATCCATGCCATGGAGCTGTCGACACCTAGTCTACAACCAAGAGGGCTTCCATGGTGGTGCATGCTCCTCCCTCTCCTTTTTATCTCCCTCTCCCTCTCTTGTACACGTGAAAAAGAAGCCTCAAGGATGTGTACATGATAATCCAAATTGAAAAAAGAAAATAAAAAATGGAAAATGGAAAATGAAAAAGAAGACAAATAGATAACGAAAATAAAAGGAGGCATGAGCCAGGCCATGGATCCTATAATGGGGGTATGGTTAGCATAGTAAAACACCGCATTATATACTCAACCACATAAATGGAATATTATTTAGATTCATTAATTAAATAATATAACTAAAAAATAAGGATAGATAAATTAATATTTAATTAATGATATATTAAATAAGACCGGAAAATTGAATATCTTGGACTTCTAGGAAACACAAATTATTTGGTAGAAAATATTTTTTAAGAGAAACTATTTGGGTTACAAAGTTATCGGAGATCATTTCATAATAGAAGGATTTATTTTTTACTTAAAGACTTCAAGGATAAAAAATTTCATTTTTCTCATACTTTTCTACAACTTATGATGATGCAGGTATTCAACCCCCCCACCCAATAACTCTTCTTGAGAGGCATATTAGTTCAACCCAAATCCATTTTCTCACATCAATCAATGCCATAGACAATTAAATATCAACCATCCAATGCCCGGTATAAAAATTTTCATAACTCCCTAAATAGGGGAGATATTCAACCATGACTGATCTGATTCACCCCACCATAGATTTATCCATTTATTAACCTTACAACCCAAATGTAAAACTTCCTCGACTAAGATCCATCCTTCAGTGAACGAAATTATTGGACATGTACAAAATTCTCAAAACTGAGTGCCAATATTAAAACAGTTATATCCAACACTCATTCCCATTTCACCAAGACTAAAAACCTATGAACTACATAAAAAATTAAAATGATGCCCAATAACATCCATGAATTATTTTTAACTCCCAAAAAAAGTATTTCTATATAGTCCTATCGAACATGAAAAAGGACTCATGCTCACATTAGACATGCCCTAAAAAATCTTGGTGAACACTCTTAAAAATAATGACCATTCTCCTAAATCAAGTCACTTCTAATAATCCAGAGTAACCTCATCACTCCAATTCAAAATCAATGAATCTCCCTCATACCAGGAACACCCACATGACCACCCTACACTTGGATATCAATCCAAAGACAAACATTTCCAAACATACTCTCGATGCACTTCCCTAAAGGAACCAAAAATAAATATGGCCACGAAGCCAACTAACGCTTACCTATCAGGCTACCTATGAGATTGGTATCACTCCTAGAACATTACTTCTCAATTAATAGTAATACTTGTGGAAAACCAAACTATGGAAATAATGGACCTCAATAACCCCACAAAGTAAGAATCATCATGCCCACCCAAGCGATACGTGATTGCAAGAACATGGGGGCCCCACAAATACCCTACATACAAAACAAGGTATGAAAAAATCCCTCCCAAATAAATATATACTTGGAATTATATGGAAAACCAACTCAAGGAAACTCAAACATGATCTAAACATTTCTCCTGAATCCTTTCCCTCATAGATCAACCAATAAGAAACTCATATATTTCCCCAAACCATAGGGGTCTCGATGCATCCCTCTATGAATGGTTTGTATCTCCATCACCATAAAATCTCATAAAATATCCACATTTCCTTACATAAAAATAAAATATATACCTATTTTTTTAGTTGTGTATAATTCCACCAAGGATGTATATGTGACAGCACCATGTAAGTCATTACAGACACATTAAATTATTGATCCTCCTTTTTAAGTGAAAAACAACTAACATACACCTATCATGAGAAACTTATGTTCCTAGAACAATGTATGAATAAAGGCATATTTCCCATAGTCCAAGATCCAAACCCCAAAATAAACCATAACTACAAAAATTAGACTATATAACCCTAATAAAATTCATATTACAACAAAAAAAGAATATAACAATAGAAATATCATCCCCTAGAAAGGTTGAAATCCTATAGGTAAAGGTTTTCAAGATTCACTAGTTCTATATATATCAAAATTTATGAAGCATTACTAAACCACTTGAATACCAACTCCCAAATCAAACTGTATGAAAACTCTAAAACATTTTTTAGCAATAATACATGGTAAAACTAATTTTTTCACCTGTTTTGGCCCCCCATAAGGTCTCATCATGCATCCCCATATTCCAAAGTCTACTAAAAAAGTGAGAGAATCTAATTGAAATATTGGGAATACTATTACCACTGGTCAGATTAATTTAAATCAAAAAATATCCAAAACATCCACAAGTATAAACATTAGATAAATATTAAAAATAAATTTAAATAACAAACTTCTATATTATATGAAAAAGATACAGAAAGTAAAATAGACTCAAAATTTCACCCTAAAACACTATAATTGATCACCTACTGGCCTAACCACTTATACCAAATAAATAGACTGAAAATAAAAGTTCACGTCTCTATCACGAACCAAGAGGCATACCACATACCATATCTCTATGACTCTCAAGATACACCAGATCCATCAGCACTCTCCAGATGAATGGATCCAGTTGATCAAAAAAAATTGGACCTCAACCCAATCTATTACTCAACATGTTCTACTACTTGAAAGAATAAATTTAGTTAACAAGGATAATAAGGTTCTTTTATAAGCAGTGATAAACAAAGCTCAGTGGACAACCCCGAATGGTGAACCTATAATCTATTGTCATAACAATTGCTCGAAAATCTGTTATTCCTAGCCTAGATGAAAACATATAATTGATGGGATAAAATTGACAACTACATAAAAATATAGTGGGTAATAAAATAAGGAAAACACCTAAATGAGGGTTCTAGTTTAACACCTATGGTTAATCAACCACTTTTCTTCACAATGATAGAGGATTTATAGTATGTGGATCACCCTTCCACACAACATTATTTTCATTTAGAATATCTTAAAAGTAGTTACAGGACATATAAAATGATATAGGAATGAATTTCGAACATAGAGGTTTACGAAAGGAAACTTCATGTCATAACGCAACTATTTGGCTATGGGGATCTATTTTCATTATTTGGACTACTGATAAGAATCTGTTATAAACCCTATAAAACTCTTCATGTACCTAATGTTCTGAATAATGATCCAGGATCCACAAAAAGTCATAATTGTATACACCAACCCATGGGTCCCTTCATCTAGATGACTCATAGATAAACTATTGTAGAGGTCTCATCCATGTAGTTAGGAGTGATTAGTATCCACAACCAGTGGGTGAACTCATCAAATATATCATTATATACATAATAATTTCTAAACACAACCATCCAACATATTATAGAACTAGATAAAAAACAAGTCTAATTACTCGTATAAGATATCACAAGGATCTCATCCTAAAATCTTTCCCTGAGGAGCGACTATCTGAAACATCTATGCAAAATTTCACAAGAATCTATGTTTACTCAACACGCAAACCCAATGTTAAAAAAAACTAAATTTATATTTTTCATGAACTCTTTATTAAAGATCATCCATTACATGGGTCGATGTGACTCTCAAACCTCTCATCCAAAAAATCTGATCTAGCAGCATCGTTAAACATGTATCTTAAAATACATGGGGCTCTCATAGTTCTCAAGGTCACAATACAATGTTACATCCTACTATAAAATCCCATACTACACCAAATATGTCGGACCAAATCAATCAAATGAACCTCAAATTTCCAAAATTCCATAGAAAGAGTATGACACCCAATGATGTTTTTATATATCTCATTCAAAAACTGAATCCTATCTCAGAATGTGAAACATTATCAAGAATACCTCCGCAGCCTCAAACTAATACTCGATTAAGAATGAACTCGTAAGGTCATCCAAAATCATAAGAGGGAATTCATGGAGATTTTCAATGGTTCTCTTGACCATATCAATGAATAGAAACCCTACATGGTCTCCTTACTACAAGTGCTACCTTTGGGAAAACTCGATGCATGAAAAACTGTGTCAACCCATCATTAAGGATCTAACTACTATAATAACCAAACACTGGTTATAAACCTCAACTCATATAAAATTGACAAAACAATCGCAATATTAATGGATAATCAAATATATTTTTTCCGATTCATTCTGTTAGGGAATGGTTGCTCGTCGGTTATTGCTCGTGTTTGCTGATGGACTTCCATGTGCCTTACATTCCTGTATTCCAAAGGTTTGTGGAATTCATTACCTTCTCGGTGATGTCTAATCCTTGATAGAAATTGGATAATGGGATGTTGATTCATACTTCCATGGATTCCTCCTTAGAATTATTCATTTAGTCTGGGTATCCCTCATAGATTAATACATTGTTTTTAAATATCATTCACGGTGCCATTTCTTCCTAGATGTTAGTTAATTGAACTACTTATATTTGAAAATTCCAAAGGTTCTATCTAGGTAAAGAACCTTTGGATATGATATTATCCATGTTTTACATTTGTGGAATGTCTAGATGGTGGAACATTGGTCACTTGTATTCTTCCTCTTAAGAGGTCATCTAAAGTTCATGAAAACCCAAGGAATCCCACAACGATCAAGGATTATTTTATACTAGATACATGTCTTCTAAGGCTTTCCTCAGGCATATCATGTTTAACATTGGGTGGGCCACATTATTGATTTCATATGAGGAAAAATAGTGTTTTATCAGGATGCTTGATAAAGGAGGTTCAAAGAGGTACAACCCTATGATCAAGAACCTGAAAGGTTTGTTGGACGGGTGGATAAAAATGACCCATGAGGGTGGAACAGAGGAGGTGTGTCTCATGAAGAGAAAAATTCACAACATGGAGGGGTATGTACCTAAGAGGGAGGAATTGAGTTTTACCATTGGATGGGTGGGAATTCCTCTGGAAATGAACCTAGGTGATGTGTCCCATAAAAGGAAATATTTAAAATAGTGAAGGCCAATCTGGACACCACTAAGGGTGGATCAGGGAGTGGACCCCAATTATGTGGGAACCAAAGTTTACAATTGGATGGGATTAAACCTCGGGGAGGCTTCCAACATACCCTATGTAAGTTAATGGGAACAAAATACATAGTTCGTAAGGGGTAATGTGGGGCTTACACATGGCTAGCATCCCTTCGCAAGAGTATCACTCATGTTTAGATGTATATATATTGTGTGGGGATTATTCCTAGTTAGTTTCATGGGTTCTTATATGTAAATAGATGATGTGGATTGCATTATCTCACTCAGATGTGGTAGCTCGAGTATGAATCCTAGTAGATATGGAGGAAGTGTTGATGGAATGGATGGAATAGATGAGGTATGAGGGGTTGTCTGTCTTGTGCCTTAGGTAGGATTTCTATGTATTTTAGTGGTTGTGAATTAAAGTGCACATAGATCAAGATGTGGAAATTAGACACCTAAGAGTGTGAGTCTTGATAATAGATCACATGGATAGGGACCTAAAGGAAGTGTACCCTCTAGGTTGGGTCATGATCCTTCTGAGACATAGTAACTCGTGTGAAGGACCTATATGGGAATGGATGTTGGTCTTGAACATCAAGGAGAATTTCTATATACCATGTTTAGAAGACATGGGTCAAATTAAATGCAGATTAGAATGTAATTGGGGCACACACATGTCCGGATTCCCTTGGAGATGAAAGATAAAACACATGGTTAGCGGCCTAAATGGATTGAAGCGGCTGAAGCGAGATCACTGGGATAAATGTGAAGTGATAGAAGAGGTGATCGTGGATAGATCATAACACCTCATGGAGGTTGATCAAGGGGATGTGTCCCTGAAAGGGAATATTTCACGTCATGAGGCACATACCTTGGAGGGAGAAGAAGAGTTTACCATTGGCAGGGATTTGATGGAATACCCTGTTTATAATGTAGATATCAAAACCCTTGTAGTTTAGAATTATGGGGCATAGGTATTATGCACTGAGGTGGCCCATATGGAGTTTCTTTCGCTGTTAATCTGTAACCCCACATGAGTCTTGCTCGATTTGAGAAATAATAGTTTTAAGTCGGCCTAATGATCATAATGAAAGAGGTGAGTCTATAAGTGGTAATATGGGGCTAATGCATAGAGGTGGCCAAGGGATATAGAGATGGGGGCTTACTCCTAGAGGGATTCCCAAAGAGGATCTTATTTCATACAAGGAGGATCTCATTCCCTATAAATAGGGTCTATATGATCTCACACACATAGAGACAAGTGGTCATATAGAATACCAAAGTGGACCACCACATGTTCATTGCATGGGGTGACTCTACAGTTTAACTTCATTTGGTAAGGATGATGGGGATTGGTAATTAAACATCCAAAATCTCAAATGTGGATAACTCACTCCTCACCCCATGTACATTCATATCTGATACCCACCCATAGCCTTTGAAGAGAAGACAACAAAAATTCTCAATGAGAGCATGGTGGAGGAGTGGTCACTCATGGGGTCCACGTTACTGTGGCTATTCTAAAAATTCACATCCCATAGCATATGAATAGAAAAAATCAATAGGTAGGACATCTCAATGTGGGATACCTGATGAGGAAACAATAAATCACTACACGTATCCTGAAAGAACTCATGGAAGAGGATATCAAGAAAAAATATTCCTTTCTAAGAGGATCTTCATGATATTTGGGTTATTATTGAAGGAAATGGGATTCTAAAAAGATGGGAACTCTCAAAGCATGGGGTCCTTGCCTTAGTATTGATTCCTAACATGATGGAAGAGTACATTTCAAAGGTTTAATGCTTCTCTAAGTTTTGAGAAATCTGAAGGGGGTAATTCCTTTGTATAGGGAGAAGGCCTTTGTGTAAGCCATCACTATCATAGGTGGAGGATATGAGGAACCAAGGAAAGAATAGATCGTGATGCTCAAGTATGCAAGGCAGTCTATTTTTTGGTTCAGGTTCATGGTGATCAGGAGGTTCAAAATTAGGATACAGGAAGTTGGAATGTCAGTGGAAAAATCCCTTTTGAAGAGTGTAGAGCTTCATATTTATAGGAAATGATTCTCACAATTCTCACAGGGTGGTCCAAAAAAGTAAATTGACATTGTGAAGTGGTGGGGCTCTGTATGAATCATGATGTTGTTCATCAAAGAATTTTTCACAGTTATAGGGATTCTCAAACTCATGAAAGTCTCAACATCCACAGTCATTAATGTTATTGAGAGGCTTCTCCATGAAGGATATTCATGTGGTAGACTCCTTTGATGAATTTCAGGGCCTTTTGAGACCAAATTGGATTTTAAACAGTCATGACCTTCTCAATTTATCTAGTAGAATGTATTTAAGCACCAAAAAATGTCCTCCTAAGAATGGGAGCTAATGAAAAAAAGGAGGGTTGGATTCTGAGGGTTAATCAATGTAAAACATGGATGGTTGTGAAGCTAGCTCATGTTGATGGGGAGAAGAGTGCATATACACTGGTTCATCATGAGGCTCATGGAACAAAGGCTGTTGTGATGATAGATCATCCAGTCTATTAAATAGTGCATGAGGGGGACATTTTCCATACTAGATATTCAAGAACAAATTCAATGTAGTATTGTTTTTGTGAATATGTCTTCCCCATGAAATCATCTTAGTGAATCATGTTCACTATACATTTCCTTGAAATTTCGCATTCAACAAAATGATACATCGCGATCCATTACAGCTTTTTAGCTAGTATGTAGCCTTAGGTTTTTTTGCGATCAATAGCTTTATGAACAAACATCACAAATAGTTATGGACAATTTACTACGTCTCAGATCAGATGACTACTCAAGAAGCTAACCAAGAGGTCCTTGTGGTTTCTGGTCTAAGACGAGAAATGGAAAACAATATCATTATTGGAGAGTATATTCATATCCATTTAGATAATCCAACCATACCAGTGCTTCTATATGATACTCATAAAGACCACCCTCTATGAAAAAGGTTTCCACTATAGAAATTTGGCTTGAAGGATTATTTCTTCATCCCAAAGGAAAGAAGGGACGAACTGGCCTACTAGTTTATGTAAACCTCGAGATATATTAGTGGTATAGGGCAGATGATGGCCACATTGGGAAGGACCGCAGGGCCGTCACTACTGATTGCCTCTAAAATCATCTCAATAATGTCGATGAAAACCCACTATAGAAAAATTCAACCCCACCGAAATTTAATACATTCATCCATGCATGTCTTGGGAACCTGTAGAAGCGATAGATCTATGGTTGGGACCTACACTATGGCGCCAATTTCGTAGTTGAGTGGGATTGGGCCTGTTGGGTGTGTGTGTATTGTGTGAAGATTAGGATAGTTCTGAGGTGAGTGCGTTTGTATGAAGCGGCATGGGAATCCCAATTCCATGTCTCTCAAACATGGAATTTCCATGCATGAAATATTGAGCTAATGTTCACTAGACACCAACACATTTCAAATTCACCATGGGGAGGTTGGAATCATCCTCTTAGAACTCCATCATATTTTTGGAATTCTGATTCTGGGGGAAATATAAAATGAGTTTCTCCAAACTAAGACTTCTTGGGATGATGAAGAGAAGATTCCATGTCAGGAGAAGGAACTACTAGATCTGTTTTCAAGATCGAAAAAGAACAAGAAAATGACAAAGAGAATCCATTTTAATAAATGGTTTAGGTATTTTCTAAACATTCCAATGAGGGAGTAGCCTAAGGTGGGGAGCAATCCATAAATATTCCAACATGGCCTCATACCTACCCAAGAGGCCCCTGGTGAGGCAAAGGCGGCTCTTACTAGAATATTATAAAGGTTATCTAGTGGAAGTGGTGGGGGTAAACATCAAGGATGAGCAACAAATGATAGTCAGGTTAAACATATGTATTTCGACACTCATCTTTGGGTGGATGATGATGGTGAGTAATGCACATATGGGATCATGTCTAAGAAGATTTATCATGGAGGCAATGCTAGACACAAGACATCACATAAATCTAGGGATCTCAGGGATGGAGAATTTATATAATGTACTCTGGCATATCAGTGAGGGGAGGAAGTCGATGCATGTGTGATGTTCGTTCACTTTTTTCATAGATGGGTAGCAGAGCGCATCGGTGTTCATAAATACCTCAATCATATCTCCCTTTCCAAAATTTTTTGAACAGATATTCTAAACATTGTAGTGAGTTTTCCATTCATGATAGGCCATGTGGAAGTGATGAGAATGATCAGGCAAGAATATTAGTTCATCTTTCACACATTCCCTCTATTGATGGGTGGAAACACTAATGGTGGTATAGGAACAATAGAGAGGTAGCCGCATCTTATGGCCTTCCAAGGTATAGTGCTGGTGGCATTGGTGGAATGTGAGCCGAGATGTGAACTGTACACCCTACACTGATTTATGAGGTTGTTTAGGGGTCTATAGAGGCTGGCCTTGAGGGTATACCTAGGAGTATGTCATGAAGACCACCCATGAATGATGAGGTAACAATGGATCATGTTCACACATGAATATGGAAATATACGGAATGTGTTCCCCCATCCACCACTGCATTCAGGCTGTCCTTGAGTATGCACATAGCTGGGAAACTGCCTATCTAGTTAAAATACTGAAGCAGTGGACAATCCAGGCCAATGAAGGAGTGGCCCCTCCACCTCAATGTTAATGTCAATTGGTAGTAAGAGAGTGTCACAGGGGTGGTGCAGATGCACATTAGAGAATTGAGGTTATTGTAGCACGATCAGTAGTCCATGGACAAGTACTGATCAGATATGAAGGCAGAGGACTAGCTATAATAGACCCAGTGGTCCTAGAAGAGTGGACCAGGGAGGAATGGGAACCATTGAGGGGGTTCCATGGGATGTCAAATACGGATCTTATGAAGCAATTTTTTCATGTGGATCTTCTTCACTATGTTGTATATCCCAAGGCAAGTAAGACCTAGGATACATTTAGATAGTTTGTCAATATCAATAACCTAAGGGATCATATAAAAAAATATGGGACATTGTTGGAAGGGATTATATTTTATAAAGGTGGATTCAACACATCCCATGAAATAGGGGGATAAATTCCTAGTAGACTTATAAGACATAGTGCATTCATGAGCTACAACACATCTAATGAATGATCCAGTGCAGATGTTACTAGAAATGACTTCTCCCCTGATTCTTTCAATGACATAGCTAGTAGAATGCTTCCCCTTTTCTAAAATTTTGGATGGGTCCTGGGGGAAAAATTCAGTGAAGAAAACCATTGGGATGATACTGAGGTAGTAGCCTCAAAGGCAGCCACTTTGGGGGTATTAAAGGTAGTAGAATTGGAGGAGGGTGAGTAGTGGCCTCAGAGGATGGTAAGGTAGTAACCTCAGATGACACATACTTGGAATGGTTTTCTGAAACCCTAAAATTAAGTGTTAACTCACCTGCCAATTCTATCACCTCTATCATGATATATCTAGATTCTCAACTAAATTCCATTCCAAACAAGAGAATCTTTCACTGGAGACTCCCTCTCTAGGGGATGGGGATGCGACCTATATAGAGGAAAAAATCACAGTGTTTGTGCCTCATGTAACAGAAGACGGTAGGACAATTAGAGCAGGATAGGATATAACCTCTGAACTTGAGTCTCCAAATCCCTGCATTATATATTAGGTACCATAACTTAGTATAAAAACAATGAAAACATGATAGCATCAGAGACCAAAGCTTAACCTTTGTAATCTTCCTCCTTCACATAGTCATATTTGTTTCTTCCTCAACCATATTGATTGATATGATCCCTAACTATGTATTCCTAGGAGTAGTGGTTGATCTACTAGAAAGTGTGGTTGGATGACCCAGTGCTCCATTCCTAACAGGGGAAATATCTGTATGGGTCTAGGTATCCATGCCAACCCATCCATGACTTCTATTGAATAACCAATTATGATTTTAGGTGGGGTTACTAGTGGGGTGGATCCTAAAGATGTTAGGGAAAAACTTATCATGAAAGGATAAATTTCTAAAGATAAACCAGATAATATGGATGCTAACCCATTGGACATTATTCCATATGAGGATTATGTCCCTAAACTCTTGACCACAATTTCATATTATGAACCAACTGATCTGATGGAGCTTGATAAGTCAAATTCTGATGCGATCAAGGAAAATCGGCCTACCTGAAACCGAGTGAGGATTTTAATAAAACACTTCATCAAAAAATATATATAATAATATTTAATATGCCTAATTATATCACTCTTCCATTGGATACGTGATTTTTGTGATGGAAGGGCTAATGCGTGAAGTCTACTGATACTGATCTTGGACTACCTCACTGAGAAAATACAGAAAATATGTCTCCATATGGATGTTTTCAAAATTAAATAGAATTATATCAGCACTAATAAGATTCAAGAGGCTTAAAAGGGATTAAAATACTTGATGATTGGTCAATATTGAATTTCTCTATC
This sequence comes from Viscum album, assembly GCA_963277665.1. Classification (NCBI taxonomy): domain Eukaryota; kingdom Viridiplantae; phylum Streptophyta; class Magnoliopsida; order Santalales; family Viscaceae; genus Viscum; species Viscum album. Next base: position 1,996,825,102 of record OY728143.1, on the reverse strand, counting down.
ATTTCTACTCATACAAGGCTCATCGCACAACTAAGGCCTCAATAGGTGGAAACCCATGAGTTTTTGAGGCCAACATCATGCAAGGTGGATAATCTATGGATTGAGTGGGACTGGGCACTAATCAGGATGGATAAGATTATTTTTGAGTGCATGGATGAGGTGAAGGAACTTAGAAGGTGTTATCATAACTTTGAAGCCCCGCACGAGAAGGTGGCAGGGCTGAAGTGCTCAATCGAAGGGGGAGATCCATAAGGGCCATGTCTTGCCAATCTTCTAAAACATACATTCTATATTTATTGTTTTGAACTATATGTATGTATGAATTATTTATTTATTCAATTAACAAAACTTAACATATCTTTGAAACAACCAATGATCAATCCATAAGCTCATGTGGTCCATTCCTGATGTGAGAAACAATGGATGACCACAAAATCATTAACTTTGTATGAGAGTGTAAGATAATCCTAGAATAATCAAGGTATCCTACTGTTGAATAACCATCTATGGTATTTGGGATGGAGAATCTATAGATAGGGAATGGATCTATTTGACTAGCTAATTCACTTTCCCTAACATGCATTGGTGCGTGAGTGGGATAACACTATGGGCAATGGAATCAATTAAAGAAAAGAGAAATGAAAAGTGTGAATAAAAATACCCATAATCCAGAACATAGAGATGAAGGAATCACAATATATGTTTTTTGATGATGGTATTTGAAACCAATCATTTTATACCATATAATGGAATGGGGATAAACAAATAGGGGTCGACAACTGACCATGTTCAAAACACAGGACTTGTCTTGAAATGTCATCCAATGTCTTCTGGGATGTTGGCTCAGATGGTAGGTGAACCATAGAGGCATGGGACCGGGACATTATGGGATACCTTCAGATATGAAAGAGGATGTGGATCCAAATTAGTGACATGAGAAGTGTGTCATAGGGTGATGGAATGTTCTTAAGGATTACAACACTCTTGGAATTTTTCAACCATGACTAAAGAACATTGATGTAAGTGAATTGGGCTGAGAAAAGCTCAAACCCATAATATAGGTATGAACTATATGATGAGGGACTATGATGTAGTTTTACATCATTCCAAAATAAGGATGATGCATGGAATAATTTAATATCATGCGATCATGATGCATCTCACAGTTTAACATTGTGTGATATGGATATTGAAAATTTTTAAGGTCATATTGGTTGGATCCTGGCCAATAGTTTCGAGTTTTATTTCATGGAATATGAAAATGTATATTCCAATAATAGATGTGTGTAAAGGTGGAAATAAACCTGACATGAATGAGGACTAATGACACCCACAAAATTACCAAGGGATTTTTGGGGAGGAAGCACATGTGATATGGAAATGGTTAGAATCCCAAAGAAGATTTTAGTTTAAAGTCATAATTTTTGGACGTTAATCATGGTTTAAGGACCCAAAAAGGTTGATTATTAAATTTTTCGGCCCAAGGTAAAATGTTCTAACATTTATAAATATCTAGTAAGGATGGGAATCATTCAATACATAGTTCATGAATCGTACTTTTGTAGGATACCAATATTGGTGGGGGTAATCCATTCTGGTAAGGAAGTATAAATGTCCCTTAATTATCATGGGGAATCCTAATTGTTTTAGGCTAAGATCAATGTTTAGTGTCATTCATTTTTTACATCAAAAATTAGTTTAATTTCAATGAGTTGGACCATATAGGTTAGCTCATGTGGACGTGCAGTGTGGTGTTATGAAAAATCCAACATAAATAAGGGAAAGGAGGCCCAACACCACACTACAGATCCCAGTGGAAGTTTTCATATAGTTTAAAGACATGTTGTCTGTACTAGAATGTGTAATACTAATATTAAGGCTATATATGTGACATGGAAGAGGAAAACCCCGATGTGGGTGAGTGAAAAGTCATCCCACATGTCGCATATATTATTTAAGATGGACTGGATATAGTTTAAGGTCATAGAGCATTGACCATGATTGAGGCCAACTGGATGATGTTTTGATGGAATTTGGGTTTTCCCCAAATACAAATTTTCTATGAAATACTAATTATCTCACAAATATTGGAATCAATCCGTACATAGTTTTGTAATTATGTTTAGTTCAATATCATGTAGTAAAGATGTGGTTGAATCATTGAAAAAAGGGGAAACAATGTCTCAGCTAGTCCCAAGATTGGTTGTCTGGGTGTCACTATGTATCCCATAAGTATGGGAATAAATCTATTCATAGTTATTTACAGGTGTCCTATTAGATGATTAGTGCCATGGTTGATGTCCTCTCAGGCAATAACAACATATTGTTGTGCCATTTTTTTGTTGTGCTGTCAGGATGATGTGGTAGTTCAAGGTCGTACGACATGAATGACCACTTAATTTAAATGTCGTGTGGTAAGAAAGTTGTTGGAGTTGATAAAAAGGTATGTTCATGGTGTGTCATCTAGAAACTCAATGAGAATGAGGATTAAAGAGTTCCACACCACACCACACACTCTGAAGAAACCCATTATGGATCTTAGGTTAAGGTTGTAGAGTTTGCACCATAGGGATGGTAGTTAAAGGTTATAGAGTTTGGACCATATGGGTCCTAGATTAATGTCATATATTTTGTTCCATAGGGCTCCTAGTTTCAGTTCATATATTATGGAACATAAGGTTGTGAATCTTCACTTTGTGGTTATATACCCTATTGAAGACTCCTAAGCCCATGTGAGCCATTCTTGGTGTGTGAAACAAGGATTGGTGTCAGGATTTCCCTATCACATGTAGATGTGTTCAATTGTTGTAAACAAGGTTGTTATTTGATGGAAAAGAAGTTCATTTTGTGTTTGTTGTCAATCTACTTTGGGTTTATCATGGTTTGGGTTTTTTTGTTGTCAACCCTTTCATGGTAGATCAGGGAGATTACATTGAAAGGGATCATACAGTTTTATCCAAAAGAAGTATAAAGGTGGATCCATTCCCTAGGGTTTTCCAAATATTTGGTGCTGAAAATTAGAAAATGAAAAAATGTGTTTTTGATAAAGTAAGGTGCACGAATGATTTTAAGTGTTCATGAAATATAGATTTTTGAGCGCAAGTTTGAAAGTGTTTTTGGAACTTGCATGCAAGACATGTTTCAGGATCAAAAGGTCAAAAATTGAAAAGTACTAGAGTGTGTAGAAGATGATGTTGTGTGAAAGGGTTTGTGTGACCAATGCAACATCAAAATGGGTTTTGTGTGCTAAGTGTGAAACTTATATGCACTGAAAAAGACGTGTCAGAATCCTGCGCACAAGGTCATTCAGGGCCTATAAATTTGTAGCTACCCCCAATGAAGAAATAATAAATTTCTAATGAAAATCTGGTTATTCAGCCACTTGAAATATTTGCACGTGAAATATTGGAAGAGATATAATCTTGCATGCAAGGTATTCCTTTAGTCTGAAAAGAACAAGTGAACAATTTAGGGAAGTTGTGTGAAAGATAAGGGTTGAATGGAATGTAAATGTTGTACGAAATTCGTCTCTCTCAATAATTCCCAAATCTTGCATGCAAGTTGGGGTACTGCGCACAAGTGTGTTCTTATTCTTCTGATAGGATTTTGAATATCCAGTGTGTGTGATCAGTTCTTGTATGTGCATTAATCTAGGACTTCGATGAAATATGTGTCTAATGCTGAATAAGGAAAAATACTTTAATGAAAATATATTTAAGAAACCATCATGTCTAAAAACTGATTGGGACTTCACCCATGGGGGTGATCTTTGGGGGGAGTAAACAGGAGTGACCTGAGGGAAGCAATGAGCTATCCCTAATGTTTTGTAAAGGCAGTGTGTCTGGGACAAAGTGAATGTACCCGAAACTTGTAATCCACTACTAGTGAAGTTTAATGTAATTAGGTATGACCAATAATCTGTTGATGTATGGTTTTGGACATATACCTTAGAGGTGAACCAAGTAAAAGTGTTGTGTGGTCTCTCTTTTATTATGGTTGGTTTCTTTCTTTTCCCATCATTCTTATATGTTTAAGGAGTTCCTACCCCCGTTGGAATAAGATACATTTTTTAAAAGAAAAATTTGACACCCTAATTCACCCCTCCCCTCTCAGGGTGTCCTGTGGTCCAAGAAGTGGTATCATAGGGTACTAGTTATTGGTGTTATATGTGTCATTTTCCATCGTGGATAATGGAGTCAATTCCAGAGGAATCCCTCTCTATGATGGAAGTAATTTTCATATATGGAAAATAGAATGAGATCTCATTTAAGATCCATTTGAATGGATTTCCTCTTTGATACTATTCAATTAATACATGTTATTGTTCCAACATGACTTACTATGACTGATACAAACAGAAAAATTCTTGATGTAGATGCCAAAGCCCAGAATGCTATCACAACTACTCTTTCAGATCAGATCTATCTAAAGGTGATGAGTTGCACCTCAGTAATGTCTATGTGGGTTAAACTTGAAAACATTTAGGAAGGAGACAAAAAAGTAAAGGAAGAAAAACTTCAAGTCCTGAACAAAAGGTTTGATGATCTAAAGATGAATCTTGATGAGAATGGAGATTCATTAATCAATGAAATTACTGATGTAGTTGGAGCAATTCGAGGTCGTGGTGTGTAAATCAAAAACATTGATATAAAAAAGAAAATCTTGAGAATAATTCATCCTTTGAACAATGAAAAGGTGTCAAATCTTGATGAAAGAGATCTATCTAAATTATCCTTGATAGATCTGATAAGTATTCTAGTGTCACATGACATGAGATTCAAACCTGAATATGCTACGACTCATGTTAGCAAGGAAATGGAGTTCAAATACATGGACAAGATGAAAATTTCAAGAGATAGTGGTGGTGAAGATGATGAGGGAAAAAATTATTTCTCTCATTTACAAGATGATAAATAATGGAAAAGGTAAATTTAAAGGTAAGTTACCTTTGGCATGTTTTAATTGTGGAAGAGTTAGTCACATTGTCTCTCAGGCCAACAGAAGTTCGATGATGAAGAGAGTGAAATAGAAGATATTGAGAAGCCTCGGAAAAGGTTTTTCAAAAAGGGAGAATTCAAATCTAGAAAGAAAGTATAGAATTAGAGTTTTTTCTGGGAATAGAAAGATGATGATATTGAATTCTGTGAAGAAGAATGAGTACCATAGATTAAAATTACATACCAAGCTTCCATGATGCCTAGCATTGAAAATTAATACTCATCGATCGATAAAATCAGAGATAATCAGATGACTCCTAATGGTGATCCCATGTTTCAAATTAAAGATGCCTTTTCCAATCTTGAGAAAAAATATAAGAGATGCAATAAGTAGAATGAAATGGTCAAGGAATCATCAGAATATGTTGATGAGCATGAAACTGAACTTGAACGACTAGAAGAACTAGTGAGAGTTCAATCTTCAATCCTTGAAAGCATAGATTGCATTGTGGAATTGAAGATTAGAATTGAAGAACAAGAAATGGTCATAAACTACCTTACATCCAGACTAGAAGAGAAGACCAAGACTATTGAAGGTCTTGAAGAAGATGTTGTTACTCTTATGTGTAAACATGAGTGTCAATCAACCACAAATGAGGTTAAGAAAAAAAAATCAGTTTGGATGATTTTTATACGCATAATTACTGGTAAGATCCAAGAATGGATCATATGGGGTTTGAAAAATCTTTAGTGATCAAAGACCCACTTTCATGGAAAAGAGTAGAATTGGCTCTGAATTTGTGATGTCAACCGATGGAAGTGAAGAGAGCCAAAATAAAGGCAAGATGAAAGTTGTATATGTTGAAAAGTTGACTTCAGTTCTAAAAAAGAAACCATCAATCTAGACTAAAAGAATAACTAAAGATTATCCTAAAACATTCAAAATTGACAGGAAGTCCTTCCATCCTACCATGGAAGAAGGAATGGTGAAAAATATAACTGAGAAGACATTCCCACTCCTTGAGTTTTAGTTCTATGTCTATCTAAGGAATAAAATGTCATATTGAGAAGAGGAAAGGAGATATGTGAATGGGGAAGATCTATAACTCAACAAAGAAGACTAATTTCATATCATACATCTTATAGAAGAAATAGTTTCTATGGATACTATTTTCATTGTTCTAACATTGGCCAAAAAATCTATGTATTGCAGGTAGAGGTATGACAGGAGAAATTCCTAAAACTATCAGATATTTGTTCAATACTCACCCTCATGATGGTGTTTTTCTCACAAATATGTATTATCCTCTAGAAGATGAGTATGGATATGAAGAATCTGATTATGTGGAAGAAATAATTAGAAGTCCGTCATTATCCTACACTCAATCCAATATCTCATTGAAAGAAAATAAGAAAACTGAGAAATATAATCTTGCATAAGTAACCCTCAAAGCTACAAAAATCAGAAACACCTGGATTCATGATAGTGGATTCTCTTCCCATATGACAGGAAATGATAAAATTTTGAAGAAAATTAAAAATAAGGTTAATGGAATATTATGGTTTGGTAATGATTGTGATTTAATGATTAAAGTTACTGGAAATACTTCTCTGGGAAATAGAGAGATGAAGAAGACTGAAGTTCTTTATGTGGACGGTCTACGTCATAATCGCCTTAGTGTGAGTCAACTATGTGACTTATGTCTCATAGTAACTTTTAATCAAAAAGGATACACTATAAGTCAGAAGTAGTGAATTATATTATAAAAGGCTAAAAAGCAGATAGAAAATTATATCAGTTTGAGGTTAAAGAGGACTCTTGCTATTTGTCTGTTGAAGAAGAAAACAACCTATGGCATCGGAGGCTGGGGAACATTAACCAAAAAGAAATGGAAAAGATATCTATGTTGAATATAGTCATGGATATCCCCATTATAAAACTTGAATGGGAAAAGAATTTTGATGCTTGCATATGGGAGAGTCTAGTCTATAATTCGTTTCAACCAATGATGAAAATGAAACCACACCTTCTTGATCTCATATATACAGACGTATGTGCCCCAATAAATGTTGTCGAAACTCATGAAGAGAGGTACTTCATCCTATTTTTTTATGATTATAGTAGAATGTATTGTGTTATGGTTATTCAAAAGAAGTGTAAAGTACTTGATTGCATGAAAATCTATTGTTGGATTGCTGAGAATGATACTAGAAGTACAATCAATGTCTTGTTATCTGAAAATGGTGGGGAATAACATCCACTGTGTTTGTGAATTACCTGAAAAAATATGGAATATAGAATGAGGTAGTTGTTCTGAGAACTCTGCAAAAAAAATGGTGTTTTTGAGCACCAGAATCAATAGGTTAAAAACATGGCTAGGACTTTGCTAATTGAGAGTCATATCTCTCTTCATTACTAGAAAGAAGTTGTTGAATTTTCAGTGCACATTCAAAATAGAGTGGGTATTTATATTGGAGAAATGAAGAAACCATATCAATTTTGGCATGGAGGGAAGCCTTCTTTGAAATACTTTTATGTTTTCGGAAGGAAATGATTCATCCAAAATAAAAAATGAAATAAAGGGAAGTTTGGTGACAATGCAGATGAGGGAATATTTCATGGATACGAAATAAATATCAAACATACAAGTGTTTCAATAAGCACTTGGAGAGGATTGTGGAATGTAGTTATGTTAATATCATTGAAGGAAAACCCCCAAATGCTTCAAATAATTCCAATGCTAATGAGATAGAAGATGAGGAAGAATGTGAAAATTGAGAAAATGAAAATAAAAAAATAGAGGAAGGTATACAAAACTCCCAAGATTCACATCATGATGTTGACTCAGAAGAAGAATCTAAATTTGAAATCACAGTTGGAGATAATTCTTGTTGGACCTCATAGAAGGAATCAAAGAGTGAGAATTTATCAATCCGACATCATTGTGGATTAGACTGAACCCACACAAATGAGGAGAATAAAGAGTAATTCACAATCTGTATTCTTATCTATGGGGGATCCATTTTAAAATGAAGAAGTTGCAAAGGATGTATCATGGGGGAAAAACATGAATGAAGAGTTAGATTATATTGACATGAATAAGACATGGGATCTACTCAAGAGACCCAAAGGTCATAATGTGATTTGTATAGAGTGGATTTTCAAGAATAATTTTTATGATCGTAGAAGTGTTATTAGATATAAGGCACAACTGGTGTGTAAAGGATATTCACAGATTGAAGGAGTCGATGTTGGAAAACCATTCCACCAGTGGATAGACTGGAGTCAATTAGGGTGTTTATTTCTATAGAAATCCAAAGAGGATATAAAGTATATCAAATGGATGTCAAGACAACATTCTTGAATGGTGTTATTGCAGAAGAAGTATACATCGAACAACCATTGGGTTTTCTTCCTGGTAATGATGAAACAATGGTTTGTAAACTAAATAAGGACCTATATGGTTCGAAGAAGGTTCCACGAGCCTGGAATTCCCAGATTGATTCTTATATCATGAAGTTGGAATTAAAAAGTGGAGGATTACATCACAATCTCTCTGTGAAGAATTATCCGAAAGCTGAATTCATTGTTCTAGTTTACGTTGATGACATTATATTTGGTGACAGCAGGCATAAATCAGTGGATGAATTTTCAAATCACAGGAAATCATAATTTGAATTGTCAATGATTGGGGAGATCACATATTTCTTGGGGTAGTAGGTGACTCAAACGAAATACTACACATTCATCTATTTAGAAAAGTATGAAATAGTGATGTGGAAGAAATTCAATATGCATGACTCCAAACCAATGTCAACTTTGATTTCAGTTAGAACCAAACATGGAAAGAAAGTGGGTCGACCATCTATTGAATCCACCATGTATAGGAGGATCATTGGGTGCCTACTATACCTGATAGTGACATGACCATATATCGTCTTTGAAACATGTCTAGAGGCCTGATTTTGGAGTAATAAAAAGGAGGAACATATGGCGACAGTAAAAAGAATCATGAGGTACATAAAAGGTACTCATAATTTTGGGTTATACTTTGATGTAGGAAGGGATAGTGAATTGTCTAAATTTCATGATGCAGATTAGGATGGAGATGTAGTGGACATAAAGTCCACCAGTGGTAGAGCATTCTATATTGGGAAAAAATGTGTTGGCTGGTGGAGCAAGAAACAAGCATGTACTACTCTTAGTACTATTGAAGTTGAGTATATCTCCCCTACAAAGGCATGCACTCAACTACTATGGATGAAGAAAAAACTAAAAGATATTGGTTATGAGGTGAAACAACCAATGGTGATTTACTGTGATAACAAGAGTGCAATTGATCTTATGAAGAATCTTGTTCAGAATTCTCATAAAAACATATTGAAATAATATATCTATTTATCAAGGAAAATGTTGAGCAAGGCTTGATTTAAATGGATCGTGTGAAAATTGATGAGAATGTGGATGATATCATGACCAAGCCACTGTCAACAGTTGTGTTTGAGAAACATCGGTTGAACCTCAGTGTTCAGCCACCTGCCAATGCATATGGAGGTTAAAGAATGCCCAACTACCTAGTTTCTTTAATGGCCTTAATCTATTTTGTGGAAGTGTTTTAGGTTTATAGGGGAGATACAATCCAGGAAGAGTATGTTCTGATCTCTACAATGGAAAATTATTCATCTTTGGGTTTATTTCCCATGGGGTAGAAAATGATATAATTCATGTCTCTGGATGAGACAAGATAGAGAGAATTGTGGATGAATATGGAGAGAATAGTGAAGGGAGAAAACATTCCTGTTTTATAAGGTTCTATTATGGCTAGTAATCTATTGAATTTATCTGTTTATTGCCAACAAATACAAAGTGGGGGATTATTGGAACCAAGGTTTCTATTTTCTAGAAAAAGATTTCAGTTTGTGTTTTTTGTCAATCTACTTTGGGCTGATAATGGTTTTTTTTATTGTCAACCCATTCATGTAAGATCAAATAAATTACATGGAAAGGGGTCATATAGTTTTATCTGAAAGCAGTATTGATGGTGGAACCATTCTCTAATGTATGAAAACTTTTTGGTGCTGAAAATAAAAAAAATGGAGAAATGTGTTTTTAGAAAAGGAAGGTGCGAAGAAGATTTCAAGTGTGCATGAAATATTCATTATTGAGTGAAATAATAAAGGTGTTTTTGGAACTTGTGCCCAAGACATGTTTCAGGATCAGAACATCAAAAAATTTCAAAGTCATGGAGTTCACGAAAGATGATGTTGCGAGAAAGGGTCCGTACTCATAATGCAATATCAATAGAGGTTTGTGTTCTCATCATGAAACTTATGTGAATTAATAATGATGTGTCAGAATATTTCTTGTAGGGTCATCATGGGCCTATATATATGTGGCTACCACCATGGAAGACTTTAGAAGTTTCCTATGAAAATATAATTAATCATCCGCAGGAAATATTTTCACGCAACAGATTATAAGATAGTCAATCTTTCACGCAATGTGTTCCTTTAGTTTTAAAAGACCATGTGAACCCTTAGGTGAAGTTGCACGAAAGATAAGGGTTGAGTGGAAAGTTGGTTTTGTGCGAAATTCATATTTTGCGACAATTCCCAAATCATGCATGCAAGTTGGGGTATTCCACATAAGTGTGGGGTTATGCTTCTGAAAAGATTTTAAATATCCGGTGTGTGTGATTAGTGATTTCAAGTGCATCAATCTAGGACTTCGATTCCAGCTGTGTCTCATTCTAAAAAAAGACAAAGACTTCATTGAAAATCTATTGAAGAGACCTTCAGCCTATAAACTGAGTGGGACTTCACCCAAGGCAGTGATCAGGGAGAGTAAATAAGAGTGATCTAAGCGACGTAGGGAGCTATCCCTGAACATTTGTAAAGGCAGTGTTCCTGGGACAAAGTGAATATACCCAAACCAATTAATCCACAGTTGGGGATGTTTAGTGTAATTAGGTATGACCAGAATCCTATCTATGTATTCTCGTTAGACTTAGCTCTAAGTTGTGAACTAAGAAAAAGTGTTGTGTGGTCTCTCTTTTCATAGGGTTGGTTGCTTTCTATTCCAATCAGTCTTACAGGTTTAACGAGTTTCTACCAATTTGGGAACAAGATCCTTGTTTTAAAAGAAAAATTTGACACCTGGATTCACCCCTCCCCTCTTAAAGTGTCCTAGGGTCGAACATAAACACCATATCATCTCACTCGACATGCATAGATGCACTGAAAGGAAACACCAAGGTTGTTAAAGTTCCCCCAAAAATATAGAAGAGGAAGAATGTAAATCAAATCTTTTGAGGTCTGTAATAGGGAAGGGGCAGCTGATGGGTAGGATCATTGTTGAACATATTTGCAAAATAGGATCTTCAATTTCACCAATCAAGGATGGGGCATGAAAATAGATAATTGAATGTTGATGAAGTTCAAAACACATGATGCTATTTTTTCTAAAAATACATTAAGGATTTGTCCCAATATATGAGGTGAGATAAAGTGGTATGAGACCATCACCGTTAGAGGGTCCTTCTAGATGTAAAAGATGGTAATAATTTGAACCCAGAAATACTCAAATTGTAGATATGGGTTAGGAAGATATTCATATGGAACTCAACACTTTCAGTCCCACACCCCGACACATTAGGGGTACATCAGTGGTAGGACCCAACTAATCCAAGGATAAAAGACCCTGGTATTGAAATTAGTTTAATGTCACATTTCTTGGACCATATTCTCTTAGATTAAAGGTCATGGAGTTAGTAAAATTGGCGAATAGTTAAAATCTTGTGTGTGGGACATATCTAGGATGTTTAATATCATTTAGTAAGAATGAAGCATTGTCCAGTTTAGAGTCATGTATCTTGGACTCTAAAGTTCTTAGTTTTGGGTCATAGAATCCAAATTGATAGAGAGTGGGCATATCTGGTAGACATATGTAGCATCAAGGAATGAAAAACCTGATGTAAATGAACTAAAGAGGCCCAATTACACACAAAATGGTCACAAAATAACCATGATAAGGCTCTTAGTTTATGTTTATAGAATTTAGATCATTCGGTTTCATAGCTTCCCCATGTGGGTACAAACCCTACTAGATTTCCTAAGGCCACATGAGCTATTCTCAGTATTGATAAAATGGAGTGATGTTAGGCGTTCCCCATCACATGGGACAACATAATAATGGAAAGGAATGTTTGGATGTGAAAGTCCCAACTATACTAAAATTTCCACTCAATGTGCATGGATTCATTAAGGGACAACACTAGGGGTGTTGGATAACCACTATAAAATAATGAGGTGATAACTGTGAACCACTACTCCCAATATCTAGAACACAATGATGGTGGAGTGACGATGGATGATAACTATTAACCCTGTGGGAAACCCATAATCCATATAATGTTACCATGAATGGGGAAATATCAATGAGGGGCGACCAATGAACATGATCTCAATAGGGAACCTATCTCAAAATTTCCACTAAAATCCTATGTGTCATTGGCCAATAATGGTAGGTGATCCGATGCGGTATATCCAGGCCATTAGGAGGTCCCTTTAGATATAAAAGATGATAGGGATATAGATAAAGGGATGTATAAAACATGGATATAGATTGGGGAATATCCTTATGGAATCCCACATCATAGGTTTTGTACCATCACACAATCAAATCTACAGGCGTGGAACATCCATTGGCAGGATGAGATCTATCCTCAAGGATTGGGTTCCTTAGGGGGGTGAAGAAAAAGATGGAACTTCGGTTGTGGTTACCTAAAGTTCTGTATAGTTTCAATTCATATTTCTTAAACCAAAATCATTGTATATTTTAGAGTTCTATATCATGGACTATAGTTTCCCTTTTTAACATTGTGTGCATTGGAAATATCTGTATAGTTTAACGTCATATGGTAAGGATGAAAATTTCACAGTGTTTATTGTCATGAAACTCATACATTATGTGTGTGAGAGAAATAGATTCATCCCAAAGGAGAAGTCTGTGGTATTATAAATAACCTATTGTAAATGAAGATTAAAGAGGCACACACTACCCCACACACTCACAAAGGGGAACTGAAGCCAAAGGGACAAAAAGGTTAATGTGATTTTTCAAATGGTTTTAGGGAAAAAAATTCTCCATCGTGTTGTATCACATAATGATGGGAACCAAGCAACACATAGTTATAGAGATCCATGAAATTTATCATCATGTGTTAAGGATGAACATGGGAGGGGTTATTTAATAGAAAATAAATGGTGTGACTACCATAACCTGATGTGAATGAGTACCAAAGAGATCCACACCACACCACACATTCTATGGGGAAACCTAGGACAAGGGACCAAAAAGTCTTGTGATTATATTGTTGGTCATAGAGGTGAAATGTTCAGAAATTACTATATATACCATAAGGATGGGAATCAATCTATATGTAGATCTAGATGAGGGATGGAAGATTTCTTGTTCTGAAGGGGGTGATATCCTCTCAAATAAGAATATCATTGTTGTTATATCATTATTTTCATACAAACTAGGATAGTGAATATCTTATTTTATGGTCATAGAGTTCAGACCAATTAAAGAAGATATGTGAAGTGTGGAGAAATGAGGCAACCAATCATGAATGAGGTCTAAAGAGATCCACACCACACACTCCTACATGAATCTCAGTCCAAGTGGACAAAGGGGTGAGTATCGGATTCTATGGTTGGGCCTAGGGAAAAAATTTCTAAGCATCATTATGTATCCAATAATGATGGGAATTAATCCATTCACATTTTTTAAGAGGAAATGGAAGATGGATAGTTCCAAGGGGAAATTTCTTCTCAGGTCAAGATATCGTAATCTTATGTAGTTTATCACCATATAGATAGCATGAACAATACGTATGTTAACATCATAAAGTAAGGATAAGATATGTTAAGAAATTTATCATTGTGAAACATGGACTCTGGAGTACATAGTTTATGTTTATAAATCTTGAAATATAGGAAGAGGCTTCTAATGTGAAAATATGTGGTGTGGCACCATGATGAAACCTAACATGAATAAGGGAAAAAGGGATCCACACCACACCATACATTCCTAAGAAGAACCAACACACTATTTAACTTCATAAGTAAAAGGTTATGGGATAGTTTTTGGACAGATCCAATGACAAAGTGTATGGGAATCTGTATAGTTTAAATGTCTTGTGTTAAGGACAATGTCCATAGTTTAATGTCTTGTCAGGATGGTGCAATTTAGAATCATGATAGAAAAAGGGCATTTTTCTTTTTAAGGTCATGTAGATGGAACCATCAATGCGGGGATGTTTATCATCTTATAGGTAAGATACAATAGTTTAACATCTTTTAGGATGAGGCAATATAGATTAATTTCATGTTTCTTAGACGAAGTGGAGAGATTTCTTTATAAGGGATTTTTATGGTGCAACCACTATAACCTGATTTGAATGAAGACCTGAAAGGACCCCATGACACACCATACGTCCCCAATGGGAAATTTTATATAGTTCAAAGTCATGATGCTTAGACTTGGGTGCGTAGTTTTACTTCTTGTTCTTAGTATGTGAGATCCTTGATTAAGGTCAGATAGTTTTAAACCTATGGTAGTTTAATGTCATGAAGAATGATGAAAACACACTCATGCAAAGTAATATATTTAAAAAATGGAATTTTTAGGAGGAGTGACTTAGTTTCCATCCCTGGTGACCAAAGAATATGCACTTTTTGGATATACCATGTGAATGATGTAGGCTCCCTCCCATTTGGGATCCATCTTTTGTAGTTTCCTGCTGCGTGGCATTAGCATCCTAAGATCCAATACCATATCAGCTTGAAGGAATGAGTGAAGAAGAAATCTCTTTTTGAAAGGTATATCAATCTTTTTCGGGTGCCTCTCGAGATTATGTAAGGCCCAGTGCGTGTTCTAATCGAGAGCTTCCAATTTAGAAAGATGAACTTTTACTTCAATGTCTGATGTCTTCTGGTCATAGATAGCTATACAGAGGAATGAAAACTAAATCTTGATGAGCATGACTGCCTCTGTTCAATATACCAAGGATTATATAGTCACCTAGGTGGAATTATGATTCATTATATGATAATACTAGAGATAATTGAGTATATTGTTAAGAAAAATTATCATTTTCTTTCCCAACATATTCAACAAAATGTTGGAAATGGTCTTTTTGAATGCCTATTACATCCACTTTCTTGTTTATGGTAGCGAGAAGTGTGGTTGGAATAGATATTGTGATTTATATCAAATTTATTCATCTCGAATACTCTAAAATTGGTGTCTCTATGTGTGATAATAGCATGAGAGACCCCAAATAGATGGATGAGTTTGGATCTCACAAGTTCGACAATAGACCGAGCCTTGACTTCCTTGAGCAGAATTTCTTCTGCCCACATGAAAAACAAATCTTTTGTGGTCAGGATGAACCTACATTGCTGAGCTATTACTTGAGGGTATGCTTATATAACATTGATTCCTAAGAGTGAAATGGTCCAAGAGTAATTTTTAGTGTAAATTTGATCCAGTGGTGGATACATGAATTTATCATAGATCTTACATGTGTAGAACCTCTTAAAAACCCCAATATAGTCATGGTCCATGGTGGTCTAGAAGAACCCCAACATAGAATCTTGTGGGAGAGCTTCATCCCGACCTAATTAGAAACAAAAGACCCATCATGGACTTCTCACATAATTTATGTAATCTTATCTCCTTGAATAAAATAAAGGAGGATTCCATCAAACCCAAGTTTGTAGAGAGTTTTCTCAAGGCTAGGACCACTCATGAGGATGAATTGAACTACATGATGATGGATTCTATCACCATCAACTCTGTATGATGGGATATTGTCATGTTGGAGATACAAAAACAATAGAGTCAACCAATCAGAAGAAAAATCTACTATAGGGGGGATCCATAAGTCCTAATGTTGAAGAATCAACGGAAAGGTGGTTTACCTACTAGTTTTCATTATCATATGAACTGATAGGGGTTATGAATCTTTGATGCCCCATGTGATGGAAAATATCTTCTTATCTATGATCTATGAGAGAATCATCTAGACTGGACAGAGCATCTACCTGACCATTTTGTTACAGGGTATTATGAGTCACATCTATCTAAAAAGGAAACTGAGCAATTTTATGGAAAGAATACTTGAGAAAGGGAATGAGTTCATTCTTTCTGACAAAGTAGTCACTGTTGATTTTCTTGATTACAAGATCAGATTCCCCCTTGACATGTAGGTGGGGAATATCAATCTTGAGAACCAAATCGGGACTAGTGATGAGTGCATGAAAATTCTCTTAATTGTTGGTGAATCCCTATGATAGTAAGAATGAATAAAGTAGGAAAGTCTATATAGGCAAGATGAAGACAATCCCCAGGCCTATTCTATTGAGCCTGGTATCATTATAACTTTTACTAGTGGGAATCTGTGAGTAACTGTTGATGTTCTTCTACAAACATGGCATATCTTGGTCTACTAAGAGTATATCCTCATATGGAAAATCATGATCCAAGACTTGTTCTGTGGGGATAGGGTGAGAGGCTAGGAAATATGACAATGTTTTACACATGAATACCTTCTAAAAAATTAATCTAATGATAAACTTATAAATAGTCACCGTCGAGTGAGCTATTTGGCCTATCAATATATGGAGACTTCAAATATGTTTAAGAGGATCCATGTGGGAAACCAGCTGCATCTCATGAGGTTTCTGGTATTATTGCAACCTATGTACTATGAAAACAAGCATGAGGTAGCTGTTCTGGATAGACTAATATCTATACTCTGTTTTGAGGAGAATGTGACTGAGATAGTACAAACTACTCTCTATCCCGTCATTATTTTTCTGGGGGAGAAGTGCTCTGAGGGATCATCCCAAGCGGTCACATAGAGGAATAACAAGTTCTTAAGTACTTGTTTCATCAATACCAGTCGTTGTAGCAGATAATTCTTGATCTCCTCAAAATATCACTATAATTCTTCATCACGTGGGTAGATGGTAACTTTCATCATGATTCTTGAAAAGGTCTTATACTTTGTTGCATGACTCATGATGAATCTTTGTATGTAGGATAAGTGGCCTTGAAGGCCTCATAGCTCCTAGTGGTTGCTCGGAGGGGGAATCAGGTTGATATCCATGATCATATGTTGGTACATCTCAATGAATTTTTATTTAATAAAGAAATTTGGGAAATTTCTAGATGTCACATTGAAATCACATTTCAAGGGGTTCGTCTTCATCTATTAGGAGAAAATAAATCCATAAACATTATCAATTTCACTAATATGGTCCTAAAGAAATTAGAATTTGACCACCTAATCATCCACATAACATTAAACTAGAATCCTACGGATCTTATTGAAGATAACGTGCATGGAATTCCAATATGTGGCTCCAACATTATTTATCCTAAAAGGAATTACCTCATAACCAATGGTACCGTGTGGTGCAATCAAGTTACTAGACTCCTCATCTTTAGGGGACATCTAGATATAATTATACTAGGAATACCCATCCATGAACGAGAGATCCTCGAAGCCTATAGATTTATTGATTTGTAGTTATGTCACCATAATGGGAAAATTTTCCTTTGGGCAGTAGTGGTTGAGATATCAGAAGTTGATGTAGACTCTAATATATCAATTCCTCTTCATTACTAGGATGATGTTAACCAAACATATGGGGTACTAAACATTATTTAGGAAGTAGTCATTTATAATCATATCAACTTCTTCCTTTACCATGGTACCATGGGATGGGTGCATCATCGTTGTAGGCTTTTGGAACCTGCAATAAATTATCAGGAAGATGAGATGATGGAAGGAAGCTTGAGGTTCTGACCCTGACATCTCTTCATAACTCTAGGAAAACAAATCATTATTTTTCTTCAGGTTTCTAACATACAATTTTTTTCATCTATAGGCATGGATTCACTTATTAGAGCTGGCCTCAGATCTGTTTCAATGCCAAGATTTAGCTGTACCATCTCGAAAACTGTGGTGGAGAATCCTTCCTCAAATGTGAGAGGATCATCTTCCAATTTCTCTTTATAAACTAAGATAGAGGAATCAATGGAATGATTCAATTCTTCTTAGTTAATTGAACCTGGAGTAGTGTTGGTTCCATCCTGATCTTTGGTAGAATTTTCATTAGGGGACTCATACACTATTGAAACCATGGAAAGAAAAGCTATTGAAAGGATTCCATCAAGCCTTTGACTGGGGGTTCCATGCTTGATGATATCAAAATAGATATGATTAGTCATTTGGTGTTTGTTTAATCAATCTCTGTGGGAAAAAAGTTATGTAAAAAAACTATAGTCATGGAACAAGCATCCCAATACCTCACAAGAGTAAGAGGATTCAGTATCACTCTAGCTTATCCTGTGTAGGAGTATTGGATAGTCTTTCGACCATCCTTGTACCTACAAATGTTTCTTACCCTCACCTCATAAATGATAAATAAGTGTCCCAATTTTAGGGTGGTGGGATCTAACCAGTGAATCAGTAGGATGAAAGTATCTGCAATGTCTATCCATGGGTCAGTCATAGTGATAGTATACTCAACCTTGTTTGTCTGAGCATGATTTTCATTTCTCTGGAAATAGGTCATGTCCATATAGCGATCTTCACAATAGTAAAAAGGATAAAAATAACCTTTGAGAATTACTATTAGAAAATTTAGGGATTAAATTATGGACTTGTGATATGATGAGGAAACATCTATGTGAAGATGACACCAGGTTCTACCGATCAATGCATTATAAGTAGTACCATGTGATAAAACCATAAATTTAGTACTTACAATCAGACCATCGAATTCAGTCTTTAAGTGAATTTTTATACATTGCCTTTCCTATGTCGTATCATAACCTTTAATATTTCATTCATAGTAATTCTAATCTAATTTAGTTAGCCCTAGTTTACAGAGTGTATGGGTTAGGATGAGAGTGATCCCAAAACCTATGACAATGAGATAGTGAGAGACTTCCACACCATTGAAATGACCTATGATGCACAGGGATTGGATGTTCCCCTGAATGAGTAAACTCTCATATTATCTATATAATGAGATGGTGGAATGGAATTCTTACTTATCAATATACTCTACATAGAATTTCACAGCTTCTGAAAAATCTATCTCAAACTATATGGTTCTCTGAAAGGCTTATATAAGGGTTTCTGGCATGTCTTATGACATATGGGACTCTCAAAAATCAAGTGATTTACCGGAATACTGTAAATATTCTTAATAACATAATAGTTTCTATACTTGGTGCACATTTCTGTAGGTAGGAGTTTTATCTTTGGAAGGAGGTACGACAGGCATCGCTAGCCTAACCAGTTGATTATTATTAGTGCTAGGAATATTGTAACACCATAACCCCAGTTACCCAGATTCGGTGCATTATTTCATAACATTGGCATGATCACAAGAAAGATCAAGTCTTGAAAGACCGATTAGTTTAGTAGCCTTGGAATAAATGGATACATTAATAAAGATTACATTACATCATAAAATGAAAACTACTATAATATAGTCTCCATAGTCCACACTCTTATCCCCTCATAATATCCCTGCAGGTCATTCATAAATTACTTCTTCACATCTTGGGACAAATAAAACATAGAAAAGGGGTGAGCTGAAATGCCCAGTAAGGATAACAATATAGCGGAAACTTTCATAAATAAGAATAAACATTTTAGAAAATGTATAACAAAAAAAGCCTTTTAAACTTGAACTTTAACATAGTATGGAAAAAATAAAATGAAATAATGACATTTACTTATTCCCATGAATATTCTACTAATCGAATAATCACATGTAATATCAATAACCACTTTCATAATTATGGAATGCATAGTGCCAGACTATCATAACAACATAGCCCAGGCCTCGTTCCAAGACTACACATAAGATTGTGCCAAGGACTTGTTCCAAGAAACTAGTTTGTATCATGAGACCTACCGATACATTGTGGAGCTATAGCGGGCTCCACCCGTCACATATTAAGACCAATGCATTCCTCATGTGACTAGTTTAAACATAACATAAACATTCTTATTAAAACTAGAATCCGAAATGTAAATACTTCATCCATAAACCATGAATGTTATAAAAATAACACATCCATAGTCAAACATATCACAAAACCTCCAATACAATATAGATGTTTTGAATCATAATAAATCAACTTCAAATAAGCGTAAAATCTATCAAAGGATGTGGACATATATGAAATCAAAACTATTTTTAGAGAAATATCTCTTTTTATTTTGAAATTATTTAAGAGTACTATATTTATATAATAAAAAATTTTCTTTGAAAATATTATTATAAGCTTGTAATGAAATCTTATATGACATTATAATGGCAGAAAATAGCCGCACCTGCAGTATAAGTTAAAAAAACATTCTTACCTTAATTCTATCGAAAAGGTTAAAAAAGACCTTGTTTGGAAAACAATGAAAAGATTCCTTTATAAAACACTTATAAAAGTAAACAAGGGTATAAATGACTTTAACCCTTATTCTAGTAAATAGTAAAAAAAATGTTTTTGAAATACATTTGTAAGAAACATGGATGTGGATGATAAAGAAATCTGAGTAGATTATTACGTATAAACAACCTCAGATAATGATGATATTGAGAAATAAACCCTTACCATGTAATTTTACTTGGTTGGGGGTAGGTTAACCTCCTTTATAATGGTTAAATAATTGTTATTAAATTATACAAGAATCATATACATTATTACGTTATCATATATAATCTTTTAACATTTCTTTGTTAATAATATCTTAGAATTATCGTCGTTTCAGGTGTTAACTTACTCATTTTCTCTTATATGTTTTTTTACATAAACCATGTTTGTTATGGATAGGTTTTATATTATTCATATCCAGAATTATATCAAGTCCTTAAACATTATTTTTAAATCATCAAATGATAAATATACTTTAATGGATACGATGGAGAATGAAACTCATCGCGTTCGTGGAGACGGTAGTCCGTACGTACGCACGAGCGACAATATCATTATTTTGATATTAAAATAATATATAATTGGATGGTATATCATATATACAGAATCATTATCATGTGATATTTATTATTTACATGAATTAAAAATCATTATTATATCCATCCAAATAATAATATATTGAATAATAATTACACCACGATGTGGAGACTGTAAGCCGTACGTACGCATGTATGGTGACATGTCATTCAAAAGATGGATAGAATAATGAATATTGTTGTACCATATTTATAATAATATTACAGTATATAGTAGATACTGGATTCATTATTTTAGAATGGGAATAACAAAGAAAGAAGATGATGAAAGAGACATGAATTTGAAAAAAGGTGGTGAAAACATTACCTCTTCTTTGGGTTCTTCCTTTTGATTTGATCAAAAGGGCTTCTTAGGTTGGCTTTATGATCAAAATAATGACTGTATGATGTATTGATGGAAGTTGGGAGAGTATTTTGGTAGGTTTGGTCCAATCAAAATGGCTTTTATGATGTGAATTAATGAGAAGGAGGAGTGCCCAACTATAAGAGGGGTGAGGGGCACCTTTGGAAAAGCTAGAAACATTATTTTATAATAAATTCATATTCGGTTTCTAATGGCTCCAAAGTGTATTATTTAAAGTTTAAGGTAGGGATGGGTCGAACAACACTCAATCAAAAGAATTTAGACTGGTTTGGGTTAATATATTAACCTTATCTTTAAGTATTAACTCTTAGTTAATTAGTTTCACTTTTTCAATTTCTCTTTGTATTTTTGTATTATATGGTTAATAAACATACTATATACATCCAAGAGACCCCCAAGTGGTCCATTAATGATACAAATATCATTATATAAGTCTCTTGGCTGAACGTTATATTTTTAGGAATTGAATATCAATTAATAATATAATATTTGTTTTAAAAACTCTTTTATGTCAACTGTGACACTATTCAATAATTGATTTTTGTGAAAATCATAATAGAATTATTACATCGAAAAACATTAGTTAAGTCTATCCTATCATGTCCTATTAACCTGGAAAATTAGTTTAATTCATAAAAAGTATCAAATTATATTTATTTAGGTATTTATATTATCAATTATTTTAATTTTTCACAATTATTGTAATTACTGCATCATCATTGTGTCATAAATACATTAAATTATATATTGTCAAAAAATTATAAATAAAATATCATTATTTAGGAAATATTTTTATCTTATTAATGAATATTTATAATCTAAATTCCAACATATATGACCTTATGTAAAAAATGTTTCTCTAAAAGATATATGCTTATGTCATTTTTGTATTTATTTTAACTTAATTATTATAAATTGTCATTATAAACTTACTAGTGGCTCCATGGGATCCAAAAATCAACCCAAATATAACAATGGTCATACATGTATCAACCAATAAGGTTGGGACATTTTTTAGGGTAATTTGTATTTTTATAATATTATTTTTTATCCCTTATTTACCGGATTTACCCTTTAATCATGGTAAACAAAATATTTACAAAAAAATTATCTAAAATGTCAAAAAATAAAAGTCACATATTTACAAAATTTGAACATTATGATTCCATATATGGAATCCATTTTTCCAATTTCAATACATAGAAGTGGCAGAAATTAATTTAAAATTAATTCCCGCTGTCAAAACAAAAAGCGTGTTTTTAACAAATAATAACTATCAAATGATTGACATGTGTTTATGTCCGGTTTAAATGTTAAATTATTTCCAATAACCAACATTTTATTAAATTGTAAAAATATATTATAAATATACTTTATTACCACTCAAATTAATAATTTATCACTATTAATTATTTTGATTAAAAACGTAGTTTTTAATTAAAATTTAGTAATTTTCATTATTCATAAAAATACAAAAGTTATCCGAAAAGTACCAAAAATTCATCCTTGGATAATTTTAATTTTCCTAATAAAAAAATGAAGTCTAATTTGAATAATAAAAATTATTAAATTTCAAAAGTGGGTATTACTATTCATAATGACAACTGTGATTGGTTGTGGTGTGTTAGAACTCGATGTTGCGTACAACACATGCTATCACATTATTCAAAGTGAAGCGTACCGTAGATGCTTGGGGTGTTACATTCTACCCTCCTTCAAATAATTTCATCCTCGAAATTTCTAGAATACTACCGCATGAAAAGACTCAGGTGGTTCTTTATCATAAGTTTCTCGGGTTCCCACGTTGCCTCTTCCATCTTATGGTTTCTCCACATGACTTTTACCAGACGAGTCGTCTGGTTTCCCAGTACTTGTTCTCTTGTATCAAGAATCTTGACGCGTTCTTCACAATAAGATAGATCGGGTTCCAGTTCTAATTCCTCATAGGTGAGTACAAGTGTTTGGTCAGGCATGTATTTCCTCAATAGTGATATGTGGAACACATCGTGAACTTTGGAGTGATTTGGCGGCATTGCCAAACTGTAATCTACAGCCCCAATTCGATCTAGAATTTCGAAAGGTATGATGTACCTGGGAATCAATTTACCTTTCTTACCAAAACGTATGACTCTCTTCCATGGATATACCTTCAGTAAAACATGATAACCGACTAGAAATTCCAAATCCATCCTTCGATTATTGACATAGCTCTTCTGCCTACTTTGAGATTCTTTGATATAGTTTTGGATTACCTTCACCTATTCCATCGTTTCCTCCACAAGTTCTGGGCCTACAAGTTTTCTTTCACCATTGTCATCACAACAGGTTGGTGTGTGACATCTCTTTCAGTATAACGCTTCATATGGTGCCATATGAATACTCGAATAGAAGCTATTGTTATAGGAAAATTCTAGCAGAGGTAAATATTGATCCCACATACCCTAAAAGTCAAGTGAGCAGGATATCAACATGTCTTCTAAGGTTTGAATAGTTCATTTTGATTTTCCATCTGTTTGAGGGTGGTAGCCAGTGCTCAAATGAAGTTCAGTATCTAAGTATTTCTGAAGACTATTCAAGAATCTTGAAGTAAAAAAGGGATCACGATCAGAAACAATCGATAGGGGTACTCCATGAAGTCTCACAACATCATTAATATATAGTCTTACAAGTCATTCAAGTGGTAAATCTTCCCAAAGACTGAAATATTTCCTCTAGGGAACTTATCCACTGCTCAGCTACTAATGTATTTGTACTCCAATAGAATGTTTGTGGTTGCTGCCTCATTAAGGGATATCAAATTGATCCTCCACACTGTGGATCAGGGAGCTCTATATAGGTAAGGTTATTATTCATAACATGAGTGAGTTGTCCCAGTATGGTGATGAGTTGATAAGAAACAGTTCTATCACCATCTCCACTATAATTATCTTAAGCAGGAGGGAAATCCCTACATGGTGGGTATGCATTGATACGGTTTCCATTTCATCCACTAGGTTCCATTTATAAAACAATGGCATAAACTAGATCAGTTTATGAACCAAAATACATAATTTCATACTTATAAAACACATAACATAAATTGAACTATTTATGGATATAATCCATAATCATAAAAATGTTTTCATTGTGGTTTTATATATTCATAAACCCTTTATAATGATTTTTAAAGAAAATGAGAGTTATCCTAAGCATATCCCCCAGGAGTGTCGTAACCAAGAGTGCAGCAAGGCCCGTTGTCGTGCACCAGTTCCCGTTCGAGTCTAGCTCAAAGCTGTGTTTTCAGGTTTTACCCCTAGGTACATCTGTTCCAGAGCCGCCTCTACCTGCTCCTATCCAGACAGGGATGTATTGCTCGGAAAACTCACAAAATCTATACAATACCAAAATTCTAGGAAGTTATTCTATTCTAATCCTCAACATGCATCTTAGATCTATGTGCTCTAATCAGAGTTTATCTAAATCTAGCTTCCAAGGATTGTACTAAATGTCCTCTGATACTAACAGTATCGCCCCGACCCCAGTTGCCAAGAGTCCATGAATTATTTCATAACATTGGCATGATCACAAGAAAGATCAAGTCTCGAAAGACCGATTAGTTTAGTCGCCTTGGAATAACTAGATACATTAATAAAGTTTACATTACATCATAAAATGAAAACTGCAACAATATAGTCTCCATAGTCCACACTTTTATCCCCTCATATTATCCCTGCAGGTCACTCATAAATTATTTCTTCACATCCTCGAAAAAATAAAACATAGAAAAGGGGGGAGCTCAAATACCAAGTAAGGATAACAATATAGAAGAAACTTTTATAAATAAGAATAAATATTTAAGGCAATGTATAACTAAAACAAAAGCCTTTTAAATTTGAACTTCAATATAGTATGGAAAAAATAAAATGAAATAATGCCATTTACTTATTCACATGGATATTCTACTAATCATATAATCACATGCAATATCAATAACCACTTTAATAATGATGGAATGCATAATGCCAGACTATTATAACCACATAGCCCAGGCCTCGTTCCAAAACTGCAAATAAGATTTTTCCAAGGCCTTGTGCCAAGACACTAGTTTGTCTAATTAGACCTACCGATGCATCGAGGATCTATAGTGGGTTCCACTCGTCATATATTAAGTCCAATGCATTCCTCATATGAACAGGTTTAATCATAACATACACATTCGTATTAAAACTAGCATACGAAATGTAAATACTTCATCTATAAAAAATGAATGGAATAGAAATAACACATCCATAGTCAAACATATCACAAAAACTTCAATACAATATTAAAGTTTTGTATCATAATAAATCAACTTCAAATAAGCATAAAATCCATCAAAGGATGTGGACATAGATGAAATCAAAACTCTTTTTAGAGAAATATCTCTTTTTATTTTGAAATCATATAAGAGTCATATATTTAGAAAATAAAACATTTTTTTGAAAATATTTTTATAATATTTTAAGGGATGCTTTGAAAATTTTATAACGGCAGAAAATAGCCGCACCTGTCGTATATGTTAAAAAAACATTCTTACCATAATTCTGTCGAAAAGGTTCAAAGGGGCCGTGTTTGGAAAATGACGAAAATATTCCTCTATAAACCACTTATAAAAGTCAAAAAGGGTATAAAAGAATTTAATCCATATTCTAGTAAATAGTAAAAAAAATTGAAATACATTTTTAAGAAAAATGGATGTGGATGATAAATAAATCCCAGTAGATTATTACGTATAAACAACCTCGGATAATGAAGAGATTGCGAAATAAACCCTTACCTTCTAATTTTACTTGGTTGGGGGTAGGTTAACCTCCTGTATAACGGTGAAATAATTGTTATTCAATTATACAAGAATCATATACATTATTATGTTATCATATATGATCTTTTAACATTTATTTGTTAATAATATCTTAGAATCATCGTCGTTTCGGGTGTAAACTTACTCGTTTTAATTTATATGTTTTGTTACATAAGTAGTATTTTTTATGGATAGGTTGTATCTTATTCATATCCAGAATTATATCAAGTCCTTATACATTATTTTTAAATCATCAAATGATAATTATACATGAATGGATACGATGGAGAATGAATCTCATCGCGTTCGTGGAGACGATAGTCCGTACGTACGCAGAAGCGAAAATATCATTATTTTTATATTATAATAATATATAATTGGATGGTATATAATATAGAAATAATAATTTTCGTGTTATATTTATTATTTACATAAATTAAAAATCATTATTATACCCATCCAAATAAAAATATACTGAATAATAATTACACCACGCCATGGACACGGTAAGCCGTACGTACGCACGTATGGTGACATGTCATTCAAAGGATGGATAGAATACTGAATATGGTTGTACCAAATTTATAATAATATTAAAATATATAGGATATACTAGATTCATTATTTTAGAATGGGAATAACAAAGAAAGAATAAGTTGAAGAAGAAATGAATTTGAAAAAGGGTGGTGAAAACATTACCTCTTCTTCGGGTTCTTTCTTTTGATTTGATCAAAAGGGCTCCATAGGTTGGCTTTTTGATAAAAATAAGGCCTCTATGTTGTAGTGAGGGATGTTGAGAGAGTATTTGGGTAGGGTTTGGCAGAACTAAAAGGCTTTGAATGTGTGAATAAATTATAAGTGGGAGTGCCCTTTTATAAGAAGGGTGAGGGGAACCTTTGGAAAAGCTAGAAACATTATTTTATAATAAATTCATATTCGGTTTCTAATGGCTCAAAAGTAAATTATTGAATGTTTAAGGTAGGTATGGGTCAAAAACCACTAAACCAATATAATTTAGACAGTTTTGGGTTAATATATTAACCTTATCATTAAGTATTAACTCTTAGTTAATTAGTTTCACTTTTACAATGTCTCTTTGTATTTTTATATTATATGGTTAATAAACCTACTATATACATCCAAGCGACCACCTAGTGGTCCATTAATGATACAACTATCATGATATAAGTCTCTTGGACGAACCCTAGATTTTTAGAAATTTAATATCAATTAATAATATAATATTTGTTTTAAAAACTCTTTTATGTCAATTTTGACACTATTTAATAATTGATTTTTGTTAAAATCATAACAGAATGTTTATTCTGAAAAAAGTTAATTAAGTCAATAATAACATGTCATATTAACCTATAAAATTAGTTTAATTAATAAAAAGTCCCAAATTATATTTATTTGGGTATTTATAATATCAATTATTTTAATTGTTCACTATTATGGTAATAACTGCATCATCATTGTGTCATAAATAAATTAAATTATTTATTCTCTAAAAATTATAAGAAAATGTAATTATGTAGAAAATATTTTTATATTTCTAATGAATATTTATAATTGGAATCCAACATATATAACCCTATGTAAAAAATGTGTTTCTAAAAGATATATGCTTATGTCATTTTAGTATTTATTTTAACTTAATTAATATAAAGTGTCATTATCACTTACAAGTGTCTCAATGGGGTCCAAAAATCGACCCAAAGATTCCCATGGTCGGAAATATATCAACCAATAATTATAGTAAACGTTTTAGGGTAATTTATATTATTAGAATATTATTTTTAACCCCTATTTACCGGATTTACCCTCTAACCATGGTAAATAAAATATTTACCGAAGTAATTATTCAAAATGTATAAAAATATAAGTTAACTATTTACACAATTTGAATATTCTAATTCCATATATGGAATCCATTTTTCTAAATTCAAAACACAGAAGTGGCAGAAATTAATTTAAAATTAAATCATGCTATCAAAACAAAAAGCGTGTTTCTAAGAAATAATAACTATCAAAAGATAGACACTGTTATATGTTCGGTTTAAATGTGAAATTATGTCCAATGACCAACATTGTATAAAATGGTAAAAATATATTCTAAATATAATTGAGACCACTCAAATTCATAATTTATCTCTATTAATTATTTTGATTAAAAAAGTTGTTTTTAATTAAAATTTAGTATTTTTCACTATTCTTCAAAATTTAAAAGTTATCCGAAAAGTACCAAAAAATCATCCTAGTATAATTTTAATATTCTGAATCCAAAAATGAAGACAAATTTGAATAATAAAATTTATAAAATTTCGAAAAGTAGGTATTTCTATTCATAACGGCTACTTTGATTGGTTGTGGTGTGTTAGAACTCGATGTTGCGTACAACACACGCTATCGCATTATTCAAAGAGAAGCATACCGTAGAAGCTTGGGGTGTTAAAAATATATTATTTATTACTAGTTAAAAAATGTGATGTTATGAATGGATGACAATCTGATGGTTGAGGAAAATCCATAGAAGATAACAAAAGATCATGATGTATGAATGGTGGTTTTGCCTAACCAAGTGGCACATATGATAGTCATAGTGGATCAAATAGGATGGCTAAGAGGTATGTCCCTGTTGGGTTCTACACTAATCATATTGTCTAGTCTCGTTAGCATGTACGACTTGACTTGCATCATAGGCCTAATAATTCTAATTATTAATATATCCATTTCCTCATCAACAATGTCATTAACTGAGAACATTAGGAGGACCAACATGATACTCCTCATCATTGGGAATCATTTAGAGATCCACAAACATGACAGAATTTATGGAGGCATATTTCTACTCATCATCCAAGGAATCTTAAAATTCTAGTTATATTTTGTGGGTGATTCTCATCTATGGAGGCATGAAATTGTCAAGGGTTCAAGATTCCTTCAACACTAGTGGGGGAATTTTTTTTCACTAGCTTCATCGTCTTCCTATCTTTTAAGAGGTGGAAATCTAAGTCATGGATATAGAAATAGAAACTGGATGTGGTGTGGAAACATCAGGAAGATTGGGCCAATTAAAATGTTAATGAATGACACCATAAGAATGAGAAACTACTTTACTATCCAACCAGTCATCATACCTATCTGATTCATTGTTCAATACCTACTTTTCATTCACCTTTGTTGTCACTGTAAGATATTGAGGAAATACATGCCACCTATGCTGGGATATGGCCCAATCTAACTACATTGATTTCAACCTAGTCCTATAGATATACCATTAAAACATATCATCTCATGATGGTGTGTCCATGGAACCTATTATATGGGTATCATTCTAGGAGATTAGTAAGATCAGCCTCCTGGGGATACCTGTATTTTTGAATCATCATAATCCATTGATCCAACATATATAGAAAATTATGGGGAACCTAAGATTCATAGAACGAGTAGGTTTGTTTCCTCGTATCATATAAACTACCTCTAGGGGCATATCCTTGAAACGGGGCTAGTGCTTGGTGTGGGGTCAGAACCTAATTCTCACATCTTGGTGGTAGTGTTGTATTATTTGGTAGCACCTATCAATTCTTCGTCGGGTGATGATTTGTTGGAGGCTAGACTTGAGGATGTTTCCCTTAGCATGGATATGGGTGATCTTGTACCAGTAACTACTCTATTGTCCTGAGGGCCTCTATCTATGCTAGGGTAGCAATCTTATCCTTGTAGGATCTTCTTATAGGAGCTAGTGGGGGAAATGGGCATGTCTTATTAGCCTACTACAAGGATTCCTCTAGGTGCTGAACATGGATATAAAAATCTCAATAGACACCAAGGATATTTTTAGTGCTGAGGGAGGGGACCAATTTAGTATTAAAATTTCACAAGCACATTATTAGTAGTTTCTGTTGAGTCAGCGATATGTCGAGTGAATACATGAGGCCTTTCAACCTAGAGACAAAGCCTATGAATCACTCATATACTAGTTGTTTTCACATGAATATATCTACAATACTTGTCTTGTGTGTGGTTGAACTAAACTAGTATAAAAAAATAAATGTGAAGATCTTCCCAACCAGTGAATGACCCTATTGGGTAGCTGGAAATACTAGATGAATGGTGGCCCTTCCATTATATACAAAAAATACTAGATCTTAGTGGACTATTGGTAATCTTGATTTCCCAAAATGGGTCCACATCTTAATATGATGTGGACTAGATGTTATAGTGGGTCTCCTATACCATTAAATAGGGATAAGTTAGGGTTCCCAAAATCCAGGGGTTCTCTCATATTGTCCACCCATGCTGGGTATGGCTTTCCATCATGTGGGTTCACCACCAGTGTGGTTTACAAGGCTTTGATCCATGTAATGAGAGCGTTATTGGGTCCTCTTAGAGGGGGTTCCTATTTGGATGTGGTTCCATGACCACCAGTGCATTGACGGTCTCATCTACATGATAAGCAGGCTTCGTGAGTCATGGATCGGATGGTTGAGAGGCATATAGAATGGTCTATGGAATGAATCAATCTATATCTTGAAGGTTATCACATTGAACTGGTAGATTCAATGACGGATATCATAGTAATTTACCATAGACTCTGGTATCAACCCTATTAGGATGCAAAAAATTATCCCGATATATGGGATGCATCTGGCCATGGAGGACCAGTGGTTAACCCTTCATCCCTAGTGGAGTATGGAAATGATTGTATCTAGGATCATCATAATATGATTGTCACTATTTATTGTTCTCACCAAAGATATCATCGATCATTATTTTTTGTTTAACAAGATTCTAGATCAAGGCAGTCTTAACCAGATCAATCTCTCTCTTCTCTGCTTCACCAGATGGTTCAGAGGGCTTAGATCTCTCTATTTTTTCATTACCCTTGTAGGTGTTCTTATTGATAGGAAATGAGATTAAATAGTCCCCTAGGTTGTGTACATGCCTCTACAAGTGGGTCATAATACATTTACAATTTCCCACCTGATGCCAGACTTCCATAGGGGGAGAATTCTCTTACTATTAGCCAACATTGTTATCCCTCTCCTTGATTGTACTGATCTCAGTCATATTCACCGTAACTAAACACAAAGTAATATCCTCAATGTTAACAAATAATCCAAGTTATCTTATTTTGGGATTTAAGTAAAGGGAAATATACTATCCCCAACCTCATATATGTGCATGTGGAGATGCATCCTTAATAATTCTATAGAGCATATTAATGAACTAAATCCATCATTTCTAAAGGGTTTTATGGTATCTGAGTTACATAAGGTTCTATTCAACTGGGAGTGCTGCCAAATCAACCATGTTGAACAAATAAAAAATGTCATAAAATTGGTTCCGACTCTTCATATAAACCAACTGATATTTGTAGAGGTAGAAATGTGTCTCCCAAAGGGTACAGAGGAAGCACAAAATCGCATTCTGGGTAAGGAACATTGAAATTTTGATGTCAGGAGTATAAATTAGATAGAACATCTCAGATAGATTATCTGTAGTGATAGTTTCTTACAAGATTCTCTGTTAAAAAGAAGGGTCCGAATCCCCATTGCCCTATGCTTCAATCAGGGTTGGCTGTGGAACTAGAAATGACATTGATGTGGATAATTATAGAAATGGAATGGCCAGTGGAGAAAATAGCTTGAGGGCTGACTGACTACCACTTACTAGATCGTTTCATTAAGGTATTACTTACAATAGAATCATGTCCCTGTAAAAAAAAAGTACTGACCAAATATTCATGTGCGAAGGCAGTGGTTGTTAGTAGTGGATCTGGTGGAGGATCATAATCTATCATGCCCTATAATGACTCTTTATGATCTCATGTTGAGGTTGATAATGAAACTAGTTATTATAGGATGTGGTGCATGATGATGTCTTTGAAGGGAGCCAAATATTCGTCTTCCTACATGTGCCTGAAAAGGGATTCATGGAACTGGTGCATCTCACCTTTCGGGATGATGAAACTCACACTCCAGGATTCCACCCCAAAATATGATGTAGAAGACTAGGGTAGGATCCATCAATGGGTCCCATTAATCCTTACAATCAGATAAGTGAATGAGATTTATGAAGAATTAGGGTCTCCTAGAGTTATTCCTTCAGTGGTGATGGTTCACCCTTCTACCTCAGGACAATTATTCGGGATGGGGATATCTTTTGGCATGAGGAGGACCTATGTGAAACTGGCTGATTTCATGGGGAGGAAATTCAATATAATTCTCCAAAAAACGTGGAGGCCCTACGTACCAATTGTCACTGAAACAGTGAGAAACTTTTCTTGGAAATTTATTAGACTGGGGAGGACCTTCACTCTAATGAGATATAGTGTACGGAGCACCAAGGAATATGTCAGGCTGGATACATGGAGGGCCTCTATATTGGATTTTGGATGT
This sequence comes from Viscum album, assembly GCA_963277665.1. Lineage (NCBI taxonomy): Eukaryota > Viridiplantae > Streptophyta > Magnoliopsida > Santalales > Viscaceae > Viscum > Viscum album. Next base: position 1,996,792,456 of record OY728143.1, on the reverse strand, counting down.
TGGGGGAGGACTTACATGGTGGTGGGTGCTAGAGTGGGGAGGACCTCTACTAGAGCTAGTGATAATAAAGGAAAGACCTCTATTTTGGTATATTGTGGAAAGGGGAGGACATGTGAGCTAATTGGTATTGATTACATGAGGAGGGCATTCACACATATCATGGATGAAGAATGGATGGCCTCATTTTTGGTAGTTGATGGAAAAAGGAGGACCTCCACTCTAGTTGGTTGTAGTATGGGGAGGGAATTAGTACTGGATAGTGATGATGTGAGGAGATTTGGACAATGCTGCTATAGGGGTGACCTCTACTTGAACAGGTAAGGACAAGAGGGGAACCTTGGTGTTGGTATTCTGTGACATAGGTAGGTCCTCTAGGTGGGGTGTCGATGTGTTGGGGAGGACCTCTTTTTGGACATCTATTGAGAACATTGGGAGGACATCCATGCTGGGAAATAGATCTGGGAGGACTTCCAATATGACTATAAATAGTATAGGTAAGGCCTTTGTAATGGATCTCGTCATCATGGGTTGGACCATGAGGACTATAGGTGGTTATGGTGACTAAAAGAGTCAATCTATCCTAACCATGGGGTGGTCAAGGCCTCGATTTCAATCAGGCACTAGTTAATCCCTGATCAGCGATGATAGGGATCTGGTAGAATGCACTGAGTATGGAATGGTACATAGGACCTATTGAAGATGGTACCCCCAACAAGAATAATACTATGCTTGGGCCTGATATTGGCATTTGGATATCAATACTAGGGCAGTAAGAGTATAGATATAGTCCACCTATTCTCTGACCCGAGGGACTAGTGGGTTGTGCTGATGGGGCCTCATGGGATCCCTTGTTGGTGGATCCTAGGTGGTGTTTGTGGCTAAGGTGACTTAGATATCTCTTACCTTGTCGACATAGTGGAGTGAGTCGAGGGATCACTTTGGGAAGAGGATCATGAAGTAGTTGAACACGGGATTGTGGAGTTGTGGCTCCCTACGCGGCCATTGGGGGCGGTAGTGATGGGGATGAATAGAATCCACCAAGTCCTGATGTTCTATGTATCTTTTGGGGATGACCCCCTTATGCTCATATCATCATACATGAGCATCTATCTCCATCATCTGGATTATTTTCAAGGGTGATATGAGGCATAGGATCCCTATAGTCATGGTCAAGGATGACGTTGTAGAGGAGGTGGAGTTTTGAAAGATTACTACATCATTGTTCTCATACCCCTATTTCTATACGTAGAGGGTGGTTGTTTTTAAATGGATTGGGTACTACAAAGGAGTATTCAACCCTCAGTAATGATAATTGGAATTAAATTACCAATTCCCCAGTTTTGTTATATCTTCCATTGTATTAAAGAGAGATCCATGATGAAGATGCCATAGATCATCATGTCCAATGATTATATGGCCCAATTTCTGGTGAGTTTTATGCCAGGACCCCTATTTTTTAGCGGGTCCTAGTGAGAGATAACTGGATCAAGTGGCACGCTCAGATGTTGATGTCTTTAATGATACTAATCCCATTTTTATGAGAATATTTTACGTCTGGTTCGCAAAATAGTTTTACTACATTTTCTATCAGGTTCACCATATCTTTTTAAAACATTTTCCATCGGGGTAAATCTGCTTATCACGCATCGCTCATGTATGATGAATGACTATATTATTCCCCACATTATTGCTTTCCAAATATGGGTGGCATTCATCACCTTATCAACGATCTATTCTCCTTGATCATAATGGGATGATGGATGTGAGTTTCTCATTCTAAGGATTTATCATTAGAGTTCATCACCTTTTCTAGGTATCCCTCATATATTAAGACATTCTTAGTCAAACTCATTCACACTGCAATCTCTTCATGGACACTAGTTAATTATTATGATTCTTTCAGAACATTCCAAATGGTGTAGTTGGGGTAGCAAACTTCATTTAGGGGATAAGTCATGTTGGGCATCAATGTCAAATCTGGATGCTGGAATATTGCTAACATGTATCCTTCCTCATAAGAGGGCTTCTCAATGGAATGGAAACTCGAGGAATTCCACATCAATCATGGGGAATTTTATTCTAGAGTCATGCCTTCTTTGTTTTTCCTTAGGCATACAATTCTTAACATGGGGTAGACCACATTTTTAACATATTTTAGTGATGTAGGTGGGTTGATCAGGTCACATGATGAAGGAAGATTAGAGAGGTACATGCCTATTATGAAGCACCTATAATGTTCACTGGATGGGTGGATCAGAATTCCCTAGGATAGCAAACCTGAGGAGGTGTGTCTCATGAAGAGAATGTTGAGTACCATAGAGGGGGTAATTTTTTAGGAGGGAGGAATATATTTTTACCATTGGATATGTGGGAATGCCTTTGATGATGAACCCATGTGTTGTGTCCCATAAAGGGAAAGATTTCACAGCATGAAGTCTCATCTAGACAGCACTGAGGGAGGATCAGAGTGGTGGAATCCAATGAGGGGGGAAACCAAAGTTTACCATGGGCTGGGATTGAACCTCAGGGATGCTTACTATATACCCTATGTAGAAGATAGGGATCAAACCCCACATGGTTCGGAAGGATTAATGTTTGAATTACACATGGATATATACCCTTCACAATAGGATTTCCCTTGGTTTGATGAATATGGATTGTGTGGTACATATACCTTGGTTAGATGCCTAGGTGCTACTAGTAGAAGAAATGATATGGAAGAAATGATCTCACCGAGATGTGGTATCCTGGGTATGAATCATGATAGATATGGAGGAATTGTTGATGGAATGTATGGAATAGATAGGGTCTGAGGGGTTGTTGAGATTGAACCTTAGGGAGGATTCCTATGTATCCTAGTGGGTGGGAATCAAATTCCATGTAGTTTATGATGTGGTGATGAGATAGCTAAGGAGGCGACTCGTGAGAATGGAGTTCATGGATGGAGACCCAAAGGAAATGTAACCATAATGTTGGGGCATGATCCTCCAATAACATTGTGTCTTAAGGGATTGACTCGGATTGGAATGGAATATGGGACTGAACCTCAAGAAGGATCCGTACGTACATTGTGTGGAAGATAGGGATCAAAGTCTATGTAGTTTAGTATGTTATTGGGGTTTACATATGCCTAGATTCCATTTGAAATTCATGTTCATACACATGGTTAGTTATTCAAATTTATGTAAGGGGATGAAGTGATCTCATTGGGATAATAATGAGGTGATGGATGAGGTGATGGAAGATGGATCATAAAACCGTAGGGAGGTGGATTCATGGGATGTGTCTCACAAAGGGAATATGTCACATCATGATGGTACATCCCTAGGATAAATCTATATAGTTTACCATTGGTTGGTATTGGACCTCATGGAGGATTCCTATGTCCCTTGTTTAGAAGAAAGGGATCCAAACCCTCGTAGTTTGGAATTGAGGGGAATGGGGATTACACATTAAGGAATCTAAAATGGAATCTCAATCACTATTAATCTCTAAGACAACATTATTCATGCTTGGTGTGAGAAACATGAGGTAGTAGTAGACCTGATGAAAGTGATGCAAGAGGTACGTCCATGAGAGGTGATGTGGGAATCACACACTAAGGTTGCCCAAGGAGATGGATATTGGGGATTACTCTAAAAGGGATTCCCAAATTGGATCATGGTTCATCCAAGGAGGATCTCATTATTTTTAAGGAGGGTGTAAAAGATCTCACTCCTTTAGAGATGAGTGGGCATAGAGAATGACCGAGGTGGAGAACCCCAAGTGAATTGTATTGGGTAAGGCTACAATGAAACATCATGTGCTAAGGGTGATGGTGCTTGGATGATTAATTTCCTATAGCTCAAATGGGTATAACTCACTCATTAACCCTAGACACATATAGCTTGTACCTACCCAAACTTGGGTAAGGGAAGGAATCCAAACTTCCTGAAGATATATGGGTGGATGAGTGGTCACTTGTGGGGTCCACATTAGTGTGGCTATGACAATAATCAAGTTCCATTATCATATATATTCTAAAAAAATATTTAGCACATTACAATAAGATATACAACACAGGGGCCCTAGAAATCACTACGTGTAAGCCTGAAGAGCCATATAGAAGAGGATATCACCATGTAAGGTGACTCGCTAAGAGGATCTTCAAAAATCTTGGGTTCTTTGCAAAAGAAATGTGTTTTGAAATGGAGGGGGCCTCACAATGCATGGGGCCCTTGCCTTAGTGTAAATCTTGAATTTACTAAAGGGTACATCGTGAAGGCTCAATGCTTGATGAATCCCGAATAAACCTAAACCGGCTCTTTCATTCATGATTGGTGGAGGAATTAACGAAGGGAATCCCTACTATAGGTAGATGCTATGAGATTTAAAGGAAAGCATGGAGTATGATGCTCATGTTCCTTAGGATATCCAATTTTTGGTTTAGGTTCATGGTTCTTAGGTGCTTCAAAAAATGGGAGAACGTAAGTTGAAAGATCAATGTTGCATTCCCTTTTGATATGGGGAGAACCAAATATTTATAGGCAACGATGCCCACGGGGGAACACTATGAAGGAAAAGTGATGTCTCAAAGGGGCAGGGCCCCTTCATACTCATGGAGTCGTCTGTAAAAGATTTTTGTGCAATCACGGGGCCTGTCATGCTCATGGAAGTACCATTATCCACCTTCACACACACTATGTAAAGGGGTCTCCGCAAAGGAAATTTTCGAGGAAGACTCCTATGATGAATTCTTTGTCTGTTTGAGACCAAATTGGCTTCATACCTACCACGACCATCTCCATTTCTCTAGTAGAACATATTTTGGAACCAAGAGATATCATCAATGATAATTATCATTACTACCTTCTATGATCTATCTGAAATGAACTAAATAAATGGAAACAAATATCCAATCCAACTAATCATATCATGAACCCCATTGGGTTTTTCATTGTATAGTCCAACCTACTGGAGGATTCTGAATCAAAACCTTGATGAAATACTCCTTCAACTGATTTCCCAAACAAAAACACCAACTAGAAGGCTGCTAAATGCCAAAACGATACCACCATCATTATAGACATGAAAAAACAATTTGAAAGTATCACTCTTAAGTACAATTTTGAATCGAATATAATGATTAGTAAATATACACCACATAATGAATTTTACACTATGTGTACTTCGAACACAGGATGTGTAACCACAAATATCCTCCATATCTATGTTACATAGACCACTTAGATTGTATATATCCTAAGTTCGAAATGTGTTCACCTAGTACATTATTTGTACCCCGAATGGGTTGTAAAAAGGTGTATGTGTCCATGTAATCCCACACAAGGCTAGGCCAACTTCAATATATGACTATTTATTATATACCTAACAAAGGATCTTATTTTATTCCCTACATGACCATGTTCCCCAACACACTATGATTGTTCATGCCACCAAACAACCATGTGGCACCCATACATGGAATTTACAATAGGAATACACACTATATAGTCCATTCTTCCTCAACACACCCAGAAGGTAGAACTCAGAATGTTTATTCTCTAAACTAAGATTCATGTACATGGGATTTCCCAAACATAAAACCCCCAAAATAGCCTAAAAACCCAAATTTCTCCCAAAAAACCATAGATCAAACCCTAGGGATCCCAAGAAACCCTTAAAAATGATTAAAAGTTAAAAATAATTATATGGTTACTTGTGAAAAAAACATTAAAAAGGCCTAACTCTAGGTATAAAATTTCATATCTTCACTCTGGATCTATTCCACACACCCATCGACTCCCAATCTACCTCTAGATGAGACACCTGAGGGGAACCTCCTCCTACCTCTCACATATCTCTCCCTATCCAACTCTCTTCCACCAGTTATAGGAGCCCTATGCGATAATATGTAAGAACCCAGTTCTTTCTTTAATGTATTAGTCATTTTCCTCCACAAATTTTCTTTATAAATGTTTAAATATAAATTGGTATGAATTTCCATTAAGGTCGTGGAGGTTTCTAGGGTGTATAGGGATAGTTTAGAGCCTAAATCCCATATATTTTGGTGAAAAAGGTCTAGATAATGGATTATTCAGACCACCTGGGGCATGCCAAATGGTTAGATAAAATGGTGGAAGGCCGGTTAGAGAGCAGGACAAGCCCACACAGTTAGACTAAACCGAGTGATTTGGGGTGCACAACCATGTGGCCATATCTACAAATTTGAAAATCGATTTTTTCGCAATTTGTGTAGGATTAGTGAAACCTTTTAGATAAACTATAGGATGTGGCCTTCCCCACCACTAAATGTGCATGATTGGTGCAATGTTTGTCCAAATCATGCAGCCAAACTATGAGACCCTATATTTTTGGGTGAAATTAATATATTTTCCACAATTGAATATATTTTTCATACTAGTTTTCCAATTTCTATCCCACATAATAAACTCTCCATTTTGATTCCCTTAATAGAGAAAATTCATAGAATTTAAGGATCTCCTTCGTTTGATCTCTGATTCAAGTACCGCTCATCTTATTGGATCTAAATTAGTGAGTTATTGGTTCCTTTTTTGTTGTTCCTCATTTTTTGGTATCAATTATGCTTTTTAGGAAACAAGATAATATTCTAAATTAATAGGTTCTCAATGTTTTATTCAATTTTCTACTAAAAAAATTTCAAATCAATATTTGATACTAGAGGATCTGTCTTATACGAACCTACGGTAAGTTTCCTTGTATATTCCATTAAAATTATATGTGTTTTTATATTTTGTTGTTTCATGTGTCCAAATTTCGTGTGGTGCCTTGAAATGAAATTTTATCCCTAAATTGAATTGATGAGTATAGCTAATAAAATTAATGAGGCCAATTGATAAATGTCAAATGTCTAGGAACCTTGAATGGAACCACCACTTTGGGTGTGTTGTGTATTTTAATGGACCATTTTAATTGCATTTGAAAATGGAACCCTTTTGGGTGTGACCTTTACCCATTATCATTGGATGTTAATAATGAAATATCAATAGAAGCTTGAAACTACTAATTGATCTATAAATTTAGTTATTATGTAAATTTCTAATTTATTCATTAATTATAGGGGATGGAATTACCATGACCCCTGTTTTTTTCTATGAAATTTCTTGTTTAAGTTTGAATTTCCCATTTTAATGAAATACCCATGTGAGTTTAACAGATTTTATTCCATGTAATAGTTTTTTAAGCATGATATGCCGGTTTTAATGAATTTCCTATATGATTTTTTGAGAGGCATACCTTTTAAGCATATCCATGGATTGAACCTACTTAGTGGTGATTTTGAATTGTAATGATCTTTAAATTAACCTTGAAATGATTAAATGGTATTGATTAAATGGTATTTAATTATATTTAATTATTATATTAATTGGGTGAAACATGGATACAAATGAATAATTCCATGGATGGACTCATTTGGATTTTACCATGCTTATTCCGGGGTGACACTTGGACTCCTTATATAGACTACCAAAGACAGAATCATAGGGGATAATTATTATAGGTAGAGTGATAGTTGGATTCCTTATGGATTTCCAAGGATGGACTTAGTGAAATTTGCTCACGTATTCCATTGGTGATACTTGTTCTCCCTTAATGGATCACCAAGGATGGACTCTAATGGTAATGATGTTATACCACACCTAGAGTGATACCTAGGTTCTTGAGACGTTCTCCATGGATGGGATCGTAGGTTGTTGTTTTATATTATACCTATAGTAAAACCCGAATTCCAAATTAGGAATTCCATGGATGGGCCCAGGAACTAAATTGATTAATGAATGAAATGGTTTATATGATGTGTCTTAGAGTCCAAAGAATAATATTAGATTATGTCTTTTTATTTCACTTTATGGATGAACCCTTTAGGCATCCTTTGATTATGTTATCATGGGGGATATTAGGATATATGCTAGGTCCCAAGACTTATTAATTTAATGATATTGATTGATTAATTGAATTGGTTATAAATAAGACATATAATTTATTGGTTGTTTACTTTAATTACTTCCATTACATTTCTATTACTACTTTCACAAAATTGTTAAACATATTCACATACTATATAGCACTAGACCTTGGGAGGTTTCCTACAGGGAATATGTCTCCCAACGTATTTAGGCCACCTTTCGGTACCAAAACAGACTATATGATTATATATATAGATAAAGGAAAGAACCCTTCATCAGGTTATTGACTGCAACTCAGGAGTAGGGGAGCATGGGACTGATATGATGTGCATGATACTGGATAGATACTTTTGGCCTTTTGTAGTTTTGTTACATGTATTGTACATCTGATATGTATACATGTTTTGGATTATTTATTAGTGATATATGACATGTATTATCATCATCAATATATATGAGTTTCCCTTTTGATATTTTTATTTATTCCTACTATGTATTTTTTTTATTATTTACTTATTCATCTATTTGAATTCTATTACTATTCCACTATGTTACACTATGGTATAAATGAATATTCTCCCCATGGACACACCCTATAACTTCATTGTTAGTCGGTAGCCTATAGACATTAGAGATATTTTCTTGAGTCATTGTGGCCAACCAAGCATGGGGAACAATTCAATGGTACTCTGGTCCAGGATGTTATAAAGTGGTATCAGAGGATTATTTTATGGTTTTATTTACAATTTTGAGAAAATATAAAGGTTTATAAAGGAAATAAATTTTTTTCTTGAGTTTTGTATGGTCATAGAAAAACCACATATAGGATAAATCTGATTTACCTCGAAATAAATAGTTATTTTCTTGAATTTTTACTATTACATTTGATTTGATTCCACTTTTTGGATATTCACATGAATTTTGATGTCATTGTTGATATGATTGTGGGGTATGTTTGTGTTTTAACCTGATTATATGAGGTTATTACATCTTATAAATCATTTTATGAACTATACAATAATCACATTACATGAATTAAGCCCTAACATTTAAGATACATTACTTATTACATATTGTTGTGATAGGTGTTGTGGTAGAAATAACTTATAATGTGATAGATATTTTGGAATGTGTTATGGTATGAATTAGGTTGACACCCTGATTTTGTTCATGAGGAGTATGGTCCCTCATGGATATTAATTTGATGAATTATTTAGTTTAACATATTTAGTGTAAATGAGATATTAAAGTAAAATGAGTATAATTTAAATTGAGAATTAATATTTGAATTTAGGTGAAAAGATAACTAAAACATAGTTTTTTATAGGAAGGAACTTGAATGAGACCCAACCATAGTAGTGGGTAGTAGCTAGAGTCTTAAGTTTTTACATAAGTTGTACATCACCCAGTCCTAAATCAAAGAGCATGAAAAGGGGTGTGTTATTATATAGGATGTATTGTGCATATAATTTTGATTTATCTGCACTTTTGAGCTACAAACCATCATAATCACGTTGATATGAGGTGTGCGGTTATAATTTGTAGAGATATGCCACTACAACACCATCCAGTTATACACCAAGAGGGTGGAAATAGACACACTCCAGAGGTAGTGGTCCATGGGCTACCAGTGGATCCTCTAATAGTGACAACTATGGCCTCATTAGTTGTACCATACATAGGTGTTGAGGAATAATTCCAGGAAAGCTTTATGTGATCTATGAAGATAGTTCAAGGACAATTGTAACATTCCCCGACTATATCAAAGATAACACCCGAGTTCCAATTGTAGCATTGAACCACGTTTTTATGGGATGGTATACTGTAAGATGTTGATTCATGGTTAGAGACCATGTTATATATCTTTGTGATTCTAGAGATGCCTCTTGAGATAAGGGTAAAATTATATATTTATATGTAGTGTGATTACACGAAGAGATGGTGTTATGTAATAACATAGACAGATCATCATTGGGAGATGGGATGGAGGGATTTTCATATGGCCTTATATGACTACTTTGATCCCATGATATTGAGGGATGATAGACCCTAGGTGTTCTTGCACCTAGATATGGGAGTGCTACCAGTTATGGATTACTCGGCTCATTTCACAGAGCTCCTATGATTCACACCTATTCTAATGGGCGACGAGGTATCTAAATCCAATCGATTCAACGACATTATCATGTAAAAATCAGATCATAGTTAAATGTATTTTGGTGGACTATTGTTTCATGACTAGTGAATTAGGAATTTATCATAGAGCATAACATAATAGGGGTTGGGATTTGATCTAGGGAGGTTCAACATTTAAATATGGAATGACATAAACTAGTAGTATGAAGTATCATCTTGAGCTTCCATGAAGTGACATTTGTAGCCAGACCAGACACTGAGGTATCTAGGTGAGGTGCTACTAGTGTAGTAGGTCAGGAAATATGAGGCCACACTGTATGAGGGATGCAATAGAGTGCAGGTATTTCGGAAAGATGGGCCATTTAAAACACTTCTACCGAATATTTCCTCTTAACTCTAGTGATATAGGGTCTCCACTAACTCCATGTTTAGGATTGGGGTAAACATATTCTCATAAGGAAGGGGGATGGAGTTCAACTAGCTGATTAGTCTGATGTGGTGGTCGTTGTCATGGTAGTCAAACCCCAGTTTTACAGTGACAACAGAGAAGGTCTTCTCAAGGTATCCGGGCAGTATCAGATGGCTATTGATCATGCTAGATATATGTAGTGAAACTAACACATGAGGAGCAAAATCTTAGACCATATACAATGATAGGTACTATTTTTGTAGATTAAACTATAGATTCTTCAATTTTTGATATAGGGGTTTCTCATAGCTTTATATCTATACCCTTTTTGGAGAGCCATAGGCTCATTTTTTAGGGTTTTGATGGTGTTGTGACACTTGAAACTTAGTTGGGGATGAGAATGTAGGGTGTGTGCTTGTGTAGGGACATCCACCTTGAGAAAGGTGGGTGCCACCTCACATGGGACCTCTTTTTCCTCTAGATGATAGGTTTTGACATCATTCTTAGGACAGACCTATTGGTCCCCATTCATGATTTTGATGATTTCTATCACTAAAGGGTGACCTTTTCATCACCATAGAGCATCGAGTTTCTTCACAACGGTGAATGGGATTTACTGGAGAGCCGAGTTGGACCATAGCATCATGGGCTGGGTGGGATGATAGCTGAGATTGTGAGTTTATATCTGGATGATCAAGGAACACATCATGCTGATTTACCTTACGTGGTTGATCATTATTGGGATGTTTTCCTGGAAAACCTCTTACGTTTACCTCTATATATATGTGTAGAGTTATCTATCAACATAGTTTTGGGAGAAACATTGGTATCCATTCCACCTTATAGTATATCTACTATTGAGATGCATGAGCTCAATAAGTAGTTAGAGGATTTAGAGGAAAATGGTATTATTTAACCCAATACTTCTTAATGGGGTTCTCCAGTCCTTTGGTGGAAATTATGATGAAACCCTCAGTCTATATCTGTATTAATGGAAATTTAAATATTTGATGGTTAGGAACCAATATCCTCTACCATGGATAGATGATCTCTTCGACCGACTCCATGGATCTTGGGTCTTCTCAATGTTTTATTTTCGATTGTGTTATCATCTTGTGTGTATTAGACCATCATACATACCTCACACATATTTTCATAGAAGGTATGGTAAATTTGAGTATTTGGTTATGTATTTCAGTCTCAAGAATGTGCCAATAGTCTTTATGGAACTAATAAACTCAGTCTTTCATCTTTATCTGATTTTTTTGTGGTGGTTTTCATATATGATATCTTGATGTATTATCAAAATTGACATGACCATGCCAAGAATATTGAGACCATTTTTAATACACTGAGAGGTAAACAGTTTTATTATAAGCTCAAAAAGTACCACTATGGGGGAATTAGATTCACTTCCTAGGACATATTATCTTATATACATGAGTATTTGTTAACCGAGAGTAGGTGAGAGCTGTAGTTTCCTAGGAGCATCCCAAGAACATCATTGAGGTATAGAGTTTTGTAGGGATTTACATAAATTATAAGAATTTTATATAGTACTTATCACACATTATAGTACCACTCATATGCTTTAAAAAGAAGGATATAAAATATATATGGTCATATTCTAAAGACACGTCCATTGGGGAGTTAAAAGCGTGATTGATGTTAGTGTAGATATTGATTTTTACAGCCATTCAGTAGTTATAATTCTTACTAAATTGCATTAGGTATCGGGCTATGAGCATTACATATATAGGTGGATCAATACATAGCATACAGGTCTCAGCAGTTGGGGCCACATGATAGGAATTACCCAATGCATGACCTTGAGTAAGCTTTGTTCATTCTAGCATTTCACTATTGAATACAATACTTACTTGGAGAGTGTTTCGTGGGGTAAACGGTCCACAAAAGCCACATGTACATATTTACATAGCATGATATTAATATGAGGTATCGAATGTTGGTATAATAGCTATAGTCATTCATCTAAAATCTTTCCTCCATGTCTGGTAAAGGAAATACAGTAGTCGATGCACTGATCAGGAGGACTTGGATACATGCAATGTATCAGGACAATAGCGAGTTGGAGCTTATGGATTTATTCTATGATATGTACATGGAAGTGAAGGAATTTAAGGGAAACCCCTATCTATCATCCTTAGTTTTTACCTATACCCATTTGGATAGAGTAAGGATGAGATTACTATCAGATTTTGAGGGCCTAGTCAGATGGGATTGTGTGGTACGTGAGGAACCTCATATTGGTATTACAATAGGAAAGGATGAAACTCAGTGAGTTAATTGTTGCATATGGGTTTCAATAAAAATATGTGAGGATATGATTGAAAATTTCATGCTTTGATATTGGAATTCGACCCTATAATCACAAAGATGTATTAGAATTTTCATCGCTAGTACTGGTGGCTGGGTAAGAAAATAGTTGTAGAAGGTTTTTCCTTGGGATGTTACATCTATCAATAGTTGAATGAAGAACACTAGAGAAAAACTAGTCTTTTACATCAGCTACCCATTGCTGAGTGGAAATGTAATGATGTCATGATAGATTTCATGATATGTTTACTAAGGTCTCCTCAAGGTAATGATGTTGTATGTGTTGTTCCTGACAGACTCACGAAGGATTCGCATTTTCTACCTATCAAGGATACATTTTTAGTAGATGATCATGGAAGTTTGTATATACATGAGATAGTAAGACTTTACAGTGTCTTCAATATCATTTCATATAGGTTATACGGGGCTACTTCACAGTTCTATAAATGCCTACAGATGGTGTTAGGTGCGTGGGTGATTCTGAGCATAACATACCACCCTCAAACCAATGGGAAGTCAGAGTGCATGATTTGGGTTCATGAGGACAATATGTAAGCATACATCCTCGATTTCAAGGTATCTTAGGAGAGCAATATACCCCTGTTTGAATTATACTATAACAATATATTTTAGTCTCCTATATAGATGTCACATGTTGAGGACTTCTAGGATAGTACATGTTGATTACCCCTATGATGGTTAGAGGAAGGAAAGGCAACTATTATTGGACATAATATTGTTTAGGAGACCATGGGGCAAGTGCAATTGATTCAGAAGTAGATGGATACTACAAAGGCTCGACTAAAATCATATTCCAAATTCTATAAACAACCTCTAGAGTAAGAGGTTGGGGATTAGGTGTTTTTAAGTGTCTCACCGAGGCTGATGCACATAAGGATCAAGAGTTAGTGTAATCATTCACCATAGTATGTCGGGTAGTTCAAGATTATAGACAGAGTTATATTGGTAGCTTATCAATTGTAGTTAATTAAGAGGTATTGGGTCATGCATGATTTCTTCCTTGTTTCTCATCTACCAAACTAGTATTCAGAGCTATCTCATGTATTTCATCTCTAGTATGTTGAGTTATAGGAAGATTAATCCATTGAGTAGCATCCTATATATATTTTTGATCATAGAATACTGGTTCCCAAGGGCTAGTCAGTTCCTCTAGTACAAGTGCTATGGCAGCATAGTCATGCACATGATAGGACCTAGACATGGGAGGCTGATGTATGATCACAGGGGCTAGAGTTATTTGTAGAACATGATTCACCACCCTCGGAAGGGATGTTCGGGGAGAATTTCATTAAGGTGGGAGTTTCTATGAACCTGATTCTTTCATTGAGGTAAAAATACTTTTCTTCAGTCATTTATTAGTTTTAAAATTTAAATATGGACTAATATGATTTTTCTTTGAGGTTATGGAGGTATTAGGTGTGTTTGGGGATAGTTCGGAGCCCAGAACCCAACCTTTCTCGTTGAAAAAGTCCAAGAACACAATTTGTGGAAACCGTGCAAGTAAGGCTACACATTTATAAAAAATTATGAATGGTTGGAAATAGAGAACGACAAGAAAAAATATTTAGACTAAACCATGTGATTTTGGGAGATGTCTATAATTTTGATAGTGGATTTTTTCAAAGTAGTTTCATGGTTAGTTAAACTGTACAGACGATTCGGGCGATCTGCCCTTCCCTATAGCCAAGCATGCATGGTTGGTGCATTGTTTGGCCAAACTATGCATCTAAACCATAAAACCCAATATTTTGGGTGAAATTAAAAAATTTATGGTAATTAAATCTTTTTATAAACCTAATATTTCTACACCTCTCCCACATAGAGAACTCACACACTTAAATCCCTATTTGGAATCTATTATTTGAATTGAAGGATCTCCTTCATTTGATCTCCGATTCATGAACTGCTCATATAATTGGATCCACATTGGTGAGTTATCAATACCATTTTTGTATTTCCTCATTTGGTTTGGTATCATATGTGAAATTTAGGTGAAATTTAATATGTCTTATTAATAGGTTCTTCATCTGTTCTTTTATATTCACTAAATCTGAGAAAGATTTGGAGCCGATATTGGATGAGCTATCTTTTATGAACCTACCATAGGTGGTCTCATGCATTTAATTAAAATTCAAAGAGTTTATATATATAATTGTGTCGTGCTCCCAATTATCAGGTGTTTCCATGAAATTTAATTTGATCCTTGAATTTAATTTATAGGTATAGAATATGCAATTAAAGGTTCTTTTTGATAAATTCCAAATGGTTAAGAATCATGAATTGAACCACACCTTTGGGTGTGTTGTCTATTTAAATGCTCCATTTTGATGGCATATGAAATTGGATCCCTTTTGGGGTGCACTTTACCCCTTTTAATGGGATGTCAATAATGAATAGTCAATTGATTATTGAAACTATTAATTGATGCATTAAGTTAATTGTGATATCAAATGATAATTTATTGATTAAAGGGAATGTATGTAATGACCATGACCCTTGTCCCTTGCAATGGAATTTATTATTTAAGCTTTAGTTTCCCATTTTAATGAAATATCCATGTGAGTTAAATAGAGGAAATTTAATTTAATAGTTTATTTAGGCATGTGATACTGGTTATAATGAATTTGCCATATGATTATTGCAGAGGAAATCCTTCTAATATTATCCATGCCTTGAACCACCATAGAGGTGATATTGAATTTCAATATCTTTGCATTGACCTTGACATGTTTAAATGAGATTTATTAAATGGTAATTAATTATATATAATTCTTATATTTATTGGGTGACACATGGATTTAAATGATTAATGTTATAGATGGAATCATTTGAATTTTACCGTGGTTATTATTGTGTGACACTTGGACTCCATACATGGACTGCAAAGGATGGACTCGTAGGGTGAGAATCTTTTATACTAATTGAAATATGGTTTATTTATGTATTTACAAGTATGGAATCAAGGGTATTTGGTCATGAATTCAATGGGTGATACTTGGTCTCCCTTAGTAGTACACCAAGGGTGAAATTGAATAGTAGGTATGTTATACCACATATAGAGAGACATATGGGTTCTTGATATGTTCTCCAAGGATGGGAATGTAAGGTGTTGGTTTATATTATACAAGAAGAGATACATAGATTCCAAATTAGGAATTCCTGAGATGGGTTCAGGTTCTAAATTTTTTAATGAATGAAACATGTTATATGATGTGTATTTCAAGACAAAGAACAAGCTTTGATTCATTCACGGTATTTCACTTTACTGATGGAATGCTTATACATCTTATTATCATGTTACCACGGGGGGTGTGAAGCTTTTCACCAGGTACCAAGACTTATTAATTGAAATATATTGATAGATTAAATGAATTGTTTATCAATTAGAACTTACTATTTATTGTATGATTACTTTATATACATCCTTTACATTTCTATTAATGACGACACACTATTATTATATATATATATTCACTAATTGGATGGAACTTGACCATGGGTGTTTGACTGCTGGGATTATTTATCACACCGTATTTGGGCCACCATTGTGTACACAAATAGTCTATAGGATTTTAGGTATGGATAAGGGAGAGTGTATTTCTCCATGTTCTTGATTACTACTTAGGAGCATGGGAGCATGGGACTGAGCTAAGGCTTCTGATGCTAGCAGGATACTTTTGGACTTTCTTAATATTGTTACATGTAATTTACATATTCTATGTATATATGTTTTTGTTACATTATTACATAAATATGACATATATTATCGTCATCATTGTATATGGGCTTCTCTTTTGATATTGTTATCTATTCATACCATGTATCTATTGTCCAAATGATTTTCTGCTTCCTTTATTTGACTGTTATTTCTAATCAATTGTGTTATACTTTGGTAAATGGGAATAGTATCCCAATGAACACACATTAGGGACTCACTACTAGTTAGAAGCCTCTGGCATTCGAGGATATACACTTAAGTCCATATTGCTAATTAGGCTTAAGGAAACATTAAATGGCATTCAGATCAGAAAAATTATAGAATACAAAATATTTACAATGGATATAGGGGAATAAAGAAAATGATAATTGGAAAAAAAATATGGAGAAAGGTAAATATAAAGGAAAATCAAGCCAGCCCCATCCCTAGTGCCCATAATGGGATTATTCCTCACCTATGAAAAACCACATGTTCTGGAATCAACCACATATAAAGAATATCAATCTGAAACCTTATTAAAATTATATCATTGAATAAACATAAAAAAGATAATTTAATATTTAATTAATTAAATATTAAAGATTATGTGGAATTTGAACAACACACTTTTCCACCAAACTATTTTCATGGGTTAAACAATGTTTTCTAAGATTAATGGAGTGGTCAAAAAATTATATGAAGTCATCCCATTGGATAAAATAATTTTTTATTCCTAAATCGCATTAGGAAATAAAATTTCCAAATCTATCCTTCTTTTCCATAACACATGATGATGTTGGAAATCAAAAAAAAATCACCCCATTCCTTGAAAGGAACATCAATACTTTTGGGGAAGTCTGCTCCCATTATTTCCTTAAACAACTCATGTAGCCCCATGGAAATTAGTGGGGTTTTCTCCATATTTTTCAATTCAAAAATAAAGGGGGGAAATTCAACAAACATGTCTCCCATAATTGGAGCTCTGATAATAATTTAATCATTCCATAGGATCCAATACCCCAGATCATTGCAAATTTCGTGCCTTATTTTATCGGTGCTAAATAGATAGTATTGATAAAAGAAGCACCTTTATTTTTCTTAGCTACAAGTGCTAATAAAGATATATTTTAGCAGCCCTAAAAAATAGCTGATTAAGGTATAACCATTATCAGTTCTTTTGTGTGTGGATAAATGAAGATCTTTATTCACTCTATTCTTAGAAATGATAAAATTTCATTAGAAAAATATCAATAATATATATATAATTATTATATTTATATTCCAAAATAATTTTTATGAATATACATTAATTATAAAATTCATGTTTATAATTAATATAAAAATCATATAGTAATATATAGTTTTTAATAATTCATATATCTATATATATAATATTTTGTTCAAAATGTAGGGAAAATACACTTTATTGAATGCAAAAGGGAAAAGAAGGAATAAAATGGGGTCAGACAAGGAGTGGCATCCCTCATCAGTGAATGGTCAAAGACCTAGTTTCTTTCTAATATTTATACATGTCTTACATTAATCATTAATTAATGTATTACAATCAACTCCTCTATATCCACAACCATTCCAATAACTTCCAAGGTAATATAATCTCCTCTAAGTTCTATGTTGTTTCATAAGGCCTTCAATATAAGCACTATATGAGTTAATACCAATACCATATTTAGTTTCCCCCCTCTCAAATGAGGCACCCTCAGTGTCACTATTTATAGGGGACTTTATATCACCTATATCTGGTGATCATGATCGAAGGTTTTCATTCTATTTGTTGACATATACCATAATTGTTTGCTTCAAGAACACCAAAAAGGATTGAATTTGTAACCTTCACTTTATTTGGAGAACCTAATTAATGTCCAATTTTAGTAGGATGTGTACCTAATCTGTATCCCTATGTTGTTTTTACCATCATGGGATCAGAAAGATGTTAAAACTTTCTAAAAGGAACCATCTAAAATCCTTCTTCATCCACTGAAATCCTGGATGATGGCTTCATCATGACAACAAGTTAGAAATCTCTATGCAACATGCCAATTATAATAGAGGCAGAAAATAGATCATTTCCACTGTGATGGACTAAAAAAAATTGAATCATATGCCTCAATTGAAACCTGAGAATTGGGTTTCATGCAATCCCTACCAAGGGAGGGTGATCTATGATCACTCCCATCCTCCTTTATAGACTCCAATTCACTAGTATTTTAAGCGATAAATATATATTTCTTCTTAATATTAATCATCATAGGAGAATAAACATTCAATTTCAACTATGCTTTTCGATTTCTCAAAGAAATGTTTTTTTCCTATGTTATAAGATGGTCTTACACATTTGTTATATAATCTCCATCGATATAAGGTTCATCCATACTATTCATCCCAAAACATTCCTCCACTACATTGTAGTCAATGTCCTCCCATGATATGGGAGAAATGTTAATGGGATACGTGGATTATTTTTCCTTCATGGTGGAGGCCACCACATAATCATTCATAAAACCATAGGATGTGCTGATTGTGTTCATAATAATACCGACCATGTCTGGGCATTTATTACTTTCAGTGGAGTCTACATCAAGTTATATATTTTCCTCAGCAACTATACCATCCCATTGTTTCTTCCTGTAGAAAAAATGATACACATCACTTCAAGTAGCCAAATAAAAATTAACCAAAAAGTAATCATTAAAACACTCATTAGTGTTGCAAGAAGATATATAAATATCCATCGTACCATGAAGACAATAGGAGGGGGGATCTAGAATTCATGTTTCTTTAGGAAGATCAACATCCATAACCATATGGTTATCCCCTTCTTTGTTGGCCACAACCTTTTGATAAGTAGTGTTCAAACAATCCCCACACTCTAGAAAAACCACTACCTAATGCACATATCCAACAAACATTCCATTTTGATAAGTGGATTTCATTTGATTTGACATTTTGAAACATGTGTTTTCCAGAAGTACATGTGCTGAGAAAAAATATACATACAGTCTACCTCCTGCAATTCACTGACTCGTGACCGATTGTCCTAAAATTTGAATATAAACAATGTATGTTTTCATACTCAATTCAATGATTGAATTCATCTTCATTTTTTGGAAGGTCGATTTTCTCAATAAAGGATGAATATAGATCAACTTCAACCAAAAATAGTGAAAAATGTCCAAATCTATCCATTTTTGTCTCCTAATACATTTTATAGGAAACCTTATGGAAAAAGAAATATCATAAATAATTTTAGGATGACAGAGAA